>VZSZ01012185.1:0-39932 GCA_013398815.1 Ibidorhyncha struthersii | reverse complement strand
CCCCCCCCCCCCCCCAAAAAGTTACACAGGAAACATAAGCAGGTCGTCTCATGTTGGGTTTTGTTGGGAAAAGTGTACATAACAGAAGACGACAGGATCTGCTAGTATACAAGGCTGTCAGCAGACATTGCCAGCTCTGAAGAGGTATATCTCACAGTGATAGAGCACACGTTTGCACATTACAAACGTCCATGAGCATATCTATTTTACATACAACAGAAGACTTGTATTTCAAGACACTCTGGCAGACTAAAGCAGACGTTCCAGTGGAAGTACATTCATCCAAATAGTATTCCTGAGTATGCTGGCACATCTTTGCCCAACACCATTCATACAACAGCCATGACTAAATTTGTATAGCAGTTATTGCTACAGAAGCATGTCTTGCATTCTGCACATAGGTGACCAAACCGCCCTACGACTCTTAAACGTCGATGCATTAAGGCAGCTTTCCTGCCTAGCTGCCATTGCATGTGACAAGACAAAAATAAAACCTCGAGCCTCTTGTAAACTTTAATCACCATATTAACACCCATGAGAAAAGCTTTGGGTGATCCCAATCTTGTTTAAGAGGGTTCAGCTGTAGATACTTACAGGATGTTCTGTCCCTGCTGATTGCTCATTATCCAAAATTAGCTCTCAGAGCAGCCTTTGCCATAGCGTCTGGCAAAGTGGAAGCTGGACCTGTTTTCAAGAGCTTTTGACATTCTCAGGACCTCCGCTCTTCCAGGAATGCATGCCTCCACGGAGCAGGACTTTACACAGCTTTCTGCAGGGAGAAGTCAAGAGCGTTGCTCCTGAATGAGGAAATAAATCCCTGGAATAACACGGCAACGGTGATTTTGTTGCTTTCCTCATATAGTCACCCGTTTATTTGGGTTTTGGCTCCAGCTTACTGGTTTTCAAGACTAATGGGTTAAGGCTCTGTAATAGGTCCAATAGGTCTTGGACATGATAGGTCCAATCCTGTAGGCATTTTGAAAGTAAAATTCCTGTTGACCTTAGTGATGTTCTCCCACCATCCAGAGAAAAAAATGAATCACTTGTGCTTTCCTCAAAAAATATACCTGCACCCTCACTGAAAAGCTTAGATTAAGAAAATACCCTCAAATTGTGAACACGCATGCCTGCAGAAACAACAGCTCTTCAGTCAAACCAGAGAGAAAAATGTACATCTTTTATATACATAAAATCTCTTCAGTGCATCTTGTATAAATTATTTTAGATGGTAATTCAAATTCCTATTAAAGCCAGGCTTACATTTTCTAAGCTCTGAAAACCTGTAAAAACAAATTGCATTTTGAAGATTTCTTCAGACTTTTCCTTAGACAAATGGAGGTTAGCATGGCTGTTGATTTAATTCTAGTAGGATGATGTGCTGATGTAGTTTATTTATTAGCTGTAACAATTTTCAATCATACTTGTGTTAACTTTAAGCTGATAAAATGCTGGAGAGATTTTTTTCTTACAGAAAAATGCATTTTTTGGCAACACCTAAGATATTTCACAAGATTGCTCATTGGTAGAGGTCTGATTATTTTGTGTCAAGTCTTGTTTTGGTATTGGCAAAACATTTACGTTTCTGTGCTTTTCATTTATTGCTATATTATAGTAAAATATTTTTATATATGCTATATAGAGAGTGCATGCTACATTTAACAAAATGTAACCTGAACCAAGACTGATCAGAACAGCAAAACCAAAGTCAATGTTTCTCACCTTCTCAAGATGAAGATCTGGTTTTCCAAGTGAGATATTTCAGTTCTTTCACACGACATTCTTTTTTGTGATTCCTCATGAAAGTTTCCTGTAGAACGCTGTGCTTCCACTGGCTTTGTGATAGGAGTGGAAATGTGCTCACTTCGAGCACTTCAAAAAAAATCACATCCTCTCATTTCATTTTTTAAATTTTTCCTGTTTCTTTTCACTCCATATCATTAATACATTTTTTTAAACTTTGTGGTAACCATTGCTTGGTATTGCTACATTTTTCCATATGAAAATTTCTTTTAATGTGGCCATTATGTAAATAAATATGTCTAAAATATACTTTGCTATGTTACAAAATGAAGCTTTAAAACATATGCTTCTTATAACTCTTATAAAAATTAATGAAACACTCATTCTTACACAGTGGGTCGAGCTTAACTTTGAAAAACTATGTGAAAACACTAAACTAAAATAAATGAGATTGCTGTTAATGTAAAATATCCATTTGAAATACTTTGGTATTTAAATTTAGGTCGTTCAGCCTCTGGCGTATGACTTTGGAAGTAAGCCAATTTCTCTTAAAATTAATAAAGTACTATGCAAATCCAGAACGGACCGTTTTGGAGCAAAGCTGTGCTTTTATTGCATCAACTGTCTTTGGGTGTAAGCGAGGGGAAAAAGCTTCTTAAACATTAAAATCGTGGCGTAGGAATGCCAACAAAAAGATTCTTGCTTTTCCAGTTGATTCTGCCTGGCATTTCCCAAATACTGACAATTTACTCCCACGGAAGCTGTAGTCTCCACTAAAATAGCTGTAATCAAGAAAAGCGATTCTGGACTGGTGCTGGTCCCAGCCTGTGGTTACGGCACGGCTGGACGGCAGCGAGGAGCCCGAGGCAGAGCTGTGCACGGCTGCTGGTTGCACACACCGATCGTCCATGAATTACACATGCAAAGGACTCTTCCTCCAGAACACAGAGGAGGTGATGAGTATGCCCAGCGGCACCAAGAGGTCATTGTTTCAGGGTCCCCCTGGCCCTGATGTACCTGGGCAGAGCACAGCAGGTGGGGAAGGGGAAGTGCGTCTTGGGGAGCAGGCGTCGATCCTGCTCATGGTGGGTCCATCTGCCTCGGCATAATGGGGAGAAATTGATGTTCATCATGGGGTGTCCCAGAGGTGTGAAAGGCCTCGAGAAGTGCCACTGCCAACCCACATTTTAGGCTGGACCCGAGGACCTGCAACAGATCTGCACTGGACTTGCCTCTACAGGCAAGTTGAAAATATTACAGCAACTGCACGGGTGATGGAGGAGCCATAGTCACTCATTCTGGGCAAAACCACAGAGGGAAAGGTGAGACAGAGACACATGGCTCTCCACTGATAGCACTAGACAGAGAAAACCCACTCACTATTTATAAATGAGCAAGACTCTCCAGTGAGTGACTTTGTGACCATGTCTTTGTGGCGACTCGTCCAGCAGCCCCTCACCACCGAGCCTGTGCTCTGCTTGAGAAGAAAAGGGATACTCCACAGCTTGGCATGGTGCTAATATCTGTGGGTGAAGCAACCTGTACAGTACCTGTCAGAGAAGCTCTCTCTTCAGAAACACATTTGTCTCCCCTTGTACAAAAAAAAAAAAAAAAAAAGGCAGAATAAACAATGCATTTGTTATCCGGCAACTAGTGAAGCACAGGAAAGAGGAGCAGAGCGGCACGGTGCAGTCTTCCCCTGCAGAAGGCAGATCTCTTGGTTTTACCCTCACAAATAAGACAGGAAGCGTTGCAGCCTGATCAAAGGGCAGTTTGAACCACATACAGCTTCCACTTAGAGCAGCTGGCCAGCCCTTTCCAGGATCAGATCAATATTTGGCACAGGCCGCTACTGTTTGCTTTCAACTTGACTCATTAAGAAAGACCAAAGTTTTTCAGGTCATATGGACAATTCCTCCCCGAAGGAAAAGTGAAAAACATGAGTATTTGCCAAGTTGAGGGATAGAAAAATGATGTAAGGTTGTAGTTGTTTTACAAGAAGCAACTTTTCCAAACATTACACATCCTTATTGGGAATGGCATTAACCCACTTAGAAACAGTACTCTACATCAACGTTCAGGCTAATTTATTCTCGATCAGCCTGCTATTATTTAGGACACTTCTCGAATCAATCAAACCCTCTTGTAATGGAAATATTCCATAGCAAAAAGTGTCATACCTTGTAAAAAGGGAAATCCATTTTGCTGTTGGATATATCACATCGATAAAAAAATCACTTATCACTGGACAAGAAGATAGATTTTTTTCAAAGTGGCTGGGATTTGGGGGGGGAGGAGATGCAGAGGTTATGGTTAATGTTATTAGATTAGGACCACTGTTTGCAACTTACCTTTTGAATGATGTATTATGTTATCCAATGAAGCAAATCTACTGTCGCTTTCATCAGTTTCTCTTTTAGTACTAACAGCAGTAAGGATGAAACTGCATTTTTGTAAAGAAAAAACATGAAAAAATGAAAAAAAACCATATAGCTTGCATTTTTTTCCCTCCTATCTTTGTTGGCATTCCCATTCTTCCTCCAAAGGGCCAATGATGGCCAAGGATGAGGGCTGTGCCTGGGGACAGGACAGCTTCCCCCCATCTTCGCATCAGATGTACAGGGGTGGTGATGCTGGTGCTTTGGAAACTGGTTTCCTACCAGGGCTTGTGGAGATAGGGTAAATCTTTTCTTGTGGCAGTGTGGCTGCTCAGGAGCACAGAGGTGGGAAAGATGGAGGAGTCTGGCTGGTACAGGCATGTTGAAACCCAGGACCAGCTCTTGGACAACAACTGCAGTGGATAAACCCAGAATTACCAGTTTCAAAAAAGATGTGAGACAGCTGAGAGCATCAAACATGTGCCGCGCAGGCACCACCACTGCAGAAGTTAGGTATGGGCTGACCTGGGAAGGGCGGTCGCTGTAATTCACCCTGCCTTAGGTGCAGCGCTGGTGAAGCAGACAAACTTGTTTCAGGATAAATAACCTGCTGGTTTGATTTAGCCTCTCTTTCAGCAAAACAAGGCAGATTTTCCTGTGGGAGGTTTGAAGCTGCTGTCAAAGCGCACAGAGCATCTGCCTGGGATTTGTCTGGCTTTTCCCAGCTCCTTTCATGCTGAGGTTGAAGCGAAAAGGCTGCACATATTCGGTTACCTCCGCTGGTGGGGGCTTGCTAGCACTGTGTGGCCTGATCTGTTTGCTCAGCATCTCCCCGGTGCTCTTTGGGAGCGAGAGGCTGGCAGGCACAGGTGGGTAAGAGGATACCGAGCTCCCTGCAGGCAGCGGCAAGCGGGTGGCAGGGAAACAGGCAGCAGCCCTGGCAGGAGGGGAGCAGGACTGGGGCGCTGAACAAAGGGTCCCAGTTCTCCCAAGCCCCCAAATCAGATAACAAAGTTCTGCTTCAGCGCTGGGCACAAAGAGGAGTGGAGGAACCCCAGGCATGAAGGCCAACCGTGCAAAATCCTTCCTGCCTAGGGAGAGCACCCTCCCTAACGATGCAGGTACCAGGCATTTGCAAACTGGTGTGGGGACAGATCTCCCTTACAGGACTTTACCTAGAGCAAGTATCCATCCCACAACTAACTCACCACACGGCATCTTTTTAATCTAGCACTGCCCTGCCTCTGTTTTTTGCCTGGATGCATCTCTTCTGAGGCCACATCTGGAGTATTGTGTCCGGTTCTGGGCTCCCCGGTTCAAGAAGGACAGGGAACCGCTGGAGAGGGTCCAGCAAAGGGCTACTAAGATGGTTAGGGGATTGGAGCATCTTTCTTACAAGGGAAGGCTGAGGGACTTGGGTCCTTTTAGTCTAGAGAAAAGACGACTGAGGGGGGAACTTACCAATACTTACAAATACTTAAAGGGAGGGTGCCAGGTAGATGGGAACAGTCTTTTTTCAGTGGTGCCCAGTGATAGAACAAGAGGTAACGGGCACAAACTTGAGCATATGAAGTTCCATCTAAACATGAGGAGGGACTTCTTTACTTTGAGGATGGTGGAGCACTGGAACAGCACTGCCCAGAGAGGTGGTGGAGTCTCTGACTCTGGAGACATTCAAAACCCACCTGGATGCCATCCTGTGCAACCTGCTGTAGGTGACCCTGCTCTGGCAGGGGGGTTGGACTAGATGATCTCCAGAGGTCCCTTCCAACCCTGAACATTCTCTGATTCTCCCTGTTTGCATGTGCGGATGCTGGGGGACCACAGCGTTCATCCCATCGTGGCGAGATTGCTCAGTCAGCTCAGTATGTGCATCAAAGGCGACTCTGCATCTGGTGGGCTCTGGTCCAGTCCTGGCTGCGCCTGTCTGGCCCATGCACAGGAGGGGCCAGAAATGCCACGTATGCATGCTGTGAATAGCTGGGGGAACACACGCAGAAACTGAGCCACTCTACTAATAAGAAAAAAAGCTCTACAGGTTCAAATAAGCACAAATGGGGCTGGATCCAGCCCTAAGTAATGCTAGCTTTTTGCTGGGGGACTGTCTTTCTGGAAGCCTCCCCAAGAGGAGCATCCTGGAGCGCTTTAAGAACAGGAAGCCTGCTGTGAAATTCAGAGCCTGACCTGCAAAGTTCGGTGCTTTAAGTTAGAACCAGCACTGAAAATGCTCCACACCTGAAAAAGATTCTCCTTGTTTAGCCTTGTTACCCTCCTGTGAGTGTCTCAGGACTCAGGTGTGGCTGCTCTGGCATGACCAGAGGCTGTTTGGGAGAGTAGAAGATGTGCTCTGCCTTCTGCACCTCCCACTCACCAGCATCTCATCTCGCCTCTTTGGTGGAGGAGCAAAGCTGAGTGGTAAAACTCTCACACAGGCCTTGCATAGTGATAATAAAATGGTTTTTCAGCTAGCTGGCAAAGGTTGCCTGAAGGCCCTTTCCAATGCGTGCGGTCATCTCTCTGAAAAAAAGAGTGGCAGGGTAGCGCTGCAGGTCCTCTCTGGCTGGCAGAGGAGGATAAGGGAAGAGGGGTGAGCGCAGATCCTGGCATTTTACATCACTTGATATGAAGTTAAGGATGAGCAGGGCGAATGTGAAATACTATTAAAAATTCCATGTCAACCCCACAGAAATAATTTGACCTCATAAAATTATTTGTTTTCATGAATTTCCCCATAAAATATTGATAAAACCTGTATGTTCTTACAACATACCGAAATTCACATATCTGCTCCTACTTCATCAAAACTTCTTTACTGTCCCTGTTTTAAACCTTGTGTAGTCCCATAACTGGAGACTTAATTCAAGTGAAGCCTGTGACAAAACTGAGTATTACAGAGAAGCTCTTTCTACGGAAGGAGACCATTTAAATTCAGCTCCTCCACAGTTACAGGAAAGAAATTCTGCAGAAGGTCCTCTCCTCTCACAGTTCTTTGTTCTCCCTAATACTTTTAATTTCCATTCAGTCATTAGGTTAAAGAAGCATTTTGTGAAAAAAAAAAAAAACAACACATGAGCACACACACATGCAAATTCACCCAGAAAAATTATTGTCAAACCCAGACTTTCTCCCCCATATAAGATGCAGAGTATGATCTTACCATCCTTTTTGTCCAGCAAAACTCTCCCTGGCCCCCAGCTGTGGCAGAGCAATCCACCCTACTTTTACTACCTGTTGGATCTCTCCCTGTTCACTTCAGGACCTCAGTTCTTTGGTGGTCTTCTGTTTTGACATCTGCTTACCCTTATCTCTAATCAGTTTTGCTGATAGACATTTCCCCTGAGAGCGGAGATGCTGCCTAATAGACTTTTTTTTTAAAAAAAACCAACTACTACTTAGTAGTCTGGAAATTATCTTTGTGGCCTCCGAGGGTGAGAGACACCGTTCCCAACATTCCCATGCAGACAGCTAAGTCTCACTCAGCTTTATCTGATTTGCTGTATTCTGCTCTTTATACTCTTATAACTTAATGGCATAATGACCGCAATACATTTTTGTTAAACCTGCAATTAGGCAGAATGCACAATATCCCAAGGCACCAAATGATCAGGGAATGCACTGTAAGTAATTGTTAAATAATGTGGTAATTTACTACAGCTTGTATTAAGAGTTACACCGTCTGCCAGACCAAGGAACTGAACTTGGAACATGTTGCTTAGGAGCGGTTGTAATGATTTGTCACTTGATGCAAAATTCTTTGGGAAAAAAGTATCACACATCCAAGTGCAAATTTTTACAGAAAGATAAATGGGTAAAATTAAATGTTTTGGCCTCAGTTGATACAAATGCATACCAGAACACACAGCAGCCCACAATTTGCTCTGACGGTTGTGCAAAATACAGTGGCTCTCCAACAGATATAAATTCCATAGCACCCAAAACCAAGGCATCCGTTCTTGTTATTTAGCAATGGTACATTGAATTTCCAGCTAGACAGTTATTGTGCACGATGGACAAAAATAAAATAAAAAGTGGTCCCAATGACTTCCAAAACCTTAGAAACCATAACGTAAAACAGAGTACTACAAAGTATACTGTGAAGAAGTTATTATGCGTTGGCAGGATGCTTGAGAAAATCCCTGACAGGCTTCTTGATGATTTTAATAAAGAAAAAGAACGACACATATGAGGAACTAGGGTGATTTCGATTTGAACTTTCAATGGGAGCGGGATGGTAAGGAATGTCTGCATCTGGGCTTTGAAATGGTAGTCTTTCTTTTAAAAGATCGATTTTTTCTGGGTCTATCAAACGTAATTTTTATTGAATTTCCTTCTGCTGGTTTGTTTTTATTCCATTTCAGTGAAAACAAAGAGCACACACTTGCAAAAACACGTCTGAGTCCAGACGGTCAGTGCAGGAAATTCCTGCAGTTCTGGTGAAAACTGGGACTGGAGGGAGGAGGGGGAACACACTCAGCGCCACTCCTGAAGCTACAGCATGAATCCAAGAGACACTTGGCTGTATTGGGTCTGTCCTACCATCCACGAGCACGCAGACAGGTCAGATTGCCAGCTGGTGAGAGCTCAGGTGTGCTGATGGGGACTTTTATTCAATGGGTCAGGTGAACACAAAAGCACTGTTTTGGGAAGCGGAAAACCCTAGCAAACATACGCGGGGAGTAACCTGAAGTTGGGGCAAGGCAGCACTGGTGCAGGAACCCGTAGGAAATCTGCAGTCCCCAGCTCCAGTGCCGCAGTATAACTTGTTTTCACTTGTTTCTAAAGCATTGTGCGCATCTAAAAGCTGTTTATAAATTCACATATCTACAGTCACAGCTGAAGTGAAGGACGATGTCGACCCATAGAGCATCCCCAACATAACTCAGACTTCTCCTTTCCCCAGAACGGGTAATGACTCTATGCCTTGCTAATTACAGTTTATAAGGTCATGTGATTAAAGTAAGTAAATACAGTAAAACCAGGAATGCAAAGCCTGTGCTAGACGTTCATGTTTTGATGGCTCCTCATCTCTGGGCCTTATCTGCAGTCTTACCCAAGTGGCTGGCAAGCACCAGCTTCAAAAGTGCTGATGTCTCCGTGCAGTTGCGGATAGGGAAAAAACATCAGATCTGCTCCCTGGGAAAAGGCTATGCAGAGCCCCAAATTGTGCGGCCAGTTTTCTTGTCACTCCTTGCAAAGCGGTGATCTCATCCTTGCCGTCTCCAAATTTTCTATCTTCAGTGTAGGAGAGGGAGGCAGCAAGGGACAAGGGGAGAGGGAGAGGGAAGCTGAGAAAAGAAAGATCCCATTGTTAGAGTGCTCTTATTTGTGTGAATGCTTGCCAAGACAACAAGATTGGGTCTGATGACATGAACTCAAGGGTCAGTGGGGAGCTGTGCAAAAATGCCTGAACTCCTTGTGCTCATGATCCTTAGGAAAAAAAGCAACTTCCAGATGTGAGCGAGCCTTCTTTCAGCCATCCAGTCCCCTAAACCTACCAGATTATACGACCTGAAGACGCCTGCACGCATTTGCATGGCTGAGCAATTGCAATATTTGCCTTGGAGGGAGAACTGCATCAAAATCCTAGCCCCAGCCACCAAAGCACTTCAGGTGTGTTAGTATTGAATTAAAGCTGAATTAAACTTCAGGAACATGGTCATAAAGGACAGGAAAAATCCAGGATCCACCCTTAAGAAAAGGTTGGGAATGAACTGCAAAAGTCTAGGGCTGTGGTGTACGTCTTGCATGAACTGTATGCAGACATCCAGCCTCTCTCTGTCTAAAGCAGAAACAAGACTGAAAATATTCAGGTACTAACATCTGTTGCCAGAAAGTCATACAAAAATGTCAGGTACAAACCCAGTGTCAGGCCTAAGTAACTCTTTTCTATGCCATCATCATTTAGGAGGGAATTTATTCTGAGTTCAGGTCAGTTTACACCCACTGAGGATGTACCCACCTTCATATCCATCCATCTGGGTGTCGCCAAAAGCAATCACAGCTGTCAGGGGAACTTTGTGCTGATGGGGCTGATAGGATGCACTGACAGAGCAGATACAGCGCCTGCAAAACCCAGTATCGTGGGTTGCACCCAGGAGGGAAGCCAGATCTTATTCCAACTAATGCTTGCTAGATTAGAGCGGACAGCTGACAGTTATTAATTTTAGCACAACTCTGAAACTTGCGGTCCCTCAGAACCACTCATCTGTGCACAGCTGCCAGCGAGGGGCATCTGCCTTGGTGTAGCTGCAGCAGGCGGAGAAACCAGGCCCCACTTAGAGAAGCTTCTTGAAACCTCACCCTGTCCTCGGGAAAACGATTCACCTCCTGCTTAGCATGGTCAGTACAGCTTCATTGCCTACAGTGGGGCCCAAGCCTCAGCCTTTGCCTGGAAAAGAAAAAAAAATAAAAAAAGCTCTTTTCATATGGTCTAGTAAAGTGAAAAGGTGTTGGGTTGTTTTGTTTGTTCCTGAGTTGATGTTTTTTTTTTGTGGTAAAGCATTTTTCCCGCAAGCCGTTTTTGCAGCAGGTGTGGATGAGCTGGTCTGGGTCCAAGCCACCTCCTTTCCATTCAGCCCAACGCTGCCTTGTTTCCTCGGCTCCCTCCTTTCCAACGACGGTGTGATTGAATGAGTGCTTGTGAAGGCTGTAAGCACTTGCTAATTTGGGGTTTGTCTGGTAACAGTCCGGCAGGTCTGCATTTCCAATGTCTGTGGAGCCAAACTGACTGTTCACTTGTACTCCCAGTTCTCCCCTCCTCCTCTCCAACTTTTTCCAGAGCCTGTTTCTCGCTGACATCCACCTCCCTGCAGNTTTTTTTTTTTTTCAAATCGACCTGGTCTTTGTTGTACTAATTAGATTATCTCTGCCTGAGGGACCCAGAGAGCAGCCCCAACAGAGTACAGCCTGGAAAGACAGGACACATAATCCCTGTTATCAAGGGGGCTGTCATTTGGCATGTAGATCAACTAATTCTTTCAATACCATGGGAGCAATTGTACATCTTAATATTGATTTTCCCCCCAAGATATGATCTCCTACATTCCTACATCAGTCTCGCTTGCCCTGGCTAAAAGGCTCCATTTATTATAAGGCAATACAATGTGTGCACACACACCACACACACACTCCCCCCCGAGATTTTTGAATTCACAAATGAGAAGGTGCTTCACGGGGAAGGCGAGAGAGCGAGCAAACACGGAGGAGGCAAGTTAACACACTAATTTCAGGGAGGAACAGGGAATAAACCAAACCTACTGCACTTTCACTTTGCATTATGAAGTAATTAATTCAGAGCTGACTGACATCAAAGGCTGAAGGCCAGTCATGGGAAGGGGCATTAGCAATAAATCATATGCTAAAAGCAGTAATGCTTTGAGTCAAGCCATGTTGCTACCATTCAGCAGCCAGCCTGTTAAATAAGTTTCTGCTTGTTTCTCTTGTTCTTCCTTTCCCCCCACCTCAGTATTAATTTCAAGAGCTGCTATTCATAGTTTTAGTTCATAGTTTTCACCTATAGCTAATTGCAAAAAGGAGAATCACAATGGAATGACCTTCATTTGAGACATCAAAATGCTTTAAATGATAATCAACAAATCAACTTGCACAGGCACAGACCCCTTCTTCATGATGCCCCTTTTGAGGCTAACCATGGGTAACTGGATTCTCAAGGTATTAATTTCTGTCAGTTCAGAAGACTTGTACAGTTGGTGCAACAGAAGATTTCTTAGCTTTAGGTGCGCAACATTATCCTCCTAGAAATGTATGTCACTAGACAGCCTATGTTCAACTGTTTGCACATAACCTTTTTTTTGTACCAAATTACATTCATATCATGACTCTCAAAAAGCAGGTTTGGATGATATAGTTCATTTTCTACGCTCAAACTTATGTTAGAACCAAAGAGGAAAGAAATAATTCCTAAGCAAAGGAAGAGGGAAAAATTCCTGCAGCTCCACCATCTAAGCAGCCCTCCTGACTTACACCAGCTGAGGACTACACAGCTTTAACAAACGGCCTGTAGAGCTTGATGTTGGCACCTGTTAATACCATCCACGGAGCTGAACACATTTTATTGCCAGACAGGAAACTTTATCCACAGCCCTGGGATCATGTCCTTCTCTTCCAAAAAGTGTCATAGGATCTCTCACTTCCTCCTGGACAGTCAC
This sequence comes from Ibidorhyncha struthersii, assembly GCA_013398815.1. Taxonomy (NCBI): domain Eukaryota; kingdom Metazoa; phylum Chordata; class Aves; order Charadriiformes; family Charadriidae; genus Ibidorhyncha; species Ibidorhyncha struthersii. The sequence continues at coordinate 27,646 of VZSZ01012185.1, read as the reverse complement.
CAGAGCCAGAAAAAATAGGACCTGGGTCCAGTGTCTTAGCTGAAAGCAGCCCTCCAGCAGTGCAGAGCTTCCTGTAGAGTCTGTACAGCTCTGCCAGCATCAAAGACAAATACATGTCGCGGTTTGAGGACCGCTCTTTTGTTTAAGGGCTCCCTCTGCCTCAGCTACCTCCTCTCCCCTCCCTACCAGCCTTTCCATTTCTGCTTTCCAAGTACCTGACTTTTTCAGCTAAATGTTGGACTGTTTTTCCAGACTACAAGGATCCACACACCTAAATTATACTCAACGTGTGACCAACACATGAACCTCTACAAATATATATATATATAAAAACACAGACATCTATACTTGTGTGATACAGAAGGGTAATAAATCAAGAAAACACTTTATGTCCACCACCATGGTTCACAAATATCCACAAAAGGCAACTTCATGGAACATCATCATGCCTTCAAAAATCAGTTCTGGGCTGGATTCTCAATGGGGAAAGAAAAATCTTGGCAAGTGAGATTTAAAAGAACCCAACCTGACTGGATCTCCTGGTTAGCAGTGTGGTGGGGATATGCTCCTATCCTGAGGGACGTGAGGTCTCCCTGCTTCTGTGGCAGTGCACAGGAATGTTAGCAATTCACCAGCAACCTGTAAAATAAGAGCATAACAGACACACAAGGGAAAACAGAGGCTCAAACCCCAAAGGATTTTCAAAAGCAAGGCCAGAGGGAGATGCAAGGAGAGGGAGACATTTCTCCCAGCCCCTGACATAGACTGCATGCACTGGATGGTGCAACTGGAGAAGAAAAGGGAAACTGCAACTGGAGAGAAAGCGAAAAAGGTGAGGAAAAGTGTGAGCTAATGTTGTCCTTATGTAAAATTACCTCTGAGATCTCTGGGGTTGTTGGTTCCTTCTCCCATCCCAAGCCCCAGAAAACAGCATTGGCAATAAATGTCTTCTACCGACTGTTAATTTCTCCCCATTGCCTGAGCAGAAGGATGGAAAATACTTTATATATCATGGCAGTAACTCAATAACAGTATTGAATGAAAGGCATCATTTTCGAAAGGATTTCAGGCAAACAATCGCTGTGACTGAAGAGCGCACTTACTCGGTGGCTTACATTTCACCCAGGAGGGATAAGAAAAAGGAAGGTAATAGCAGAGGGACCCTCTTGTCCTTTTTCGATGCATGGGCACAGCCCCATTCATTACAGATCCCCAAAAGGGGATGGAAATTTATAGGCGTTACTGGGGGATCAAAGTGTGCAGGGGTTTCCGGCAGCCAGTCTCTTGGGAGATTATAGCTCTGCAAGCACTGGGACCAAAGAGAACTGGTTTCCCATGGGTTTGCATCTTGAAGTTCTGGGTTTTGGTGTCTAATAAACTGAAAATTTTGACAGAAATGGTTCCTAATGTTGGTGGTGTGTGCGCGTTTTTGAACCTGCTGGTGTCTATGAGAGGCTAAGTTCACCATTTCCCTTTGTTGGGGCGTGAATAGGTTGTCTATCCTCTAATTAGATATTTATTTCCATGAAACCTGTAAGGATCAAACATCTTTGAACTGCTTATTTACTGCTGCCCAATGATCTTGAAAGTTATTTTTGAGGCAGAGGTAGTCACACCCACCCACCATACAACATGCACCATGAGACTCCATGTACCACATTTCCTTTAGGAATCAGGCTTAAAAATGGGGTTTGTGCAAGGAAGCACAATGGCAGCTGAGAGAGATTTTCAATTTTTTTCTGGTTTGTTGCTGTTTGGAAACTCATGCAGATATTTAGGGTTATTTTCACACAAATTAAAAACAGTGTCCAAAATCTCAGTGAAACTCCAGAATCATGACCCCATAAAGACTGTTGTCACGGTGGCAAGTTCTTCCTGCGCCTTTATATTGGCGCTCAAGCCTGACCACTATGTGTGAAGTTTGAGAGTCTCCACAGACCAAGGCGGAGGTGTCCCACCTATTTGGAGACTCCACAGAGTGCAGGGGCCCTCACTCCAGTCCTGGAAGCAATGATATTTCTGTGGGTGCAATGCCATGTCTGGCTAATTAGTGCTTGTAAGAGGAAGATATGTTATCTTCATCTCCCATTACGGTATGGGAGACAAGTGTGAGGACTTTTGCATTGCCCTCCATGGGGCTGCAACAGGTACCTCCAATGTTTCTATGCAAGAGCTCAGCTCCCCACCCCAGTGTCCGGTGCCCGGAGCCAGGCAAAGTGCCAGGGAAGGTCCCTGGAGAGCTGCAGCGAAAGACAGCTTTCCATTATGCCTGCCAAGTCTGCGGTCCTAGCACAACTCTGCCAAGGAGGGGAAACCTGAGGAAATACGTAATGGTGCATTCTTCAGCATCACCTTTCCCCTCCCAGGCTTGCACCTACCATGGCTCAGTGCCACGCGGCCATCTGGGATGGAGGAGAGCTGCACTGCACCTTTTGCGGGATCGTGTGCCTTAATGCCCTCCTTTTCCTTTTGCCACAACTCAGTTTTCTGCTCTGTACCTCAGTGGTGGAACCAGGCCCAGCGATTATATCACCCACAGGTCTTTGCTGGTACCTGTAGGGTAACCAAGCCTAAATGCAAGCTTATGGAAGCATCTCCAATAATAAAAAATAAAAATCCTACCAGTTGTCCATAGCCACCAGGGCAGAAGAGCCAGTTTCACACCATATGGGGAAAAGGAGCTCCAGGGCTTATCTCCTGCTGGGAGGAAGGTCTGGGACATATTCTGCGCATCTGCCCTGTGGCAGAGGAATGCGATTGGCGTGGGGTGGCTGCTATCAAGCCCGACACATTCAGCAAATTCTTTGGCTCTTGTCACCTACCCAATGTTTTTTCCTGGTCTTAACAGCCTGGTCAGCAGGGACCAGAGAAACGGGGGCAGAGCAGGCAGAGCTGGCCTGCACCATGTCTTTTCTCAGGTTGGAAGCCAGCACTAGCGCTGGGCGTCTCTTTGGGAGGTGTTCCCTTGATAGGGGCCACCACTCAGATCAGGTGGCAGAGAAGATGCTGGCCCAGATTAGGAACCATACTCTCACTTTGCTACCTCCTCCTTTCATGTTAGGACATCTAGTCTTGGAGAAACAAATATCCTGTGCACCCCAAAAAGGCTGCTAAAACAAGCAAAAAAAACTCCAATTCTAAGGCCAGAATAAGGCTCAGACACAGCCTCAGGGGCTGTCCCAGTCACACTGGTCAAGCTAGGTTTCCTACAAACCTGTTAAAGTTTTCCTGCAAAATTTTGTAGGGGCTTTCTTGTGTTCCAATGGATTTCTTCTGGGGGAATATCTATTTCTGGCCAAATTTTCAGGTTTTGGGGGTAGGAAAAGGGAGAAGATGAACACGCATACACATATTTATCAAGAACCTTTTTTCCATCCAAACTTTCCCCACAGGAATAACACACACTGCCCAAGAGACTGGGAAAAACAGCTCCCCTGAGGCGTCTGAAAGATTATTCCCTTAATGCAAGAACACGTTGCACCAGATCAGGCATATTAGGTATCTTACTCTTGGTCTCCTCTCCCAGACATGCGAAAGCACAATAAAAAAAGCACTTACCTTGCATGAAAATCATTCAGAAATTTTCCATATCCTCCACTGGAGAGAAACTCTTGGCAGAAGGAAGAAAACAAATCTTTGAGACGCAGTTGTTTTTGTCTTTGACAACAGGAATATTTCAGTGCTGATGACCTGACAACATGGCTTTAGATAGGAAAACAAAGATTATTTGGAACAGAATTTACATAGGCTAAAAGGAATTAACAAGTCTGTAAATGGAGTGGTGGAGAGGAGAGACTCCCACCAGCACCCAGGGAGTTTCACAAAGTAGCTAGGAATTCTCAGAAAAAAAACAACTGAAAAAACACCAGCCACCCTTAAGATATAACTGTATTTATCCTGGCAATTACTAAATGTCTCATATCACAAAGCAAACCCCAAAAATAACAGAATGACATTCCAAATCACCATCTGAATGCAAACACTGCTTGACGGCAAAGGGGCAGAAGGCTGTTTTTTCTCAGATCCCAATTATGTTAGATAGCTCTAGATCAGGTCCACCAAACAAACCACCATGTCAGAAAAGCACCCTCTATAACTGGCTCTTTTTAACAACCCCGCTGCCATTCCTTCCCGAGCGTAGGAAACGGAGTGGGAAAGCTGGGATCGCCAGGTTCCAAGGCCATCACTTTGTCATCTCATCAGTGTGTGTAGACACCTCACAAAGGCATAGAAAACAGAGGCGTAATTCAATAGCTCAGAATTTAAAGGTGTAAATAGAATAGCTTTTCTGGAATCCCTTTCACTGAAAAAAAGTTAATTCATATTCATTTAATCAGGTAGTTATTCTCACATACTCTGATTTCTGTGCACGAGGCTGAAGAGCTGGCAGCTCTGTGCTTTCCGATTGCCAAAGGACTAACCACCAAGCAACAGTCTGCTATTTAAGCTCCCTGACATTTTATTCATCACAAAATTTTGTTTTCATCTGCTTTGCAAAACTTCAGGGTGAAGTTTCTGTGGCAGCTGTCTGAGGCTGAGCACATGGTGTTTGCTGAAAATTCCCATCAAGATGGTCCTTGTTCCTTCTAAGAACGTGTGCGCAGAAGATGTATGCTCTATGAGTGATACCTATGCACGTACAGCGCAGCTTTAAGACCTGCAAGCTTTGAAGAAGCAGCTTGAAATTTGGGAGAAGAAAACTCCAGACAGTGTTTGTAAACAGTGCTTTAAGTGAGGTCAGAGTCGAAATGAAGAAAAACAAGGCAGGATCAAGTGGCACCCAGGGCAGGGACTCATAAGTCTGACTTTCACATGCTTGCATTGGATGAAGAAGGGGTAAGCAGCCAGAGGAGAGCATAGGCTAGGAAAGAAAGCGATGGGGTGTCATGAAGAGCAGAGGAGTTGCTGGACTCAGTGGTGGAATCAGGAGAGTTCAGGAGAAGGGAAATAGACTTCTAAAACTTTGGGGTGACAAGGAAAAAGGATGGGGGGAATTGCAGAGAATGACGAGCAAATGCAACAAGGAAGGATGAAAGGGCTACACACGCCCAGCATCCTCCAGGAAGACACGGTGAGAAAGGAGAAAAATGCAGGCCACGTAAAAGGAGGATCAGAAGTTTGCTGGTGCAGTATTTTGTCAAGCTGGATAAGCTAGAGCTGTGCCTTTTGGAAGAGGATGGTACCAAGGGAGAAGCTCAGCAGCCTGATTGGATTCAAGAGCATTAACATTGTGAAAACAGGAAGCTCACAGGTTCAAAGGAAACATTATAAAAGTCCATTTCTTAAAATGGGAGTCTTGCATGCCGTTTCAAATGGTGCACAAACTTCTTCCAACCTCTTCAATCCATACCCCTGTGAGAGTGCAAGAGTTCAGTGATAAACTCATCACTCCTGGAGACCTACCTGGTTTTGTGCCTAATAAATTATTCACAGAGTAATATGTTAATCTTCCCACACAGATAAAAAAGTGTTGCAGATCCTTTATGTACGCAGAGCATGCCCAAATTACCTATCTCAGTCAGTTGTAAAAGCAGATTTCAGGATTTAATGGCTAAGTTTGGTAGATAATTATAACCAGCACAGTATGCATGCTTTTTCTTATACATATCGTTCAAAATTACCCCCAATAAAAATAAGGAATGCAAGTGACACTGCATTACACCCTGAGAGACACTACATCATCTCAGTCTGGTATACATCAGTGGATTTTGATTCTTTCACGTGTTATATCCGGAGGTCAAGTGAGGGAGTGATTTTAACATACCCAAGTTCTAAGTGTCAGACATCTGAAGCAGATTAATGATGTCTGTGTAAAACTCCCCCTGATAAAATGCTATGGTTCGGACCTCATCTCCAGCCCGATTACAGGACTAAAGCAATCTTCTTTCTTTCAATTCAAGCTTAAGCTGCCATTGTTTAGTTTACTCTTAGCAATGACACGGCTGAATAAAACTTATGAACAAGAAGCGCTAGAGCCCCCTTCACTCTCTCTTGACTGCACCAGGGCTGAGAAGAAATAAAAGCAGAAAAAACCCTGCTTATTTCTGCCGCAAAGGCTCAAAAAGATTGCTGTCAGATCACGCTGAAGCTCATAGAAAGTAAATAATCATCTTGTGGGATGTTGAACACCCACAAGTTGCTGCCCTGTAGGAATTATGGCTTTTCACGATTGCCCTTTCAAGATGCAAAAAGGTTTGCTTGTAGGCATGGCCTTGGTCTGAGTCCTGGATTTTACCCTTTTTTTCCCAGTGACCTGGAGACTGTCGTGGAAAAGTCATTTTGCTACTCCGTGCTTTCGCCTTGCCTCATAGTCCCCATCTTCTGCATTTAGCTCTCACCCTGCTTGCACGCTGCCTAGGAAAACCTCGACTGCAGCCCATGCATTCAAGGGTAACTAAATTACAGTTAGTCACCCTGATGCCAGTGGGGTAAATCTGGATAGTCAGTACTTCATTACTCATTTCTATTTATTTGGCTGAGGTAGTGCAAAGCTTATTTTTAATTTAAAGTAATAAAAATGTTGACAGAGGGCTGCTGCTTTTGGAAGAAGAATATAATTGGACTTTCCCAGGCTGAAAACTGTTTAGATCACTACTCTCATCCATCACTTCGTACGGCGTTGTGATAACTCTCTCCCTACAATTGCAAGTCATTCCCTATCAGCATACAGGGACAGCGCTCTAGCAAGATGCAAACAGAAACAGGCACAAAACTTCTTATTGGTAAATAAATCAAAGAAAAGGAATTGGGAGAAGGAAACAACACAAAGCTCTCTCTGTCAGGAGAGCAGAGATTTATGTGAGAGATTCACTGATGCTTCAGGCCACTGGTGCCATTTTCCAGGGTATGAATGGGTGGATCTCTTGCATACATTTTGCTGGGTTGACTTAAGTAAGTCTTGACAACTCTCTTTCCCTGGGGACTAGACTAAAAGTATTGTTTAGAAATCTAATATATGGTTTATTTACTCAATTTGTGCTGAGCACTACAGTTCCTTCAGGCCAGCTTCAGCAGTCCATTACTCCATTAATGCTCCATTACTGAAATTAGTGCTGTAATTGGAAGGAGGGAGGATGATGGGGAAGGGGACACTTTTTAAAGGAGCAGGTCCTGCTTAATCCCATCATGGGAGAAAGCATTAGAAAAAACTGAACTGCTTCCCCCCGAGCCCCTCCCTTAGGGAATGGGGTAGGGAAGAGAAACTTCTCTCTGGCGGATGATGTGCAATAGCTGTGCAGTGAACAGACAGGTCTGAAGACTGTGCTGGCTGGTCCCCCTTCAGATCAGAGGACACAATGGCAACATCAAGATGCCTCTACACAGAGCTCCCCTATGTCGGAAATCAGAAGATCCTTGGGTTTCACCCTAAGCTTCTGGTCCCTTGCATGAAGATGGCACTGCTTACAGGGCTACTGGTGCAGACTCTTCTCCCGGTGTCTGCTGCATAGGCAGACCGCAGCCAGCTGTTTCACAGCCTTCACAAGCCTGGGAAAAGGAAAGGGGAGAGATGCGGTGCTAAGAAAGATGGCTTAACCATGGAGGTGGTGCACAGAGCTCATTTGGTTCCCACTACAGGCTCTCCCTGAAGTCATAGAAGATGTAACTGTGTTTGGGGTGGCTGAGATTCCTCTCGCTGCTTTGCTTCACTCATCTGTCCCCCAAAATACTTCGCAGCATGAAGGAATTTGGGATCTGTGTACGAATATTTATTAATTAGTCAGCTAAATTACAAGGAAGTTTTATGGATGTTGTGTCCAAGAGTTATATATGTGCATCCAACCAGATAGTTTGCAATAACTTTTCAATATTAATTGTAAGCTGGCTACTGACTAACAAACACCCTGTACAGTTATTCTGGATAACTGAAATAGATACTGCAAATATACATATTTATTGGTTTAGTTAAATAGAAGACCTGTCAGAAGACTAGCAGGAAGGTAATACAATAGCCCTGGAGAAGTCATCTGTTAAAAGAGATTAAAGAATTCACAATAAGAAAAAATGCCAGAGCTTTTAGCTGGGATGCTGCTGCTTCCATTTTCCAGCCAGTGACAGGATGTGTTTTGTCAAGGCTGGAACTGGAAAGCCCCAAAGGAAACCAAAGAATTAAAAGATTTTTCCCTATGGGGGTGAGGGACCGTGAGGACAGGTGGTAATCCCGAATTTGCTTATAAGGAGCAGACTGACACAGAGACAGACTTTGCTGGAGGGGTCAAAATAGTAATACTTAGCTATCCAATATAGCATGGTGGGACTTAGGGTAAAGTGCACGTCATAGCCTTCTCTTCTCACATTTGGTTTTGTTCCTATCACACAGACTCAAGAAGATTTGCTCTGGAAAAGCTGTTTGACTGCTGGGGTAAGCCACTACTCTGGAAAGGGAGCCTGTGAGGTCCCTTCTGTAGCCCAACCCTGTCCCTGGCACTAGCGGCACCCCAGTGAGAGTTCAGCTGCAGGCACAGGGTCCATCACAGGGAGCAGAAGGTAGAGGCTGAGAGAGGCACTCCTTGGAGAAAATAGATCTCTCCCTCTCCCGAGAGAGGTCTATTCCCATGGCAAAAATATCTACCTAAAAAGAAATCAACCTGTTCACAAAAAAAAAAAAAAACAAACAAAACAAACCAACACCACACAACCTAAAAAGAAATACAAGCAATCTTTGCATCTTACACGCTCATGAAAATCAGCTCTTTTCCTTTCAGACCTCTGTGTTTTGAGGACAGCACTTGCACCCCGTATGGGCTAGAGGGAAGATGCTACTCCTTCAGGCTGTGCTTCTAATCAAGACAGCTTGCCCCTAAACCTCTCCCAGGCTGAGCCACGTGGGTGGGATAAGAGTTTGTTGCTCCTTCCTTGGCCAAGAGCTGAGCCATAGGTGAAAGCCAAGGACAGCTCACAAGAGCGAGCAGATCGGCTGTGGGGATGGCTGGAAGCCTCTCTGCAGGATACATTGCCCTGGGAGAGCCAAGGCACCCTGGTGTCCCGGGTTGCTATCTCTCTGGGCATCTGGCAGCATCTCAGAGACCCATGCATCCCCGGGGACTGCCAGGGAGCAGCCAGGCACTGAGTCCCCCCTGGCTGCTACCAGGCCCCTGGCTGAGAAATGCCTCAGTGTGCCGGGACACTCCTGTTGGTAAACACCGCTGGAAGAGGACTTTTTTAGAAAGGTGAGGATGAGCATTTCGTCAAGGTGGAGACTGACGGGATACAGTGGAAATAACATTACAACAATAACAAAGCCTCAATTCTCCATCATTCTAACTTTCAAGCTACCCTGGATTTCTCAACAAGGGCTTCAAGAGCAGAGAGAAAACTGGGAGGGACAGGTGAATGCCCCCTCAAGAATTAAATCCCAATTAACACGCCATCAGTGACGAAGGACACATTTTACATGGTCGATTAAAAGACTCCCCCCTATTGATCTTTACAGCTAATCATTGTTCTACCCCTGCTTAGGGAGTGCAGACACAAACCAGTGATCTAAATTTATTGAGACTCCCGGCAATCAATAGGTCAGCCTCCCAGAGAAGCAAAACATTATGCAGAAAGCATCTCCACTGACTCATCACAGGCTGGTGAGCCCCAGGTCTCCAGCAGGTCCCTGAAGCCAATCCCCTCTCTGCCCGGATGGTTCACACGAAGCCAGGGTCGCTCTGCGTATGCTCCTTGTCAAAGCCCAGACAAACAGCCCGCGACAAAACAGCATCACGGCGTGAGAGCCGGGTACCTGGAGGCAGCAGACGGCCTGCCATATGAGCCCTGCAGTTTTGATTTAAACAAAACAAAAGTGAGTAGCTATAATTTCACAGATGGGAACAATTCATTAGCTGGGAAAAGATGTGGTCGCTCTAATCAGGAGTGACTGGGGAGCTTTTGATGCAAATGGCCATTTGCAGCTGCCTCTCCCCAGGTCAGTGCAAGGCAATATACTGTGAGACGGAAAAATCAAACTGTGTATTAATTTGATAGACTGCAACAGAGTGACAGAATTGCCAGGCAATATTTCTGGGACCTGCCACGTGCCCAGGTGATCTGCCATTTCTGGATTTTATAGTACGTGATAACAAGAGGATCGCACACTCCATTAAATCACCTGGACAGCTGCTGTTCATATGACTGCAACCAAAGGGTCAGAACCAAAAACCCTGCAAGCAACTGACCTGGGCACCCTGTCCAGGACTGACATGGCAGAGGCGGGAAAGACAGGCTAACAAACAAACCTTGGCACATTTTAATCTGTCGTCTTCTCGGCTTGATTGCTTTATGCAAGGCTGATGGTACAAACCAGCCTTTCAGCATTCTCCAGTTACACTGCAGGGAAATGTGTCCTCTATAGCATTGCACCCTGGCCAGTATGGGTAATCAAAGGGCAAGGAATATTTTTGGTCTGGAAGAACTTTTCCTGGTTGGGAAATGGCAGGGAAAGTGGGGAAATGGAGGGAAAGTAGCTATAAAGAGGAGCTACCCACCACAAAGCCTGATTTCACGGATGGTGGGACTGAGAGTGGAGGGAAGCACATCTCTGTGCAACGTGGTGTGGATGGCTTTTGCCTGGGTTAAGGCTTCAAAAGAAAATGCCTGCATGGCTCAGCCTGGGATCCACAGGAGTCTGGGATTTCAGCACACAGACACAAAATAAGGGCGGACCTTGTAACCTCCTGGGAAGGGTGCCCCTAATCTACTTCAGCTGAGCTGGCCAAGTTAGGTCAAAACTCAGGTCACAGTGAGACTGGTCCCAAAAGAAAACTGTTGAAAAGTCTCTTGCTGACTGCAGTAAGCTTTGGAGAGAGTTCTCATCTATGGGGCACAGATAATCTACCTATACAGTCAGGTGCTCAAGGTAAGAGAGAAAAAGAGGGATGGAAGTGTCAGGTGGTGACCTGTGCACTGTGGCGCGCTCTGCTTTTCCCCAGCTGCAAACAGCTCCTAGTACCATGGTTTCTACACAAATTAGACATAGCTCCAGTACGGACCCTTTAGAAGATGCACATGCAAACTGGTCAAGAAAATCATCTTCCCATTCCTCCTTTGGGTTGAAGTCTTGGATATTTGTTTCCTCAGTAATCCCCAAGAGCAAGTTGCAACAATCTCACAGTGATAAGGAATGTGGGAGACATGGCAGTCTGGTGTGAAAATGCACAGCAGAATATTTAAAGAGAGAGAAAAAAAACTTCAGACAAGTTACATATTTCATTTCTCACCCAACAGGCAAAGAAGGCAGCGCCACTAGTGTTGCATAATGTCCTCCTAATCCCCTTCTGGTGAAGTCGCATCCCACAACAAATACCTTTGGGAACAAGCACAAAGGCAGAAAAGGGGTAAAAAGATGGGGAGTGGGCAAGGTAATTTTAATTTGGATTACTGAATGACGCAAGAAAGCCGCCTGGAGCAGAAGTCCTTAGAGAAAATAGTAAATCTTTATATTACATGACATTAATTACACTTTTACTGTGAGCTAACCCTATTACAGTATTGTGTACAGCCACAGAAGATGTTACTTTTGTGGTGTGCCTCCAAATAAAGAGCTGTCCTGCAGGAGGCCCGGGGCCCTGCCATGGGGTTTACTGCACTCTGTGTCACAGCTCATAAAGACTGCTTAATGCACTTCCTTACAAGTACTTTTCTTTGACTTTTACCAGATTAGAGGCATGGGGAGGAGCAGGATTCTCATTAACTTATTCTTTAATGTGACATCCTTTAACGTGGGCTACACATGAGATGTGAATACCGTGGCCCAGACATCCCGGCTAGACCTCTACTGGGGGACTGGAAAAGCACTGCAACACCAGCGGTGCAGGGTGTCGTGACTAGCCATGTCACTTGTGTTGACTTATCTTCCAGCATAAGACCTTGGAGCACAGACCTCAACATAGCTATGGGACCTAATCCTTAGCCTACATTCCGAAAAGTGCCAGAAGTTAGTTCTTCAATATGCCGGATTGCTGGGAGACCAGCAGTGACTACCATGGACTCAGTGGCAGCAGACAACAGCAGAGGTTCAGGGCTGGAGCAATGTTGCTGGGATTTTGTTGGAAGCAATATATGTCAGGGAAACAGAAAGAAAAAGGCAAGAGAAGACTAGAGGACGAGAAAAGTATGATTAGCCAGGCTCTGAGAAAATACCACAAGAAAGAATTTGGTCCAACCACTATCACGTAAGGCCTTCAGATAATGAACAAGAGAAACAGTCTCACAGCATTCAATCCCTCTTTCGCTCAGGACAGTAGGGCTTAGCCAACACAAATTAAATTGCATCAGGTTTCCTCTCTCCAAATAAAATAGCTTACAAATTCCCTACCAAAAAGCTACTGTGCTTGAGGTAAAAGGTGTAACAGAGATACCAAGCAAGGTGCTCAATAACAAGATCCAAACATACCAAAAGCAGCCAGGAAAGCTACATCAAAACAAATGTTTTAAGAGAGACCTCAAGGTGCCCAAAACTTACTCTGGTGCTGAGTGATTGCAAGTCTCTTTCTCACCAATAGCTGGAGGAGCCACTGACGGGCTGGTGATCCATTAACCCGCAGAGGTGCTGGGTGCCAGTGAGAGCGTGCGAGCTGCTTTAGGAGAGCAAGAGCAAGCCAAAGATTTAGGCTCATCAATGCCATAGGTAAGGCAGCTTGCAATTTGTGTGAGTCCCTTTTCAATAGCAACTGAAACAGGCTCTCCCAAGAGGAGGGAGTAGGGATATGTGCAGGCAAACCACCTCGCGCAGTGCCCAAGGGGGCATGGCCTGCAGTTGGCACGTCAGCCTAATCAAAAATGCTTTTTCAAAACAATGACGGGATGGATGAAAGGATGAAAACCAGCTAGTTAGTACCCGAGATCTTCTAGATCCAGCTGGCCTGGGGACAATTTGCACACTGCAGAGGTAACTCTTGCTGGAAGTTACTGCAGCGTCTCCTCTACCAACTGAACTTCACAGGGGACTTCTCTAATCCCAGGCTTCCTGCACCAAGCTAAGCCTCTCATTTTGCTGGAATTGAATGAATGCTGGCACAAAATATTGGGTCAGTGTCTTCCAATCAGCTGATAATGACAGCCAGTGTCAGGAAAATACATTCTCCTATAGGCTTAGTTAGATTTGAAAGCAGGTCTTCCCATAGGCTCATACTGCAATTATATTTATGTCCACATACGCCACGTTAGTAGTGGGTTCCTCCTCAGGCACTGCAGACATCCCATGCTCGTTGCTCAGCGGTACAGCAAACTCATGCTATGGCAGACTCTTCCAAAAATAACTTCCTGCCTGCTAGAAACACTTTGTGCACTTGCACATCCAGTTGCTGAACAGTAATCCGTGCAAGCACACGTACATGAGGAATGCAACCTGTGTACAGCACTGAACTTAAACCTGTTGACTTTAGATAAACACTTTGCAGGTATATAATGCTTTTCAAGGAAAAAACGAGACTTGGTCACTGACATATATCTACAAAAAAACCTGGTTTTATAGTTAGAAGCAAAAAAAAAAAAATCAGCAGAGCTTTAGAAGTGAAAGTTGTCGGCCAAGTGCAATTCTTGCTGTAATTCAGTGAATTCAATAGATAATTAATCAGATACCACTATTTTTTTATTTCATTTTGGAAGCTGCTTGTACTTTTGGAATTACCTGAGCGGCAGGGCCCCGGTACTATATGGCCCCCCAAAGGGCAGTCATTTTCCACACCATCTCCTGGGCGCCTTTTAAAAATTTTGAGCCAAACTGGGAGAACTTTATCTGTGATATTCAGCTTACAAGAGAGCATCAGCAGAGCTAACAGCCTGTGTTGCTACAAATACATGCTTCTCAGTCAGGTTCCTGGGTACCTCCTTCAGCATGTGCCCTGGCAAGGCTTTCCCAGGGCTGAGACCTTCATAGATCCTCTCTACAGCAAGGGCTGTTTGTCTTCTCCCAAGGAGACCTCTGGTGATGTTTCTCCCCTCTGTGGGACTGCCTGCTTCCACAAAACTTGCAGGAACAACCCACCCCTGAGATCTGGCTTTCTCTAGCTGGGTTCCCTCCCAACCTGCCAAGTCCAGGAGTTACCTTGGGGGTGAGCAGGGGCAGCCAGAGCACAAGCACTCCATCCTCACTTCCTAGAGAAATGGTGGAGAAAAATACCAAATGCATGAGCAGGAGGAACATGAAATGACCAAATACAACAGGAGAAAAAGAGGCTTTAGGAGGGGGAAGAAGAGCTCAGGGAAGGTTCAGACTCCGGAACGAGACAGAAGCTAAGCTAGTACCTCTGAGTTTTATCCCCACAGCTCTCCTGTCTGCTTGCTTACAGCTCCTGCCTCCCCACCTCAGCCCACCCACCAGACAATCCCTCGTGCAACCTGCTTCGGTGGACTTTTAGCTGCTCTGGGTGCTCCCACGCAGGGGAGCCACAACCACTGGCATGGATAGAGAGGCTGTGAATCCCCAGTGCCACCGTCTAGCAGGTTACCAAGGATTTATTTTTTTTTTCTTGCTTTCCCAGCTCTTGAAGGGAGCCCTGGGAGTAGAAGGACGAGAGGAGGGGAAAAAAGGAAAGGGGGGAGGGAGGCTGCGGCGGGAGGAGGGGCAGAATGGAGTTATGCTCCCAGCTTTTCACAGCTGAAAACAGACCCCACTGCTGGTAATGTGAGAGGGCTGGAGCAGGCGCCAAATGGATAAGGCTGTAGACAGTGGGGCCAGAGCACTGATACTTGCCAGTACCTGCAGANGGGGGGGGGGAAGAAAAGACAGGGAGAGAAAGAGAGAGAGAGTTGTTAGATGTCCGTATTTTCTAAACGTGTCTGGCAGGAGCCCCTGCAAGGAATTTAATCAGCAAGAGTTGTTTAAACTGGGCTTTGAAAACAAGCCCTGTGCTGCTAGTAATGAACTTCATATCATCTGCAACTCCTGTTTGCTGACGACATTCAATTTGTTAATTCTGCAGCTGGTGATAGGGGTCAGATATGAAAGTGACGATTGTTTTTTGACGTTCCAACCCCTGCTCACATCTTTCTAATTAATCCTTTTAGGAGCCACCAGCAGATCAAGAGAAGTGTGGGGAGGGAGGGAGGGGAGGAGGAAGAAGAGAGATGTTTTTTCCACACCTACCCTGCAGCTCCTTGCCTCCCGTTCTGATGGCAGTGAGGTGCAAGGGCATACTCACTCCCTGGTCCTATGAGCATAAGCCTTTTCAGGCTGTCTCAGAAAACTTCAATATTGGAAAGGTAGGTATTAAAAAAAAATAAAATATGAAGGCTCACCTTCCCCCTAAAATAGCTCATTTTAAAATCTGGAGAGTATTTCACATTAACTATCTCCATGGGTGATGAGATGGGTGGTGGAACTGGTGGTGAGGTGGGAAACCATTCTCTCAGTAGCTTACCCTGCTGGTACAGGGCTGGTGAGATCTCCCAGGGACCAGTCAAAATAGCTGAGTATGTACAAGCCACACATGGACCCAGCATTTCAGTGCAGGCTGCTAACACCCCCACCAAGCAGAGAAGAGATCATGGCCTCACGAAGTCTGGCAGTGCCCAGGGAATGAGGTGGGCACAAACACACAGGCGCTGCCAGGGAATCAGGACAGCCCAACCACCACATGCACTCACAGTGCATGGATGGCTTTGAGGGAAACAGAAAAAGGGCTGGTGGGCAGGGGTGTTGCTGGCCCATGCACCGAGCAAACAGGAGTGCTTTGGAGTTGCCGAAGGCTTGGTCTGCCTCCAAGGAGATTTTAACTCAGGAGCCTGAACTTCTTACTTAGAAAGTTATTTAGGGCGTTGAAGCCACTGCAATGATCATGTGTGCCTTGGAGAGGGCCAGCCACATGCGGACAAGGACAGCACCGCTGAGTGAGAAGGACAACCAGCAAAAGCCATAGAGGGGTGGGCAACACCCTGAGGTTGGACGTGACTAGTTGAAGCCCTCAAGCAGATATGTCTCAAACTTCTTGTAGTTGGCATCAAAACTGTTCACACTGTGTTCCTTGCATTTTGCTTGTGGGATTAAGTTCATCCCAGGTTCATCTGGTCCCCGATGGGTTCTGCTGCAGGTCCCTGGGTGTGCTGGCAGGAGGAGAGGGATGGTTGCCAAAGGTGGTCCTAGTTTCCAGTGGACTTTGTCACAGTGCTGTATAGCAGAACTTTAATTCAGACATGGTGCAGTGAGGCCTGTGTCCATCTGTAGAGGTTGGATGAAGAGGTCTTGCAAGGCAGAAAAGCCAGCAGTCAAGAAAGGAGAATTTTATAAAAGGTGAGAACAGTAAGAGTGGAATATTGGCTGAGTGACAAAATTTTGAGAAGAGAGGAAGGCCTGAGGTTATGCACAGAGATTGCTGGCATTGGGGAAAGGCAGAAAGAAAAAAAAAAAAATCCCTCTGAGTAGTGCTAGGCTGAAAAGAAAATTTTTTAATGGAGGAACTCTGTCTTTCTTTCCCAGTCCACCTCAGGACTGAGGTTTGGACTCACGTAAAAGTAAATCATCAGCAGCCTCCCTAGAGCAGGAGAGCCCTGGCAGAGACTGGACCTGTTCTGGGTTAGAGCTGAAGAAACAGCTCCGGATGCCTGCTCCCGCAGGAAGGCCCCAAGGAGCAGCACCCTGGGTGTTCTCACACAGCTGGGGACGCACATCTGCCCATGTGCTCTGTTCCAACAGGACCCAATACCAAACCTTTGGCTCAAGCACAGTGGCCCTCACTCCTCTCAAGCAAATGGAGATCTACTAGCTCATTCTAGCTGGGTATCTGTTGGACCCTGCTTTGTCTGTGGCCAAAAAATGCAGCCACTTGCTTATATGCTGTCAGTGCTCCAGTTTTCCTATAGAAGTTTTCACTTGCCTCATTTTATTAATCAACAGGTACTGCTGTGGTCTCATAAGGGTTTATCCATCCAGTAAAAACTTGGCAGTACCTGGTATTGTGAAGAGAAGTCCAACCAACCACCATAAATGTTTATCTTCTTTTTTTAACAGACTTTATCAGCATGTATTGATTTACACATAGAAAGAAGGTATATTGCTCTTTCACTCCAGACTTTAAAAAAATCAGTAAAACAGAGGCTCAGTTCTGCTCTTGGCATGTCTGGAAAAACACTAGCTTCAATTAAATTAGCCTAGATTTACAACAGTAGGCTCATGAGGAAGCTTTGCCCTTATGGTGTCTCTTCGGTTTGTTCTAAACTTTGTGCAGAAAAGCTAGGAAAATACTGGGCGGGGGGAGAACTGAATGCTACAATTAATCTGATGAGTCACATGAAAAGATTAACAGCAAAATAAAAGCACTGACTGGCACTCACCCAAAAAGGACATTATGTATGATCATGCTCTGTGATTACCCCCCAGGACAATAAGACTGACCATCTCCCTTGAGGCCTAATGTTCAAAGGGTGAGTGCCCAGCGTGCACTTAGTGAGACATCAGATCTCATGAAGTTGATTTTAGTAGCACCCTCCAAAATGGAGACACTGTAAAGTTCATTGCTAGCTGCTTGAAATCTCCAATCAAAAGCCTTTCAAGACTACACCAACATCGTGTAGTCATCTGCACAGCAGGCAGATGTAAAACCAGATGCCACATCCCAGTGGCAACAGGAAACTGGTATTTCCCTGTCCTCCATCAAAAAGAATTCTTTGACTTCTGTCATTTGGTTAGTTGAGTCTTGGCTAAATTATAAAATAAGAGAAGATCACCAAAGACTGATGTTAGCATAAGGAACTCTGTTAAAAAAAGATACGCTAAGATTTACTTAATGGATCAATGAATAAAGTTACACCAAATAAGAACCACATGATCTGCAAAGGTATTGTTAGAGGTGGTGGTATCTTCCTATTGGAGTGTCACTAACTGCCACTAGCAGGAAGCTCACTACTGAAGCCTGGTGGTAAAGGAAGAAGAGTATCTGAGGGCTCCCTGAACTTCCAGGTAGACACCAGCCCCACAGAAGATCAAGAGCTCTGCTACATCTGATAATCAAGGACAAATGACTGGAAGGAAGAAGCTGCACGGGAGCATCAGCAATGCAATTGTTGTTTGGGATCAAGCAGTGTTTCCCCATCAGATCAGCAGAAAGCAAGAAAACGGAATCATACATGCCTGAAGGAAGGAGTCATATAGTGAAAAACTACTAGAAATGACGGAATTTCTCAGTCTGTTTGTCACTACATGCTTTGTCATTTGTTCACAGGCTTTCACCCGTTGTGTTTGGGATCATAAGCATGGCTTTCACTCGTGCGAGATTTAGACTTAGCTGCTTATGAAAAACCTGTTGGCCCTGAACACCTCTGCAAGCAGCAATGCAAATAGCGGCAAATGGTTCATGGTATCCACTCTGCTTAGCCAGAAGCACGAAGCACTTAGTGAAAAACATTATCCTTTCCAGTGTTTACATTCAGCTTGAGCACATCTTAGCCATTTTACTCTCTGTATGACTAAGTCCCACAGGTACCCTGTCATGTAAAAGACATGTTGTTTATTATTCAAGTGTTAACAAAAGTACTTGAGTGAAAAAGTAATCTATTTTCGGAGGCGGGGGGAAGCCAGTGGAAGCGAGTATGGCAAGAACTGCCAGCTTCAATAGCAACAAGAGTATCTTTTACTGCTCAACCCACTGCTGAGGCGTCCTTATACACGCCTTGTGCGGGCAGTTGTACCCCTCTAGCTGCCTCTCAAACCATGGCTTTCAACTTGCTACACCACTTTGCTCACTTCGCTATTCTGGCAAGATACTTCTTTGAAATCCAAACAACATTTCCTTTTATTAAATAATCACATTCATAGTTATAAATTCTGTTTTAGGGCAACAGTTCTGATTTTCTCAGGTGAGAAAAGGCCTTTACATCAATCCAGACACCTAACACCATAATAAGTCACTCCCACACATCCTCACCCCGTTTTCTTAAATATTTCCTTTTTTTACCAGACATGTATCTTTCCACAATATGAGGATTTAATAAATGAGAAAATACATATTTTAAAGAAACACACCCTCTCTCCGAGACACACACACAAAGAAAAAGCAAAGCATTTCTAGATAGAAAACAGCTCGGAGGAGTAAAGTCAACAAGGACAATGTTTAAGGAATCAGCATTGCCAGATAGGTGATGTCAAAATGGTAATTATTCTTCCAGAGCTGCCTGAAAATCTAAAGCAGGAGGTAAATGTCCAAAGAACTGTATTGCACTGCTCTCACCCTTTGTGGGTAGAGAGTACGTCTGGAATAATGTGCTCATAAAATGGTCTTCGTCCTCCACAGCCCTCTGAGGCTCTATGGAAAGGGTGTAGGTGGTCCAAGGGGACATAATTATGAATAAAGGAATGAAATTAAGCACAGTAACATTTGTGCTGTTTATCAGGACAAATTCCCAAGCAATGAGACAGAGCTGACGTGAGGAACAGTGTCCTTAAGGAATCAATGGGAGCTCCATTAAAGGTTATGTTAGATAAAGCAGGCTGTGCTACAACTTGGAAAGAAAAAGTTTCCAAATAGTCTGATTTCTTCTACAGAGTGAAATGACAGAGTCTCCACTGGCAGCAAAGTTTCAAAACCACCCTTAGGTCTCTGGCTTGTTTAGGTTACTGCTTGGAGAGCAATGCAGAAGAATTAGATTGTGTTAAAACAGCATTATTCAGCAGAAAAATGCTGTCTTAGGCACTTTGGACCAACATTATCCTCTTGAACTTAGAGTGTAGGCCCTATGAATAATCATTTCCATCTGCCCTGCTCCAGTCTTGGAGGGGCTCTGAGGATGCAACTGCAGTACAAGCAGTCAAAAGCAGGCTGGTTGAGGTGACAGATTCCCAGTTTGTATATGATGCTATTTGTCCAGGTCACTTTTATTTAGGTGTCTAGCCACGAACAAAGAAATCTAGCTTTGACAATGTCCTTCCAAAACATTAGGATTGATTATAATAAGTAATATATGTGTGTGTGTGTATATGAGAGTTATATATACTCCTTGATATTTCCAATATTTGTATTCAGTCATACTAGCCTGAATTCAGACATGTCCTTCCCAGGTAACAACACATCACCCTCATGGGCACTGCAGACCTGCTTCTGTGGTAAGAGAGTGTCCCGTCTCCTAAAAGTAACAGGACCCATATTGCAAACCATAACTTGCAGATTTGGGGTTTCTCTTCTTTCTCTCAGCCTGAGAAGGCCTACAGAGTTTGTGAGGCTACGGTTCCATAGGTGAACGCAGGATTGGGAGAATAAGGAGGGGTACATGAGCTGTCTAGACCCATGTTGAGAAATCTGAATGAAAGCAGCTTGATTTAAAAATAAACACTTAAAAAAATGAGACCCTTCCAGTGAAAAGTCTGCTTAAGGCACACCACTTGGGAACGACAGATGAAAAAAAATAGCTAAATAAGCTTCATGGCTGTTTGCAACATGTGTTACAGAGCAAGGAAAAAGCCTTAATTGTTGCTGTGAGCAAACACCAACACCAGGGCCTGGACATGTTAGAGAGATAGTCCCTGCTGTACAAATGCTGTTAAAAATCTTCATAATTGACATTATCAATAGACATCAATTTTCAATACTAAGATTTTAACAGCACTGCACAGCAAAGACCAACTCTCCAGTTATTTACAGGGGTCAGTTCTAACTTGGGACCAGAAAGATATCCACACCGACAAGTGAAAATGGGGGAAGCAACAGAGAAATAGCTTAGAACAATACTGTTATTGTGCAGCATCATGAACACAAGATAACTGCCCTTCTCTCCTCCTGTAATGAGAGGTTTCATCTGTGCCCCACAGGCTGAAAAGGGATGAGTGACCCACGTACCAGCAGGCCCGACTCTCTTGCCAGCAAGTGCCAATGCATTTTGCATTAGCACTTTGCCCGAGGAGACCCCTGCGTCCCTGCACCAATGGGGCTGGGGGAGTGTGAAAAACCTCCAGAAGATGCTTTCTCACAGCCTGACAGATAACTTGCCATGTAACCCAAAGAGAGTCAGATCATCCAGGACGTAATATCCCTTGTTATAATTCAGTCGTCAAAGGAATGAGCTGCTACTTACAGGTTACATACATAATCCTTAGAACTACTATTGAAAAGTACTTTTTCTTTGAAACAGAACTTTGTTCCTCATGCAGCCTGTTCCCTAAATCCACATAAAACCTAGCTCACCCAACTCTGGAACAACACAGCTCAGCTGGCTTGAAAAACAGAAAAGAAAAGGCCTGCTTACTAAACGTTTTCATTCTATGGAGTTTACTTTGTAAAAGTACCAGGTAAGAAGAGGAAAGCAGACAGAAATGCTTTAAAATGCAAATACTTTTAAAAAAAGGAAAAGGTTAACATCGAGGACCTTATTTTATCTCCCAAGGTCAAATCCAAGATGCTCTGAGCGAGCACCGGCTGGGACAACCCTAAAGTAGTAGGTTTCTCTTTAAAGAAATGCAGACCAAGTAGCAAAATATAGACTGAAAATTAAAGTGCAAGAAGAGAAAAGTGCTTAAAATAGCCTGGGGAAGTCTATCTATCTAAGTCTTGTCTATACTAGACAGGGCTTGCTGGAAAAGGGAAAAACTACAAAACTACCAGTTAATTGCTCTACTGGAAACACAACCTTATATTAGGAAAAAGGAACATTTTGGCTGGTATAGCCCAATGCAGTTCCTTCAAGCAAGTAAGCCAAGCTGGGGAAAGGATTCAGCTGCTGCTGAACCATTTACCTGCACCTGCAGAATGGTGTTGGCTTTGCTGGCAACAGTTAAAATCTTGGTATTTAAAACTACCACTAGCATTCTTGCATACAAGCCAGGGGAGGCAGTAGCAAGTTTCACAGACTGCTTTTCAAAACAATACAATGTCCTTCTGGGTGGTAGCACTTACGATTTCTACACACCCTCCTCAGAAAAAAAAAAAAAAAACCAACAAATTCTTTACTTGAAGTTGAAAAGCAAATTGATTAGCTGCAAAACTTTAAGTGTAAATATCCAGAGGGAGGCAGAGATCCCAAGGGAACCAGGGGAAAGCAGAGGCTGTGGCGTTCTGTCCCGTGGCATGGAAGGATTTGCAGCTCTCTCTAGCCCGTCAAAAGAGTTTCCTGGTGCAAATTATCCTGTTTCCCCTCCCAATCTTTCCCCAACTCACAGGTGCTGCATCTCAAATATAAATTTTGAGCAGGGGACCAAAGCCCTAAGCCCTTCCAAATTCCCCTCGCACAGCTGGCTCAGCACCTTTGAGACAAGGGGGGACTATTTCTGCAATCCAGTCTCATGATTTTACACTTTTTAACCCTGCCCCTCTACCTCCGATCCTTCCCCAAGCCCCATCTCAAAATCTGGTTTTAACTCATTGCAACAGAGCTACAGCAAAAGCTCGCTAAATGCTGGCCTAAAGCATGTTTCTTCACCTGATTCTGCAGCTTGTAAATATTACAGTTTTGCTCTACGTGGTCTCTACTTTCAAGTTTCTAATAGAAACTATGGACAGGCAGACACAACCATTTTGTGGCCAGTACAGTGCAGATGGCCAAGGATGCTATATCAGTTCCCTCCCAGTATCTGTTTTCACCAAGATTTGTTTTGCTCTTCCCATTGGTGGGGATGCCCAAGATGGCTTAAGAGAGTTAGGCACCCAAGTCTCTGTTTTAGACTGTTCGTGCACACTGCTTGCAATTCATTTGCAAATGCCCAGGCTTAATCTAAGAAGAAAAGGGTCATTTTAGCTGATGATCTCTTTGCCATTTATAAGTGAAGAAACCTATCATGCAAAATAAACCAGTAGGAGTTTCTGATAAAGACACTAGTGTCCATTCTGTCAAAGTAATAACTTTTTCCAGGGCAATCTTGATTTTCTACCACCAAACTATGGGTCTCAGAATTATATTCTGCATTGCAGATTTCATATTTGTGGCCTGCAGTCATAGGAAAACTATCCTTCAAAAGTTAATTCAGCAGGACCGCAATATGGGACTTGCTGTTCAAAACAATAGGAACAAAACATTTATTCTTTTCCCTAGCTATCATGGCTAAGGAAAAAAAAAATAAAATCAACTCTGTCTTCTAGAAATGTCACATTTGCTTCCTGTCCTTCAGAATCCATTGATTTCTTCTCTCGTCTTCCCCTGAAGTAATTGCCCAAACCTTTTCTGCCCATCCACACTTTCTCTACCAGAAGCTGCAGAAGCATTCACTATTAGTGTGTGTCAGAGGTGCTAACCTAAAGAGACAATATTAATGAAATAATTAAATCTGTCAGTATGGCCTCTTCTACCCTTTTTCATTCTTACCTTTCAGGAGACAGGGAGCAGAGGAAAGATTTCCACAATGGTATTGTTTCAGATTAGTACGAAGAAAATCCTTGATCCTTTCTGTGTGCTTGGAAGCCTATAGTAATCATATTAATCCAGGGTCCTTATTGCCGGTTAATGGAATTCTTTTAATATTGACCCAAGTTTCTAGTAAATAGATTTGCATTGATCTGGTGATGTATAGAGCTCAAGTAAGTCTATCTATGTGTAAGCAAATTAAAAACCTTAAGCCTATACAGCCAAACTGTATAATCCCATGCTGAAAAATTGATCTTCTGATACTCTCCTGGGGACGTTTGGGGTTTTTTGGGGGGTTGTTTTTTGTCTTTTTTTTTTTTAAGGTAAAGAGACACCTTCAATTTCTTTGACAGAAAAAAAGATCAGCGTAATATTTGAGAGGAATACGCATAACATATTTCACACTCAACAAAATCCAGTTCAAAGCCATTAGAATATCTTTATAGTCAGAAATTACACCTTGTATTGCAAAACACACCACTGATAATTCAGCACTTAGAATGAATATATAACTGTGTTACTACAGCATCACTCCTCCTTACTTTCCTGCCTGAGCTCAGAGTTTGATATTTTTGCAGGAAGAAGGTTACCACAGCCTTGCTGGAATGGCAACCATCACCAGATTCAACACCAGCTTCACGCAAACCATTCCCCTTTGAAGTCAAGTTGGTCTCAGTGTGTCTTTTCCCTGCCCTGGGATAAAAGCATCAAACATATAGATCTCAAAACACTTAGTAGATAACATTGTCCTTGCTGTATAAATACAATGATATTGAAGACACATCCATGAAACCTGTGGCAGTAGAAACATGATCTACAAATCTATACAAGAACCAGTGTCCAGCCTGCACCGCGAGTGTTCACGGCCACCAATCAGGGAGGACAGGCACAGTAGAGTGAGCAGCAGGAGCTCAGAAGGGTGTTTTCCAAAGGCACTGCACCCTAGGGCGGCTTATCCCACATCTAGCAAGAACTGCGTTTACTTTGCAACCTGTCTTCTAAGGGGAGACACCAGTACAGTCCCTCCTTTCTCTCCCACCATCTCAATTAATTATATTCATTAATTAAACTGGAGATAATCCCACTTCACTATCAAACTGGGCCAATGGGTTCCAAAAACACCCGAGGAGCAGAAAGGCAGACACACATGTACACCCAAAGAAGTGGAATAGCTTAAGCTTTATTTCCATAAGAAATTAGACTAAAATAATTGTAAAGCTTAACTTAGTTGCTCAGTTGCCAGCTCAGCTTCACCCACATTTTCACCCTCCAGCATATCTGCCTTAGGTGTAATTGTTGTTTAACAAATTCCAGGCTACTAGCACGCTAGAAAAACCACAACCATATCCAAGATGCCCAGCTGCATATAAAGATGAACCTACCTTTTGGCAACATAGAGAGAGCACCTATAACTTGAAGGTCACTTTTATGTTGCCCAGTGAATACGTGCACACAACTCTGTTGTGCACTTATAGTTTGTGAGCACAGATTGAGTAGAAAAAACAGAGAGGCCTGGAAAAAAAAAATGGTCAAATTGGCAGAGCTCATGCAGTATTTACAGAGAGGATGGAGGATGAGCAATATCTCAATGCTTACCTTAGTAGCTGGGAAGGTTTCAGGTGGATCTCTTCAAGAAAGGGAAGGCAGCATGATTCTGTCATGTAAAGGCCACCTTTTTAGCAACAGTAATTAGCATCAAACACTGACCAATAATCTTTAAAACCTCCTCATTATAAGCATGATCAACTGCAGCTTTGCAAATCGCAGCAGGTGTTGGAGGATGTGGAGATCTGACTGGAAGATCCTTACCTCCTGTTTCCCAATGTGTATGCATTTCCATCACTCACTTCTCAACATCCAGATTCATTCAAAACAGCATATCAGCAAAAATAGCATCCTTTTAGTTACCACATTGCATGTTATGATCCCTGCATGTATTTCAGTAAGTGTTTTCACTACTTGTTATTTTGACTTGTACTGTTAAGCTGAGACCCAGGACTGATACTTAGCATCTATTCTCCTGTGCATTGCCAGCTCTGCCGGAGGAGTTTCAAATGCAAGGTCAGGGGTGGTTTTCTTTTGATGGATTTTCCACATGCTTTGGTAAAAGCAGCGTAATACTTGGCTTTCATAATGAAGTTGTACATTTACTTCCCAATGATTTCTCAAACACACACACACACAATTATAAAGTGCTAAAATAACTTTCCTGTGGGTCAGCTCCATGAACTTGCTTTGGGGTGATGAGAATGAAAGCCTCCAGATCATCATCAGCCCTAAATAGTTAGCAGAACGAATACAGCCCATCCCTGCATCAAAGGAAACCCGCTGCCTGCCAGGAGCTCAGTGCTGCCTTATGGCTGTCTTAAAATCAGTGGAAATATAATGGGATACAAAAGAAAAAAAAAATCTGCATGGGTTTTTAAAAATCAGTTTTATCACAAAAGCAGTAAATTTCTGTCTGCACAAAGCAAAAGAGCCTTGCCTCTCACTCCCTACTAATGGTAGGCATTACCTCCTCTGTGTTTACCTGCAGGATCTCTGGGGAGTGTAGGATGCAAACAACCTCTCTTTCTCCAGGTGGAGGAGTAAAACTGAAAAAAAAAGGGTAGTAGTACGCCCTGACCCCTCAAGTAAGGTGAGGGGCTACCTCGGCTGGTTGTGCAGATCCTCAGGGCTGGGGCACACTCCTGAGTCCTGCCTACCTCAGTCTTCTGTCCCCACCCCGAGCTGGAAGGTGACCTGCAGGAAACTCAAAAAAAGCCATTACTGTTTTGTGTCAGCTCAGAAAACCACAACAGGGCCAGGCAGTGGGGGGGAAAGGCTGGAGAGGAAATCAAGGAAATTCACTTTGGCAGAAACTAGCAAAGCCTTTTTCTGAATGTTAACTATCTAATTTAATGAAGTCTAGAGATCAGTAGAGACAATTGTCACTGCCAGCTTTGATGCCAATCACAGCTCCAGAATAGGAGCCAGCAAATGCATCCAACATACAAAGGGGAAAACGAAAACAAGGCAAGGATTTGACCCTTTGCTCTCATGATCCTTTAAGAAGAAGGATCACCTTTCAAAACTGTGGGCAAAAAGTCTTCCAGTCAGAACAAGTCAGCAAGAGAACGGAGAGAGAAATCACAAGGCAAAAGAGTATGGAATTGTAATTTCTCTCTGTTGGTCTGTGGTGCTTTTAGGGGCGTCAGCAGGAACTCTTACAGGCTGAAAACCTCTTATGTTGGCTGGGAAATTAGGGAAGATTTCTGTAATCCACATCAGGGGAACAGGCATGTACTTCCCCCTTGCAGGCAGCTGTGAGTCTGCTATGCCTTTGTGACACTCCTCTCCCCCTGGGGACACAGTGCTCCTGTGCTGGTGGGATCCCAGTATCCTCAGCTCTGTCACTCCCTTCACTGCATCCTTCAGAAGGCACATTGTGAAGGAGGTTTTTCCCATCTCTGCTAAGTACATACAAACAAAGTCCAAACCTCTGTGCATCGAGGGTATAGGTAAGCAAATTAATATACTCTCATTCCTTTCAAGCAGGTTTTTCCATAGAGATTTTAAATGAAAATTTCAGGAGTCATTTTGGTCACTGATCAGCAGTCCTCAGGTTGGAAGTTCATTTTCATCTCCATTTCATTTTTAAAAAGAAAGGGCAGAAATTTGTGGGTTTGACTTCACCCTGCGAATACAGAAAGACAGAGTCTCCCAGAAATTCAACATGGCCCACACTTGAGCAGCCTCTGCTCTTGGGTCTGTAAGTACAAATGCTGCCCATCATGAGGACTTGGAGAGTTTGGGATTACCCACCACTTTCCTGTGTATACCTGATGCTCCCCAAAAACGCATCTCCCACACAGATTCCTGTGTTACCGCCATCTACAAGGACTAATGCAGCTTGAAGGAAAGGTACCAGATGCTTTCTGGGTGCCCTGAGCCTGCTGCAGGCATCTGGGCAGGGAGAGAAGGTGGTCTGAGACCCTGATTCTAAAAAGACTGCGACTGGAGTGCAACACTTTGGTGTGAGTCAGGGCACTCAGCCAGCTTCATCACGAGACAAGATTTACTCAGGAGCTTGATGTAGACTCCCAAAATAAAACAAAGTTACAAAGATGGCCAAACAACATTGTTTGGATTATTATGATTTTACTTTCCAGGAAGGAGTCTCCTTAGCACTTCCAGTATTTCAGCTCCCTCAGGAGGGTAGCTGATGACTTCCACTTCTTTCCTGAACATCTGCAGATCTAGAGTTCCCAATCTTACTGTTAAACATAGCTTAACATATCATTCCAGATAATCTGCTCCCTCCCTAGCCCAAGGACTGAACTCTTCTTTCCTCTCATCCTCCTGGAACATCCCTCTCTGAAACTGGGCTCTGGGGAAGCTCTGTAAGGGAAAACAGCACTTCATC
>VZSZ01012184.1:210153-279128 GCA_013398815.1 Ibidorhyncha struthersii | reverse complement strand
TCCCTTCCAACCCTGACGATTCTGTGATTCTGTGAGATACAAAGTAAAGTAAAAAAAAAAAAAGGGCATTGAGAGCAAATTATGGCCTGATGCTCATTTATCTCTACCATCTCTAATGGCATAATTGAGTGCATGTAGCTGAGGGCAAAAATTGTTGCAATTGCTAAAAATAATACAGCTTTTATGTTCTGGATAGGCTTTATAATGAAAAAGATACTTGTGTTTTTGAACATATTGCTGATGCTTCTATGCCTGACTTCATCACTTAGAGGACAGAATGGGACAGTTATGAAGATCTGGTAAGAAAATAAATGATATGGTCAACTGACATCAGTTTGTCTTTTTCCTCTTCAAACTGCATATATATATCTAGCACAAAAAAGTAAGAGGAGCAGGTGTTATTATAAGAAAGCATTGGCTTTTATGGTAGCCTTTAACCTTTCAATATGAAGGAAAGTATCTTCGATGTACCTAAACAAAACCAGCCCATGACTCAGTATCAGAGAAGGGACAACATCTGGCCTGACTCTAGCCTTAACATATGATAGCACAATTTTAATTCCAGTGAATTTCTTTATTTGTTTAATTTTAGATTTTCATTCAAGAAACAAGAAAATAGTCTGTTTCTAGCAGGACTATTAAAAGCTCAGACATTTATTTGTGATGTACATCTAAAACATGTTCTGCTGATGATCTATCCAGACAATAGACATTTTTCCTGTTCTGCTTCCTATTGGGTAAATAATTTTTCTAGTTCAATTTTTTTGTCATTGATGTTCTCTATTTTTATCTTCTAATCAAGAGGTTTTATTTTCATGTATGCCACAAAGGAAAAGATAAGGAAAACACAGTACCTAGTACAGACCTAGCCAGTTGTGTTTCAAAAAATATATTTCAGTGTCTGAGCATCAAGATGCAGATGGGCTGATGTGCTCGCTTGCTGAAGGTGTCTTTGGTTTATCTGTGGTTACTGAGTATTTGAGTTCTAGATTGAGATAGTGATTTTTTCCTTCTTCAAAAAAAAAACCCCACCATTCTTCAAAGCAGACAGCTACAGGAAGATTAAAATATTCAAATAGTAGTAACTGTGTGCAACCTATCAAATATTTCTCTGCAATTTCTGATAGAAAGCAACAATTACTAGGACCTGGTCTGTAGATAGGTAATTTGAGTTATAATGAGCAAGGGTGAAATCCAACACTATTTCCACTGACTTTAGTACAGACAAGATTTTTCCCTGATCATCCAAAACATTAATCATGTATAATATACCCTGTAAGTCTCAGCTGTCATGACCCTTGTTTTAGATCCCAAAATAGAAGCATCACAGATTTAAAAGGAGAACCACTTGGTACAGACAAGAAACTCCTATGTTTTTTATTAAAAAGAGCAGGCATGCTTATCCTGTTTGCCTGAAACTTTCAGTAGAATTTATCAAAAAGTCAGCTTGTTCATAAGTAGAATACCATACCTAAGCAAAGGTGCTTGGACAGGAAACTGCAGGAACAATTGTAGTTTTCAAAACTAGATACATATAGAAATCTATTTAAAAATATTTCAAGTGCAGGTTCTAAACCCACACACCTCATTCCTGCAGTGATTTTACCAGTGACATACAAATCAGCAAAACCACACCCTTCTTTTGCCGGTCACCTCCCTGCAATATTTCTAAATGTTGGCTTTGGGTGGATTGTTTCCTGCTAACAGGTTGGCAGAAAAATTGGTTATCTATGTCAACACTAGGATTTTGTCAGTTATATCTCTTCATAATTTGTTAACCAATGAAATAAATATGCCTTACATTTTTGTCTTAGATATACTCAAATTTGCATCTGTCTGAATTTACAAACTTCAGCTTGTCTGCACATAATTACTATACTACTGAAAATGTGTACGAGTGCTTTTATTATGTTATGCAGTGTCACATATATGTGCTCAGGCAGACCTGTACAATAAAGAAGTAAAATTTACTGCCTGCACAGTAACTGCACAAAGCTTTCACACAAATAGAACATTTACTCTTTCATTTGAGCAGGGATTTTGTCAGAATGAACTACAACCAGAGGATGGTGGTATTCCTAGGGATGATCAGTAAAAATTCCAAGCTAAAACTTGTAATTGGTTCTTAATACAAATGGTAACAATTATTGAAAGAAAGTGACTCAGAGTGCGCCACGGAGAAGGTTTGTAATGTTCGTCCTTTTCCAAACTGTTCTCCAATTGACTGCACTCGTCCAGGTTGTTTCTAAAGGCACTGCATTTCAGCCTAGAATGGTTACAGACATATAATTGCAGACAAATTTAAAGATTTAGATCTGAAGTTCTTTCTAAACTTTAAGACATCCTAGTGTTCCAAAAAGCAGTGATTAATTTGGCTTCATCTTGCTTAACCAAATTATCAATACATTAATTTGAAAATATGAATTATTTTCATCAAGTATTATGCTTTCTTCTATTTTGTGTGAGTTACAGTCTGTAGCTACCGGGTAACCAAGAATCAGCTATGTAGGTTGTATCATTTATGCCAGAGATGTCTTCGGGGCAGAAATACATTGCTGTATCGGGTTTCTGTGGCAAGGTTTTGGTAGCAGGGGGACTACAGGGATCAGTTCTGTGAGAAGCTGCTAGAAGCTTCCCCTGTGTCTGGTAGATCCAATGCAAGTCCAAGAGGAACCCACCACTGGCCAAAACTGACACCATCAGCGACAGTGGTAGCACCTCTGTGATAAGAAGAAGGGTGTAAAAAGAACCTATAGTGAATCATCTGCAGCAGTCAGAAGACGGGAGTGGGAATATGTCAGAGCAACAACGCTGCAGGCACTAAGGTCAGTGAAGAAAGAGGGGGAGGACGTACTCCAGGTGCCAGAGCAGAGATTCCCCTGCAACCCATGTTGAAGACCATGGTGAGGCAGGCTGTTCCCCTGCAGCCCATGGAGGTTAACAGTAGAGCAGATATCCAGCTGCGGCCTGTGGAGGACCCCACGCCCGAACAGGTGGATGCACTCAAAGCAGGCTGTGACCCCATGGGAAGCCCACACTGGAACAGGTTTGCTGGCAGGACCTGTGGGCACATGGAGGATCCACACTGGAGCAGTCTGTTCCTGAAGGACTGCACCGCATGGAAGGGTCCCACACCGGAGCAGTTCGTGAAGAGCTGCAGCCTGTGGAAAGGACTCATGTAGGAGGAGTTCATGGAGCACTGTCTCCCATGGGAGGGATCCCATAATGGAGCAAGGGAAGACTGTGAGAGGTCCTTCCCCTGAGGAGGAAGGAGCGGCAGAGACATGTGATGAACTGACTGCAACCCCCATTCCCTGTCCCTCTGTGTTGCTTGGGGGGAGGACAGAGAGAAATCGGGAGTGAAGTTGAGCCTGGGAAGAAAGGAGGGATGGGGAGAAGGTGTTTTATTTAAGTTTTAGTTTTTATTTCTCATTATCCTGCTCTGATTTGATTGGTAGGAAATTAATTTGATTTCCCTGAGTTGAGCCTGTTTTGCCCATGATGGTAATTGGTGAGTGATATGCCTGTCCTTATCTCAACCCAAAAGCCTTTCGTTATATTTTCTCTCCCCTGCACAGCTGAGAAGGAGGAGTGATAGAGCAGCTTTGGCGGGCACCTGGCATCCAGCCACGGTCAACCCACCACAATTGCCAAAGTTTTCTTAAGGAGATTACTCATGGGGATTTTGCTGGCTTTCAAAAGGCATCTTTTCCACAAGGATAGCAAGCACAATAAAGAGATACTGAACGCTGAGGACTTCAAGTTCTGCTCCTGTAAATCAGACTGAACTCTTCTGCAGCGTACCAGCTTTAGCTAGCCACAAATCCAAACATGTCTCCCATTTAGGAAAAGATAATTATCCTCATGACACTAGTTAATGTCTGCCAGGCAATAATCTTTTTCCCATTCCGCTTCTTTAGTGAAAAGCACTATTGCTATTGAAAACAACTACCTTTTTTCTGAAGTTAAAAAGAAAACAAGAACCCAATTAAACAGAAATCCTCTTCTCAATTCTCTCCTCTTCCCTCCTGTTGCAAGAAATAAAAGGGAGAGTAAGACACAGCAGAACTACCAGTCTCTCTCTACCAAACCTGCTTATAATTCAAAATATAGGAGGGTTTTGTCTGGCTGGAATTGTTCATTTGGAGAGGAAAATTATATTAGTAATTCCAGGATGATTAAAAACATAAAAGGTTTCTGGTCTAAGCATTTCAAGCAAAGGAAAAAACGGAGTATAATTTACAAAACTGAAACAATTTTGCCTTATAATACTTTCAGCATGAATACCATGTAACCTATACACTTGAGGGCAATGGTACTTGTCCAGGTGTCCAAAATTAAACCTGCGCTTATACTCACCATGATTGTTATTAGTTCACATATAATGGTTATTTTTACATCAACATTTACCACTGTTTACTGCTTCATCTCAGAGAGGTGATGACAGACCAGGAACAGTGACTGCTGACTTCCAGGCAGAACACAACCTTTTCAGCTGCAAAAGCAGCAAGGGCAGGAGGGGGAACACCATGCAGAAAAGGACGGAAGCAGCAGACAGCACTCAGTTACTCTTGGTTCCAGCAACCTCCTCCCAGCCGCTTCATATTAGTACAGGCTGTGCTCTTCAAAGCAGAAATATACTATGTTACCTGAGAGAGTTATGCATGTAATAAGGGGTAGTAAAGCAAAGAACTTGAAATGTGTTAGGTGTAGGTGTCATTTGAAACAACAGCCAAGCCCCAGTGTATATTATGCAGGTAATTACTATCAATCAGCTACTTAAGGCACTGTAAATTTAACGTATAGTAGTGGTATGAAGAAAGAATGTCTAAATACAACACAAGATATCTTTTTCCCTAAAGAATACTCTAGGTAGGCTAGGGGGTAGTGCACTAGCTTGTCAAACTTCCCAAAGGTTTTTTCTTTTGATGGAATGGAAGACAAAGAGAGTTTGTGTTCGGAGCAAAAGACCCCGCGAGGCTACAGAAATCAATAAGCTCTTGAGAGCTGAGGAGAATAAATATTGGTGTGTATGTGGGAATGTGAAGTAGGAGGAAGCTCTTGCTTTAATAAAAAGTGTTTAAATTCTTTTTAAAGCAAAAGCAATAAAAAAAAGATATTTTGTGTTTCAGTTAAAATAATTCCTTTGTGAATTCTTTGTCAGCCAAACGGCTGTAACAACATTAGAGGAACTAGGGTTTTTCTTTTTCCCTGAGGCAATGTTTTAGAGCAGTTGCCTCCACAGTTTGTCATGGGGCCCAATCCTGCCGTCAGTGCCCTGAGACTGCTCTCACTACCATTACAATAACAACAGTCACAATTGTTTCATCTTTGCCGAGATGTTTGGTTGGTTGGGTTTTTGTGGCAGATTTGCGCGTATGTGCAAAACTTTCAGCCAAGGGGACTCAAACATCTACAGTTAAAGTCAGTGAGAACTTTACAAGAAGAAAAAGAAAAACATCTAGACTAATATTTGACAAAAAGACAAGGAGTAACTAATTTTATAATAATATTCCCAGATAAAACCTTTTTTTCAATGATAATGAGACCAAATGTTCATCTTTTCATTTCAAGTAAAAATGAAAGCACCCAGCTGTGGCAATTTATGAGAAGATAAGAGAGAAGTGCTAGGCTGTGGATTTATAGCTTCTTGTTCACCCTTCTTGGTAATTTTGTGAACATATTTAAAATACTCTCAACTAGAGCTGCAGATGTCCATCATGTTCCAGGCGTAGACAACTCCATTTATCTTGGTGTGAGACTGCACACAGTATTCCCTCACCGTACTGAATGGACATCTTAGACAGATGGCACATCCTTCAGCCCTTTACAAAACAGAATTTGTAAAAGCCCCAGAAGTCTGATGTAATGAAGACAGAACTGGACCTGAAAGACTGGGAGTGCCAAGGGGACACTGTTAACAGCAGGAAATGTTTTACTATACTTACAGTCTTCTGTAATGCCTTATTGTGAAAATTGTCCTGGGCATCCAAAATTGCACATAAACATGCTGAGGAACAACTTGATACCTTACACGCTTTGTGCTTCTGAATGCCATGTTGCCATACCATATTAAACAGCAGAAGAATGCTGAAATACATCAAAATCAGAAAGCATTTTACATCATTATCACTGTCATTTTTCTCCTTGATTTTCCTCTTTTAAGCAGAAAGGCTATATTCAATTTGAAATAGACTATCTCTAAGATGATGTAATAATGTGTGATACAGTAGATTTTAAAATATAATTAATTGTTGTACCCAGAGCTTTATTTGGTCACTGAACGAGAGAGAAGGCTGAACTTCAAATCAGCTCATTCAAATCAAGAGTCACCTACTGGGCGTCATTAATAGGAGACAGAAATATTTTTGTAACTTTTAGTCTGATCCTGGGGCCATAAAACCAGGTACAAATAAATTGCTGATAAATCTCTTAAGATTTTGCAAAACTTGATGTAGTTGTTTTCATTTTTAATGAGTTGATAGATGGAATTGTCACTTAGCAGATCTGGGATCATCTGTGCTAAATAGTAATGCCTTCTGCTCTGACATTCAATTTGAACATGTTTGTACCAGTAAGACCACTTACAGCTTTATTCTGTGGCTTGCATTCATTGCCATTAAACCACCAAGAAGAGAGCATGTACATTTCAAGCTCTAGTATCTCTATTGCCACAAAACATATAGATAAAAATATTTAGCAGTTTCCTCCTCAAAGTCTAGCTTGCAACCAACTTATTGTTACTTGAGCCAATTGTTTTTCAAAAATTAAAGGCTGAGGACAGAGATAAAAAGTTGTAAGGAGGAGTTTAGCCTCCATGTATGGAATGCATAGGTATTTTGATTTTAATTATTTATTTGCACACCCTATTTTTAACTGAACATTTGAACCAGTAAAAGTACTGTGTTGCATGCTTAATAAATGGATTGCTCTAAGGCTTTAAAAATACTTTTCATCATCAAAAAAACTTCCGTTCAGATTGCTACAGGAATATAATGTAGTGTGATATAGTATACTAGCATTTTGTGTACATAGCATGCCTATTATATGCTATTACATTACATTTTACATACTGTGTGAATATGGTTTATAAATAAATGTGTGTATAAAATATGAAATGTAATTTGTATTGTCATAATATACTATGTAATACTGTTCGTTAACTAGTAGATTCAATACAGTTGCTGGCTTGATACACTGAACTTGATGGCCTCTGTACTGAGATGAACTTTTAACAGTGATATTTATTTAGGATTTGAGTTGCTGCAGCTGAAGGTGAGACACAGACATCAAAGTCATCTAACCTAAGCCTTGAGTCTGGTATCCACCTTGTAGTTAGTGTAGAGAGGCAGCAGCGTCTTAGCATAGAATGCTTTTCTGCAAGTGCCTGAGGTATTTGGGACGAACTCCTCTGTGGAGCATAAGATTTCTCAGAACAAAAAAAAAAAATTCTTGTAAGATTTTACATATCCAACTGCATAAATGAGAATATACCTAGTTGACGGTACCATAGTCGCCATACCGAATTGACACATCAACTACAATTTGTTTAGAAATTTTCACTAGGTAATGTTCTGACCTGCTCTTGACTCTTGAAACCTCCTTGAAAGAAGAGTAAAAGGTTACAAGACACTAATGGAGCTTGGTTCCACTCCTGCAGTTTTAAGGTTCATGAATATAAAAGCAAGTTGGTATCTTTAAAGAGGAATTGAAAACGTCGCAAAATGGAAAGGGGAGGCCCCGAGTCCTCAGTCACAGGTCTCTACCATGGCAAGTACTCATGTAATAGCTGGCTACCTCAGAAAGTCTACAGAATGTGATGGAAATCACTGGCCACAAAATGCTTTCCAAGATCCAAGTTCACTAACTTCAAGCTCCTACAAAAAAGATCAAAATCTGCAGCCATTGTCTAACATAGGAAAGTATCACTTGGATTCAAAGGCATGTTCAACCACCATCCAGTGTCCTGCAATAGCAAGGGATTTTTAAAATAAAATTCACGGATGAACACAAAGCATGTCCTACACATGGAAGAATAATTCCAGTTCTCCCTCCTAAATGTGTATCTCCACTATTCCATTTTAACACAATTTTTTTTTTTATATTTGGTGTAGTCATGACCATATGAACAGACCGTGTAAACATCAAACAGCTGAGAAAATGTAATGTGCATAGGGAAATAAGTTTCTTCTATCTATTTCCTGCCCTGAGCTGTAGCTTCTCTCCTGTGTTCCCCAGGAAAGCAAAGTAGAACCAACAAAATTGAAGGGCAAAGTGATGCTCCAGGGTCAGGAGGGCCTTGCTGGTCCACAGAGGCAACCATCAGAAGCTCTGAAACATGAAACTCTTGCAAGAACATAAAGACAATTAATTAATCTTCTTTCAGATCTTGTTGGAGATACCAACACATCAGATGCCTGTAGTTTCATGTTAGAAATTGGATTTACTGAATCCAAATGCGTATATTTAGATAGAACATTTAGTTACATACTCCTTTTCATAAGCTTATGAACTAAAAAGAAAAGGAAAATGAAAAAAGGCTTCTTGTCACTACTAGCTTTTCAAATTTTTACGCTTCGGAAATTTAGGAGTCATATTAAACCTTTCAGTCAAAGTTAATTCACAACTAATATGCAAACATTTGATCTTCTGTAACATTAAGTTTAATTTCAGTAATTGTTTTGTTTCCCTGGTATTTTCCCCAAATATGAAGAGTCATCATATAATTTCTTAACTTCAATTTGGTCAAACTGGGCTGAATAAACCAACTTCTTTTAATATTTCTTCAGGATACAGCTATTTCAGTGTTCTGATCATTTTACTAGGCTCTTTCAGAATTTGTTGCAAATTACTCTGGTACACTGAAGCACAGATGAAGGTTTACCAATGTCTTGTAGAATGATTGTTCCCACCCCTGACCCTAAAAGTATTTCACCTACTTCATCCTTGAATTTCATGAGTCTTTTTCAAAGCTGTTTCATACTGATGGTTCATAGCTGTTATATGATCAGTCAAAGCAGGTAGGGCTCTTTCCCCCTCCTTTATTTCTTGCTAGTTAATTTCTACTTCTGAATGGAAGTGCTTGCACTATGAGATTTTTGCACTTTGTACCATTAATTTTCTAACCCTTCAGTTGGAAAGGACATTTCACCCTTATTGTAGAACCTTCTGGTCCTCCTTGGCACTGTCAAGGACTCCCAAATCAAAAAGTCAGAGCACGTGTATTAGTTCATATCCTGAAGTTACTAATGACTGTAGGAAATAGGGACAATCCCAGAACTGACTTCTGAGCGATATTATTCCTGATAATTGGCCTTTGCCATAACCTATGATAGCCCCCTTAGCCATTTTTTTGTACAATTCCTAATTCTTTTAATAATCCCTGTAATTTCCACCTTAAATAATAATTTCATATAGAACTTTATAGCAAAAGAATAACTTAAATTGAGACAGATGAAGCCCACTGAATTAATTCCATCTAAGAAATTAGTCATTTTAGCAGAAAAGACATAAGATTAGTCAGACACAATTCACCTTTGATGATCAATATTGCAATTTATCCCACTTTCCCACTTCCCAATTACCTCCGTCCTTCATTGTTCTTTGTTTCAAAAAGTGTTCTAAGACTTTGCAGAGTATTGAAGTCAACCTAATAGACCTATTGTTGCTTAGATCACTTTTTTCCCTTTTCAGTATTATTTTTCTATTTTCCAGTCATTAGGTACTATTCCCCAAATAATACAGATTCATCTAAAATTTTATATACTACAGTACTTTGTACATTTAAAAGAGAGAATATAAGGCAGAGAGCTAAGTACTTTCTGAGCTTGTGTTTTGCTAACTTCTAAAAGGTACATTTGCAGAACAGTGGTTGCTCCTAAAGTCTGCATCAATATGCAAGGAGCTTTGCCTAAGGTCTGTCTTGTCCTCTGTTATTTGAGACATAACAACTCAAGGTATATTTAGTTATGATTAAGTCAACATCATCACTGTAATAATCCTGGAAGGATATGACTAAGGTACCACTGGCAGAAGTCTTGCACTGAGCTTCCATAATTTCCTTTTAGGTCATATTTTCCTGTGCTGAAGTCAAAAATATTTTTCTGAGGAAACTGTTCTTGTTGACTAAAAGACCAGAATTAGAAAAGACTTCTATCAAAAGACTTACATTTCCACAAAGACAGATTCTAAGGTTTTTTTTTTCCACCAAGCAAAATTTGTACTTAAGAAATGTTTGTGCTTGCATAAAAGTTTTTTATAGAAAAGATAACAGATATGAGAAAAATTATATTTTCAGCATATCAGTGGTTTGGAGGTTTTTTTGATTCCCCAGTAAAAGCAACTGAAGAAAATTTGTAACAAAAACTTTTTATGTTTGGCACAGAAAAACCTTAAGAAGATCAATAAGTAATGCAGGAGGTTTGCTTCATTATAGAATTGATCCTTCCCATACAAAGAAATTATTTATTTAATTGTTGCTGCTGTTCAGGTAGATATATCAAAATTCATCTTCTACTCCCCATGCCTGTTGTAGCAAAATAGAATCTTGCAAGGAGACAGAGGCAACACTTTATTCCTTTTTATTATTAGTTATCATTCACAGCAAGCACTGGAAGACACCAAATATGCAATATGCTGGCTAATTGTCAATTAGTGGGGACATATAGCTAACTATATGAAATAAAAACATTAACTTCACAGTAAATGATCATCTATATCACATCAAAAATTTGTAAGTTTCCATGTCTGAGAACAGGCAATGAAGAAATTGCACATATTGAATTTAAAAGGAGACTGCAGTGTTTTGTTAAATGTGATGCCAACCAATAGCATGCCATAAGCAAAAAGCTCTGTATGGCTTTATTTCCATCTGGGAGTCATGGCACAGCACAAAACCATAATCTACATGGCTAAATTATCTCTTTCCAGTCATCCTGTTACATCACAGCTGTCTCCTGATCTGGGGTCCTTCCTGTCTTACAGTGAACACAAGATACGACTATTTTAAATATGTTTCATAGTCATGGCAAAGCCTTGGATTTACATCTCCTTCACCCTAACCATAGAACTGCTTCATTTTTGTAAGAAATACACCAGGTTTTCAATCCATTCTCCCCAAAATGTTTTGGGGGTTGTTTTTGTTTTTGTTTGTGCTTTACTCTGAAATCTGCTTCTGGCATATAATTCTAAAAGCTGGTCAGCTTCCTATTTTGTACTGCAGAGGTATCCAAAGTTCTTACATTACCATCAGGAATGAAATGTAATACAGACACAAGTATTACATTACACACTCTAAATTGTGGTTTATTGGTGAATATCTATGCTGTTTATAAATAAATGACCATTACCTTGAACCCTGGATTTACTGTGTGTCTGCCGTGAACTCTAGCTCCTTTAGGAATTTGAAATTAGCCTTATTTTGAGGGATCCAAAAGTACATTTAATCAATACCGTTTAACAACCTTCCCGACAAAGAGAGTGAAATGGACTGTCTCTCAGTATGAATCTTTCCCCTCTCTCACTCTGCAGTACAAGAGATGATTTCACGGACTGCAGCTACCGCACTCAGGTGTCACAGACAACTTCATCCATGTGATGCCCCGATCCACTTTCAGCTGTGTTCACGTGTGAAGGCAATAATGTCTGTAGCCAAAGACCTGCAGGCGATACTAACTGCATCCTGTTTTTACACAGTGGACGATCAGCTCATGGACCTCTGTTAATCATAACTTTTCATTCATAGAAATGTAGAAACTAATAATAGGTGAAGAATACTAACAGGAAGCGTTATTCTCCCCTTTTAGAGTAGGTATCTCACAAGGACACGACATAGTCTTAACTGTACTCATGACAGTAGGTGATCATTCAAAGGGTCAACACTATGAGGACAAAAAGCAGTTTTGCAATCCCAGTTATAATACAGAATTCCACACTAATTTAATCTCACTGTAATTTTACCCTAATTTTCTAAATTGCTTGCTAACTTCCATAATCTCTTGCCATCAGAAATCTTTTACAACAGGTATAATTTCAACAGTGTACTTTATCTTGTTGTTGGAGGACATTCAAGAATTTTTTTTCAAGCCACAGAGCTATGATACTTTTCAAAACTGTAATCATATCATTTGATATGGTACAGCATAAAATCAATAAAGTAATATAAAATAAGATAAATGAGTTATCTTTCTTGGGAATCTTTTAGCTTAACATATGACAAGCTTTGTGCAAAAAAGTGACTACCTGATGAAAATCTCTCTTGAGCATGAGCAAATTGGATTATCAATTAGCCGTATGTCTTAAAAAAATCTCCTTTTCTTAAGCCTCCTTCAGTTCCACTCTCATTTGTCAAGTGCCAGTGAAAAATATCCGTGATACGCAGCAAAGCCTTGCTTGTAGACTGCCATTTTCTTCTTGAAAACTAAAGCTTGGTAAGCTTCACTAAACCTGTCTAGTAAAATCCCTTGCAGCAAAAACAAAGCATGAAGAGTTTCTTAAAATTAATTATTTCAGTGATTTAAGCTAATATTAAAGTCAAGCTGAAAAATTGTCAGCCACTCTAAGGTCCCCGGGCAAATCCCCATGCTTAGGCAGTAACGAACCGGGACCACAGAACATGATCATAGACCTGGGGCCTACAGGTTTGGGGTTGGGATTTTTTTTCTCTTTCTTTCAGTTCCTGTTAATACCCAGAAGCAACCTATCCTATATTCACCTTGTGATGGACTGGGACTGTTCCTCAGTCCTTCTGTATTAAAAAAACTGGTATGTCTCAACAGCAAAAAATATAGTAGCTTCAGTATGGGCAAAATTTGATTTTTATGTCTGAGTTAATAGAAAAGCTTTGACCTAATGATTCTCCTGAATCTGGGCCTCACCATGCTGTCTGGGAATTTAGACTGGGTTTTTTTTTTACTCACTGATATTTTTAAGGTACAAAAGCACTGAAAAGCACAGTGTTTGCAGTACACAATGCTAATCTGCTTTCTTTAAATTTTCCACTGACAGCAAGTGTTTTGTCAAAATAAGACCACATCCATATGCTCCCTGGAAAAGAAGAAGGCAGAATTAGAAAATGATTAATACTGCCATTAACCAAGTCCGTTGGCTCCCACACAACGAACAATTTTAATTCCCCATATATTTATTGTCAAGAATTTTCTCTGTTTTTTTCCAACTTGCTTTTCATGGTGAATTTAATGGCACACCAAGACTTGTAAAGCAAAGGCAGACTACTGGAGAAATGGCCATAAACCTGTTACAACTTCATCACACTTCAATGGCATGCAATTTTTAATTTTAACTTCATGGCTTCTTGTGCCTCCTGGATATTTGTGTCTCCAAGACTACAGTTACCTCTTCATCTCATAAGCAATGGAATAACAGCTGATCTCAGCTCTGCATATGTTGTTTTATTTTAAGCACAGTTTAGTATCCATAAAATATGTCAGGTTAACAGCACTAGAAATAGAAGCATTATGTTTGTCCCCAAAACAGCAATATCACAGAGGGTGATGGCAAGGGCTTCCTTATGAGACGTCCAGCAAGTGCTTCTCTGCGCTGCTCTTCCTGGACCGTAGGTACAAGTATTGAAAAGTTTGCAAATCCTGTTATTTGCCTTGGTGAAAAATTATGTTCTATACTCCTTTTCAAAAATCAGTCAAACTCCATCTAAGAGCTAATGAAATATTTTACTGCTTCTCCTACTAGAACATTGTTCCACAACCTCAGTGCTATAAAGGCTACAGTATTTCCAGCCTGAGTCTATTTCATTCCAGTGCCGGGGTGCTCTTGTACCACTATAACATACTCACTGAAGCCATTTTTCCTTGTTCTGCAGTTTAGCCCAGAAAGCTGTTCAGAGACAGCAGTCATATTCTCTCTCAGCCTTTCTTTTGCTCTTCTGAATAAACCAAACTCTTCAAGCCACCTCTTAAAAGACAGGCTTTTAATAATTCTCTTAATAGGCAGTTCCAGTTTCAAATCGAAGACTGAGTACTGTTATTTTCATTTTACCATTTGAAAAGCACTCTTAAATCATGTTCAGAAGTGAGACATGTACCTGGGAGGTGTAGAACCTCAAGTTTCTGTGTCTCTCTCCACTTTTTCAAAAGCAAAAGCACCCTTATTTTATGGCATTAATATTAAGACTGACTAAGGGGCACTTCCAACCCCTGTCTGTTCAGGCTTTGGCACTTCAACTGCTTTTAAAAAGGTTTCCTATCCTGCCAATAATACCTTGAAAATCTGTTTGACGGGAGCTGTCTTGAGATCATCGTCCTAACAGTCTGCAAGGCTATGCACCTTTACCAACTTCCAGGCCTCCTAAAGAAGTCTTGTTTTGGCTGGTACTCTATTGGTCACAGCTTCTGGAGATCTATCTTAATGCTTTACTGAAGCCTCTGTATGCATAATAATCAGCACCCCAGCAAGGCTACAATTAGCAAAGGCACAAAAAATAAAAATCTGAACTTGGTAGGGCTTACTCAGAAAACAAACATGGGACCTTGTAAGCGGATGATTTTCTAAAGATTAGAGAAACAATCTGAATATAGCTGCTATATCCATAGATAGAACTATCAATATATATATAGATAAACGCCAATATGTCAAAATGGCAGATAAATCTGCATTAGCCATTAATTTTCTGACAGGGTTGTCACTAGCATAGTCTTGTCACTGCCTCATTGCGCAGTTTGCACAGGGATTTTTTTTTTTTTTAAAAAAAGGAACAGTAGAAACCATGAAGACAATTTTCCTCTAATAATTATAGCATGAGCATTGTTTCAAGCTCAGTTAAGACCGTATTTGGTCATGAGTATATCTGAAAGTGATTTCAACCATTATTATTATCAGTCACTTTGTGGTGACAAGGCCAATGTGTCGGCAGCATAGACGGGAGAGCAGGACATTTTTTTTTCCCAGGAGACGTACGTCAGTGTCTCCAAGAGAGGAGAAAAGAGAGAGTGAAATATTTCTCATACTGTTTTTATTTGATCTATTTCAGACTTTGATATACAGAAGGAATGAGTCACTGTTTGGCTTCATGGAACTATCACAAGAAAAACCTTTCACTCTTATCTCAGATAATGTTCAAATTGCAGCCAGACAGCAATGAAATGGAAAATCACCACAAATGAAAAAGAATGGTTTGGAAGTGAAGATATGAAGGGGGAAAATGTTAAAAATGCAGAGCTTAATTATGCCTAGTCTCTCTCCGCATCAACTTATTGTCCATTAAAGTCAAACCTGGGGAGAAATCACTATTCAGGTTAGAAAAATTTCAGTGGAAGAATGAAACATCTTGAGCACTGGGGACCCTGTTTTGAGACGTATTTATAGATAAATTTCCACATGACGTGACTGGAATAGATTGACAAGTTTTTATTTTCTCCAGGACTATTGCTTATTTTCTGTAGAAAGTCTGACTTTATATAATAGTGTTATGCATAAATTAGTGCTATATAACTACTAAATGCATAGTTATGAAACCAGAGTTTACAAAATACTGAGAATGAGTCTACATTTCTCTGATTAAAAGGCTATTTGTTTCTGATAAATATCTGAAATGCATTCCTGTATTCAGATCTAGCTATGCCTCCCGATTAAGCTGAGAGTAAGAACAGCATCGCCAGATAGCCTTACCTACGTAAGCTATATCCCTTGTGTACAGGTGCATAGCCCAGCAGAATGGGAACGAGAGAGAATTACTAAGCATGTGGCAACCCAGTGCCCTGGGAGTAGTGAGGGAATGTGAACATCCAGACCAGGATGCAAATGTAATTTTTTTTTTTTTTT
Organism: Ibidorhyncha struthersii; assembly: GCA_013398815.1. Classification (NCBI taxonomy): domain Eukaryota; kingdom Metazoa; phylum Chordata; class Aves; order Charadriiformes; family Charadriidae; genus Ibidorhyncha; species Ibidorhyncha struthersii. Next base: position 263,333 of record VZSZ01012184.1, on the reverse strand, counting down.
TGCCTGTCATATAAGAGGGGAATTAGAAGCCATATGAACTTTTTATTGGCAAGGTGAAACAGTTCTGTACTGTCTTGTCTTGGCATTCAAGTATTAACGTTTTGCTGGAACGACCACAACAGGGAGATGTTTTTCTGTACAATAAATCCAGTCAACTGCTTTCCACCAAACCTGTGGCAGTATATCATAAAATAGGGTTTATGCTGGGGTCTTCTGAGAACACACAGGCATTATGGTCTGTGGGATTACAAAACCGATGGCACAAGTGCACTGCTCTTTGCACACACGTGCACAGGAGGCTGACAAGAATAGCACACGTCATCCTGACAGCTCACACCGTGAATAAGAGAATGGTCACTTTTCCTTCTTCATCTCCTTTAGGGGAATTGGAACATTTTACAAAATCTTCTGGCAGAAAGAAAATCTAGAAGCCATTATGTCCCTCTTTTCTGCCTCCCAAATGCTAGCAAACAGTTATGGAGACAGATAGCCTCTCCTTATCGTGAAACATCTCCCAGAGGAAAAGGTTGGCTGAAGGCAGTGGCCACAGTTACTATTTTGTTTCAGTCTGTCAGCTGTCTGAAGCTTTCTCTCAAATAACAAGACAAAGCCTAGCCCAAAATACAGCTATTTTTCCAAAGTAGATAATTTTTTAATGTTCTAGCTACATGGACCTAACATTATCCATCACAGCCTAGTTTCCAGTGTTCATTGTAATTATGTCAGGATAGATGGCAGATAATAAGTAGACTGAATTCTTCCATATTAACAAATGAGCATCTAGGAGGTCTCCTTTGGACTCCTGTCGTATTTTTTGGAGGTATGAATTATTTTTCAGCAATGAAAAAGACAAATTACTTCTGGGTTCCAAACTGACCCAGTCACATCCCTTCTCCTAAATATATTTCCACAGTCTTGCAATGAGAAATGTAAACTTTTTATGCATGAAAAACAATGTAGCAGAAATCTATACAGGAATATTACTTCCATGGGAAAAGTCAAATTTCCATTCAAAATAGAAGTATTCTTTGCTTTTTCATGGTCTTTGAATAAAAATTATTTTAGGCACGTGTTTACCACTTCTCCTGGGAAAGCTACAATAATCGTGGTTGTTTGCTATTAAACCCCCTTGATTTAATTCCCAATTAAATTCCCTAAGAATTTTCCAAAAAGAAACTTTAAGAAATTGACGAACCAAATAAATAAACTATTATTAAAGGTATTTTTTTGCTATTCTTCTGATAGCAGAAAATAAAATATGTAGCCTCTGTATTATAAATACTCTGGTGTTGCCTGAGTAAAGTATTTATGATGATGTATTCCCTAAGGTATTAATTGCATGACTGTTTGTTTTATAAAAAGCATTTAAATGTAAATTACAAACATTAGCTTGTTCTTTTTCAGTTTTTTACTGCTAAAATGCAGCCTACACTGTGAATACAATTCTGATGGTAATCACTGCTACACTTCTTTTTTCAATGTACAGTCTTCCCTGTTTCATGTTTCTGAGGACTTATTTTCATGGCACTGCTCTTTATTTTTATATATCCATGATATGGAGTTATCTGTTTTACGTTATATGAATTCTATTTGTATCTGTCACTTTTTGTTGTATGAAAAGGCTAAAAAATTCATAAATATGTTAACAAAAAAAAAAAAAAGAAATGGAAAGATTGATTTTCTTTTCCCAGGAGGTCTGGCAGGTCTACATTAAATCTGAAAATAGTTAAAGGAATGCTGTCTGTCACTAGCATTTGATTTTCCACAGAGCACTTTCAAAAACAAAACAAGTAAGAGTTCTCTTAGCTATGTGCAGACCATTTTGTATTTAGCAAGCAGGAAACACATTGTCATTTGTTTCTGTCATATTATTCCACTGGGTGACAAGAACAAATGCTGATGAAGCGCTAAAGAAAATGCACCTAAAATACATACCTTAGCTCTCATCAAAGAGCAATGGATTGTTTCTATGAGCTGCAATAAAGTGGTGCCTGTCTACAACACAAACAAAAAGAGGACTGTCAAAGTAATCTGCAAAACTGGAAAAAGGTGGACTTTGGCACTTTCCATATTCCCAGGGAGCCGTGAGTAGTCATTATCAACTTGACTTTGCTTTCTTAATCTTTTCTTACTTGTGCCTGAGCAAGACATTGAATAAACAAATGGATTCTTAAGGAAAAACAGTGAGGATAATGGAAATATCAATATAAAATCAATACACTAACTTAGAAGATAAAAAAAAAATTGTTTACAGACTAATCCTAAATCCCCAGGACCAATGATACTATCACTTATTAGGCCTTTATCCTCATTACAGGAATCAATCCTCAGCCAGTTGAAGAAGTTACCTACCGTTTCATTTTTTTATAAGGGCTTTTACTTTTACATCCAGGTAGCTTTAAAGCCTCATGTGGCTTCTTCATCATTCACTGCATAAAGGTGGAAAATACAATTTTTAGAAAGTAAATGACAGTCAAATTTACACATTTTACAACTTGCAATTGTAAAATTGATTTGTGTGACAAGCCTTTAAGGACTGAAATAAAATTTTTATTCTGCCAAATATAGACTCAGCATGCCTTCTTTTGCAAATTGGAATAAATGAAATCAATTAAAATATGAAGAGGTATTGGAAACTGAAATTGGTTTGCATTCGGAGCAGGGAAGCCTATAGGAATACAGGATTATTGCAATAGTTCTCTTGGAAAGTCAATTCTAGCATTTAAAAAATGTGTCATTTCCCACACGATTGACAGAAGCTAGACTGCAAGAATGCATACATACCCTGTCACCCTGTCTTAGATTTAGAGCAAATGCTATGCACAAACAAAAATCCTTTGTCAAAATTGCTCTCTGTCCGAGCAATATTGTTAGCAATACTGATTTTAAAAAATGCATCTCCCTGAACAGGATATATCTCAAAGTTTCTAAAATTTTGCAGACAGTGAAGCTGCTCAGAGATGCAGTGGTATTGGCAAATGATTTCATAACCCATGAAGAAAATCATGCCCCTGAAGTCTGATCATGTTCGTAAGGGTAGCTCTGGATTTCCTCAGAGGGGAGGGGAAGAGGCAGGAGAGTATGGGAGTCATTAGATGCTGCCTTTTAAAGGGACAGAAATGTGTGCAGAGCCTGTTTCAACTCCCGAAAATCTATAAAATAGCTTGGTGTGTTCCCATGAGGGATGATGGAGAACTGTCTGTCTTGCACTTTAAAAAAGCCCAGTCTGCTCAATGCTACAGGGAATACACTGGCAGAATGTCATAGATTTTGAAGTAATTTTAACTTTCTCACAGGGTTTTTATTTACCCTCAGAACAGGAGGACACAATTTGGCATAGGTAAAATATGCTCTAAACTATATTGAAATAGGACTTCTTTTTCTTGCAACCACAAAGACATGGCCATGTAGCCACAAAGGATGTGCAAAGGAGTAGATTGTCAAACATCATTGCATCAAGAAAGGGAAGACTCATTTCCCTCTGCTTGTCAGTGAGCACTTTCAGAGGCCTAATATACAGATATTATTTTCATTGGATGGGTACAAACCATGCTGTTGTCACAAGGAAAATAAGAATATATTTTTAAATCAGAGAAGGCCAATTTTTTTTGTTTTCTTTTGTTACAGGGAATTGCTAAGACACATCAATAAATGGATCTCTGTTGTTATGCATTGTAATGTGTTAGTGCCGGAGAACCTGAGAGATACTGCAGGTCCATAATACTAGGCATGAAGAAGGCATATACTGACTTCTCCAGCCTTAGGAACTCACTGTCTTAAAATAAATCTGAGAAAAAGTTGACATGGAAATTCAGGGAGGTGAAGCGACTTTGATTTGGCCCAGCAGCAGGCTGATGACAAAGGCAGGAGCAGTGGGTGCATAATGTATTAATTTGAATATGTCAATGAAATTTTGCATTTCTGGAAGCGATGTCAATATGAGGAAGTCATGCTTACTGATTTATCTGCTTGAAAAGAAGACATGACTTTTTTAACTCTCCTCCAGAGATTCAACGACTACCATAGGGTTTTTTTAGCTAGATATGTTAGCAAGATGTTTTTTAATGAATGTTCTTATTTTGCATTTTCTGTAGTTCTCAAGACTAGGAAGTATTTTATTATATAATTATGAATTAGTATTGTGTCTTACTGCAACTGCTGACATTACTGTATCTGACAAAACTCCTAAGGATATGTTTGTGAGATCAAGCAGTTGAACTTTTAGCCTGACGTGTATGGATCAGGCTTATTAGTCCTCCACCCTTCTTCCATTTTTTCTCTTTTTGTCTTTTCTTATAGAAATGTCTCTTCAAAACTTAAAAACCAAAGAAGTGTAGGTGTGAATAATTCTTTCTCCTTGCAGTTCCCCATGCGTTAGAGTGAAAATGACCAAAGTTCTGATTATGCTGTGTAATAATCCTCTGTGCATCTGATGTCTCTGCCAAAACCCTTCCTTAGCAACAGACTGGGGTTAAAGAAGCACAATTTATTTCATCACAAGTAACATTATTATCAGTACCATCATGGAACTTATATGTAGTAAGGCAATTTCCTAATGCCTTTCCCTCCAAGGCAAGTATTTTGCATGCCTCACATCCTGGTGCTTGGTTTCCTGGAATGGGAGATTATCTCATAAAGGGTCACTTATGGTTGGCAATTTGCAGTAAGTCCGTAAAAGTTCAAAAGGCCAAACTCAGACTTTGATAGTAGGAAGTCACATATTTTTTATGCACTGTGAGTACATTAAGCTACAATGTCCAAGTCAGATATCTTTCCTGCTCCCTTTCCTCTCTCACAGAAAGGACACTGAAAGCAAAACTTTATGTTAAAAATGTTATATTCTCAAAAACCAATAATAGAATCTGCCTTTCAAGCCCAGTACCAGGCATGTAATTCTGAGACAGAATCCGCTAAGTAACTTCAAACTTGGAGAGCATAAAACATATGTTTCATGCAGCGGACAAAATAAACACTTTCTCTCTTAAAAAAAACCACAAAAACGTACAATATTTTTGTCACTCAGGCATTTAATTAGAATTTCAAAAATAGATTAATTGTAATTGAAAATGCAATAAACTATAGTTTGGGATTTTTTTTCTAGGGAAATCTAAATTAGCATAGTTAATGAAATTACTTTACTTTTTTGCTTTGTCAGTAAACTAAATCCCTTCCATAGCTTTCTATTTGGAAAAAAACAAATAATCTGCTAAAGCAAATGATCTGCTTTTTCACCCAGGGATTACAAAAGCTATTAAGGCAAATTCCAGTGAACTACATCAACAGTACTTTAAAATGAACTTTTAACACCTCACAAATGTTATTTTGTTGGGAAAAATGACGGCAGTTCTCTAAATGTTAGGGAGATTTAAACTGTGGTAAGCTAGAGTCAGTGGTTTTATGAAGTGTATTATCTTCTGGATACTGGTTTGGTGAAGATTTTAAAACCATTATCTCTCACTAAGCTCACAAGTAACGCCAAGAATGCCTATGAGCTCATTTGAAGCTGATCTGTAGTGTAATAAAGAAAAACAATATATTTTCTGTTAACTGTCATAGAATCATAGAATCGTTAAGGTTGGAAGGGACCTTTAAGATCATCAAGTCCCACCATTAACCTAACCTGACAAAACCACTTCTAAACCATGTCCCCAAGTACCACGTCTACCTTTTTTTTAAACACCTCCAGGGATGGCGAATCCACCACCTCCCTGGGCAGCCTATCCCAATGTTGGATAACCCTTTCAGTGAAAAAATTTTTCCTAATATCCAACCTAAACCTCGCCTGGCTTAACTTGAACCCATTTCCTCTCGTCCTATGTCAAACTAGCATGAATGAACTAAGCCACTCTGGACATTTTTGAGGAATGTGGAAAAAAGCAGCCTGTAAAGATCAAACAGGAGTTTGCTTTTAATGATACAGTGCTGGGCAAACACATGTGAACAGGTTTTGGTACACTTCATTTTTCGACACCAATGGCTCAGCAAGGAAGATTCTCCCTCCCCACCAGTTCTTCAATGAGTTGAAAGTGAAGTTGCGTATTGTTGTGGCTGAAGTGGATCAAAACATTGTTACAGTGCATGTGGGTGTGGGTGGGTGTGAGACCATGGGAGATGTGGAGGGATTCTCCGTGTTTCTCTCAATTCCTCAAATAGTCAACAAAATCTAACTTCAAAATACCAAACAGGGTATAGAGAGTAAAAACATACTTAAGCATTTAGGAAGGCACAGAACGTACGGCTATCTAAAACAGGGCTCAGCTAGCATTTCTTTTTCTAAAAGATTTTTATTTCATTTTCAAAAATCCATAAATCTGTATGTTTCGAAAAATGCATTCAAAGGCTGGTTTTGCATCAAAGCATTTGGTTTCAAGAGAATCAAAGCACTACATAACATTGAATTTAAGAATAATTCCAAAACTAACATTAAAATGTTTCATTCCCTTGATGCCAAGATATGATGAATATTTTTTATCTATATCTTTTTTCCTTCTGACTTCTTTGAAAACATTGGTGTGATTCCAGAAATCATATTTATTTTCATATCAATAGGAAAATTTCATCAGAGATTGCCTTACCAAATCTAAGAGACATAATTGAAAACATGATTTTTAAAAATGTGAAAATAAAATTAATTTAACTGTGGATGCCTTTTTTTGTGGCCAGCTTAGTAAACAATTTTACTCAAATTTCTATCCTTTCATAATTTTAATAGAGCTTTTGTTTTTTTTCTTATCTGACCATGCTATTTATCCTCCTTATGATACTATATTCATCCTTGCACATTTTTTTTTCAGGGTACTCTAAATGCAGGAAAAAGTCAATGCATGTATACAACATATTTTATACATCTTTGATGTATAGAAGAGAGGTTCAGATATCAAATTCCTTTTCTTTTAATACTTTTGATGTTTTAGTACTTACAGTAAGACACTTCTTGGCACCTTTTTAAATGAAAATATACAGTCTTATTTGTTTATTAATAAACAATAATAATAATAATATATAAATTAATTAATTGCATTTGCATTTAATTTGCTTTAGTTAGGTTAGTGTGAAAATCTGCGTTTTTAAACTAAGCCTTATAATGAAATCTGATATTTCTATGGTAGATCTGCCTGTCAAATGACAAATGGTTGACAGGAAAAATGTGTGCTGCTATTTGAATTGTAATCATTTAATCTTAAGCTTACTTTATTAAAAACAAACAAAAAAAAACTTATTAGGTTAGATGTTGCACATGGAGAATCTATTTCAAATCAAACTGCTGGGAGTCCTATTTGAATATTTCCAGCAGAGAACATCATTTTCTAAATTAGTAAGAAACAAAGATTTTTTAATGTATGCAGAAAAAAACCAGAACAAAAACAAAATTCCAACTGGATTTATCATCAGAAACACAGCTCTGTGACTGAGTAGCTGTGGGGTAGATAACAACCCATTTCTAAACGAGTTATCAAGAAACATCACTTTATTTGATGGCTCAAGTAAGCTTTTTTTTAAAGATAGTTTCATTTGCATTGAATATTCTAAATCCCACATCCCTAACATTTTGACGTTGCTGTTTCAGAAGCTGAAGTGTCTGAAGGCTTTAGTTTAAAGGCAGAGTTCTAGTTTTATTTTTTATTTCATAATTAAAATTACCTTTATTAAGACATGCAGTAACATTGTTATCTTACATGAATATTATGAAAAAGTCTGGAAGTGTTAATAGTAAGAGAGATATCTAGGGATTAGGCATGTCTTGTTAGTTGTGGGAGAACTATTAATATTTTTACAATGAAAATGTGGGGGTCGTCTCTTTTCAGCAGCATATGGCTTGTTTATTAAAAGAGAATACAATTTGCAGTGAAATAGACGCAAATCTATTATTGACTCTTATCTATCTACTTTTATGTCTTTGAGTACTGTAAAATCGTCTCACTTCCCAATCATTATGGCTTTAATATCACAACTGAAATGGAAGGATAGGAATCATTAATATTATTAAATTTAATATACTCATACATAGGAGACTGCAGCAAAGAACTTTAGGCTTTCATTTGTAAAGAACTGCCCACAAAATTTTGAAAATCTTCCTGTAATGCTTGGCATTAAACTTACACAGATATTAGGTACCAAAAAAATAAAATAAACCCAGATCTTCTTCAGCTACCTCACTTAAAAGAAGTCAATTCCCTTTATCTTGTGCTTTCATATTTTCATAAAATGTCTTTTTTTAAAAAGCTGAGAATTTAATAAAACTTAGAGAAACTATGGGAAAATAAATTAATAAAGAGTATGTGTGTATCCTATCTTGTGAACAGAAATCTGTATCCTTTAGTTGGTGATAAGAAGATCATTACTTGTACTCTAGCTACAGCCCTAGCTGCTCTCTCAGTAAAGGCTCAGAAGCGGGATCGGGAACCTTTTTTAACTGGTTGAGTGGATTTTATGGAAAATCTGAATTTCAGCAGTCTCCCTGAACATGCGCACTTACATTGGATCACGTCTGCAATCCTATACATCTTTATTGTGCCCTGGTGATGTACATGAAGGGATGAATAATCAGCTTTTTTGACAGACTCTGCCAATTTTATTTAATGCTAGCATAGTGCTTTTGAAAAAGTTACCAGAAGAGTGCCATTAAAATCAAACTTTAATTGAGGCACCTAGTTTATTCTCATTCTGATCTCATCAGTTTTCATTCACATGTGACACGTTGCCAGCTTACAGTTCTTTTAATAAGAACTTATAATAAACGGTGGCCCAATGGGAAAATAAAAGCCAAGATGAAGAAAGCTTATTGCTTGAAATGAATTCAACATGGGACTGATGGCTTTTAGCAAGATAAGTAGCTGAAACTGCTCAATGACAGCAATCTCTTATTTATTTACAGTAAAATCCTATTTATCTGAAGGTCTCGGTGCACAGCTTAAATTCACTGTTAACCAGAAGGACTTGTCACACAGATCTGATCATCAAGATCGCTCCATATATTTCGAAGCGTGACAGTTAAAGAATTAATCTTTCCTGCACAACTGCTAAAGAAGAGGACTGGAACTCTCACAAAGCCCAACCTGGTAGACCCCAGAAGCTGCCCCTGCCCAAGGCTAGAGTCAGTACTCAATATAGTTAATTTGCAAACAGTGAAGCGTGCAGATCAATCCTACCATAGGCATGCCAACTAATAATACTATACAACAAACTAAGAAAGACTAAATAGAAGGATACTTCATTCAAACAAAATTGCAAGGAAAGCCTTGTATATAGAACATAAATATCCATGTTTCACTGCAACGTATCAAGCTCTGTTAAGACAGTACCCTGTAATTCTTTCTGCTATTTTATTTCCCCTCCAGGTAGCCACCTGTTGTAAGTCTCAGCCCACATTTCCCCCTCTGTTGTGACGTTTCTGTCTTTGTCTCTGATTTATGCCAAGTTTGCCACCATTCAGGCATCTAAATGCAGTGCTACAATTAAGATTGCATTTTTAACATTTCTATTAAAATACAGTGTTTAAGATTTTCTCTGTTTCTCTAAAGCATCTATATGCCTCTCAGTATTGACAAATAGCTATGACTCAGGTATCAATTCATATATAGCCACTGAATGTAAAACAAGCATTAGACCATCCTGTTAATGTCTAGTGCTGACTTCAATCTGATAAACTGGAAACAATGGTATTTATAAATCAAAGACCAGATGGAAGTCTTCACAAATATGGTTTTGCCAGCTGTCAGGACTAGGGAGGACTGCGGCTGCAGCAAGCATTCTGTGAGGTGCTATATACACCTGCTTTGCACCTTCAGTGGAGTGATGCTTGCAGAGATGTCTGTAGCAGGCTGATGTTTCTAGTGATCTTGCCTGTCATGATGGTGGGTCTGAAAATACCACCCTCCACAGAAACGAACTGAAAAGCGATCTGAGACAAGACATGACTGTAGCAGTCCTTTAACTTGAGATTAAATGACTCTGTCTACATCTTCAGGTTTTGTTCAGCTAGCACTGTTTTCCCCTTTCATAATTTTCCTTCTTCTTTTAAATCCTACAAGAAATCATGCTGCCTTAAAGTCTTTTCTCTCCTGTACTATTTTACCGTTCCTGTCCTGTTTACTACACCTGAACCTTCAAGCTACAAGAACATCACAACCTGAGATGGTAATTTTTCTGTGAACAACAACCACATTAACTGAGCATATTGTTGCATATAATTGCAGCATTGAAAGCATGCTATCCTTAATTTCTTGAAAGAATTGAGAATCACTGCAAAAGCATTAGAAACTGTTTTGGATGAACTTATTAACAGGGGCCAAGTCAGATCCAGGCTGCATACAACTTCTGCAAACAACAGCCTTGTACAAAGTTCTGCAAAGTGTGAAATGCCTTTTGAAGCACAACTTTTAACAGTTGAATGGTTTCTTCCCTCAAGATTTCTACAAAGAAATGTGGCTTACAAGGAAAGGATGGCATCTGTATTAAGAAGAGAAAAACTGGTCTTCAAAATCCATCTCTAAAACAGAGCTCAAAATCTCTATCCCACTTGCTGTCGTGGTTCAACAGTATGAATAGAGATTTCAGCCTTGATGAGTGCTAAGACCAGCCATTCATCATTCTGTTTCCTTCTCAGGGCTATATGGATGGAGGCCTCCTCAATGCCAGTCAAGTAGCGCTGAGGGATCCAGAGCTTTCAGGGTCAAGTCACGTGCAATGTTGGGATATAAAGTGTTCCTCTTATCCCGTTTTGACATTGGGTCAGTACACAGCATCAACAGACAAAGTTTTTTTTTTGTCTAGTATGAATCCTCAATACTTAACATTTTAGGTGTATGGAAAATGGAAACCAAGTCAGGCTACTAAGAGGATAGAACAGGCATGTAGGTACAGAAATTAGACACATCAAAACTTAAAAAGAGAGGGAGAATAGTGAGAGACATCAGAAATTATGAAAACTCATTCCAGTCTGTTAGTCATAAAAAGAACAGAGGTGCTACTCCATTACTCCATAGTTTGGAAAGATGTTGCCATAAGACACTGAGATGTCTGATGGTGTTTACCAATCTTTTTGCATCTGCCTTTACTGAAAAATCATCACATGAAAGTAGATGATATCAATCAAGCAAGTAAAAGGCGATCGCAAAAAGTAAAGGAATAATCTGTTCCCTACATATCATGGTAGGTATGACAGGTAGCAGTGGGCTTTAACTGTACCAGGAAGGATTCAAGTTAGGAAGCAGAAAAAGCTTTGAAAGACTAGTACAGGTAGAGGGACTGGAATAATTTGACTGGGGAAATTGTGGAGTCTTCATCTTTGGACTGTTTTTAGGACAGCTCAGGCAATCATTTGTCAAGACTTGTTCACGATAGGAATAGCATCTGTCACAATCTGACTCTGCCCTGGGGCAGAAAGAAAGTCTAGATGATGCCCTCGAGGCTCCTTCAGTTCTTATTTTTCTATGACTTTTATAGTTTACTCTTATTTTGAGAGATAATAAACAAGACTGTAGCCACTGACTTTTTTTGACATGCATACCTGCAATCTCCAGAATTCCTCATTGCCTTTGGGAAGAATTATATGGCTATTGCAGCTACGTCAGTAATTTTTGTATCATCTGTGGGACAAGTTAGCATTTGTAAACAAACATATTGTCAGACAAATTGAAGTCAGTCTTTCCTTTGACTTCAAGAGGAGCTCAATTGCATCATGTAGACTCAGGCAACTAAGCTGGCAGCTGATCTCCCAAGGCTCCCGTTGTAGTCAGCACATAGACAGGCACTTTCCGGGAGCAACTGAGAGCGTGAGCCTAATTGATGTGCTCTGAAGTCTAGCCAAATAACTGAGCAGGTCAAGAAAATTAAATTGGAAACCAGTAGTTGGATAGTGTTAATACTCTTCTTCCATGCCCTCATAATGCTTGAATTACCAAGCAAGTGGCTCTCATAAATAACCAATATTTAAAGAGAATATATGAAAATATATTGGGGAAAAAATAGCAAGAAATTAATCACATTCACAGAGTTTATAGATTTTGCTGCAATCTCTCCTTCCATTTCTGTGCAATAAATAATATCAGGACAAACTAATTGTTTTCCCTAACAACTCAATGTGAAAAATCTCTAAAATAGGCTGGCTATGTAAATATCTAGTCAAGAGTAAAAGAAAGCAAACCTACTCTATTTAGGCTCTGAGTCAGACTGGTAGTAAAAATAAGATAGCGTTAAATAAATGTGTGTTAGGACTTTTTAGAAATTTTTGATAGGAAGAATAAAGTAAGCACACAATATAATTTCTTCTGAGGCTTTTTGAGATATAGATTCCCACTTCTAAATTACGGAGTTAGAAAAAATTAAAGAACACAGAATAAGCTTTATCTAGCCTTCAACTTCCTGGTATGCATCAATTAAAATTATCCTGGGATCGAGAGTTCTCTTGTTTTCATCCATAAGGTTCAATATGCTTTTCTTATCTAACAAGGTTTAGCTGAGTAGCTCTCTGACACTTAGGGAATACTGATGAGTGACAAAATAACATTTCCTTCTTACTATCCACTGAAACAATCGCTGAGAAGACTGTGAGGCATCATTCTGCACGTGGAGGAATTGTGTACAGAGTAAGGATCGGGTTGTAACTGAATGGTACAAGAAGGAACCTAGGACTGCCTTGTTTGTTTGTTTGTTTTTCATAAGATAAGCGCATCATCATTCGATCAAATTTTAAAATGGTTATTTATATTCTATGTCACTGTTTCAACTGGATATTACATTTCATTGAAACTATTCAGCAGAGTCTCACTAGCCACTAGGTAACCAGTCCCCCGCTGAACCGTGAAAAGTGACAGGTTTAATAGAAAAAGAAAATGTTTGCTATGTACAAATAATGGGAAAGACCCCACAATTCTTAGGGACTACAGTTGGAACTGGGATATTTAGAACTACTAAGTAGAGTTTTGACCCATTTAATTAAAAGGATGTGTGCCATATTAGAACCATCATTACCATTTAAATTAATCTAAATATCCATATTTATTCTTTCCTAAATACTCTTTTATAGATACAATTCACACGGATGTAAAAAGATTTTAGCTTGTAGCATGAAGTGCAGTAAAAATAAAGCAATATTGCTTTTTTTTTGCAACCAGGCTATGAAGTTTTTGTCACAGTGGCAAAAGTATCTCTGATGGGACTTCCCTTCGGGGTCTCCCTTGTGCTGAGGGGGCTCGCAGTCACTTCCACAGGCACTGGAATACAAAGTGCTGCATATTGAGGGTTTTATTGCACCCTGCTGTTGCTACAAGGGAAGGACTGCTTCTCCCCAAGATCTTTCGTAAAAGGATATCACTTCTGGACTGCTGACAGGAATGTTTAACGCCGCTCATGCTAGTGCCTTGCAGAGTGATGGAGGTTAACGACTTCCAAAGCTTAGATAATGCTGCAGGAATTGGTGCTGAATAAATAATTCATACCTACTTTTTTATGACTAAAAACAAACCCAACCTCATGTAGCTTGACTCAGTTTTAAGCTACTGTTAAAGTATTTGATTTTATCATGAATGTCATTTTTGCCCATTTATTTCTGTTGGCAGCAAGGCTTCTTCCAGAGGCTTGATGGCAGTATAATGGAGAGTTAATAAACGGAGCAGTACATTGTTTTCATTCTTTCCAGATGTTTCTTTCATTATGCCAGACACATTCCTTCCTAAGCAGAAAGCTGCAGAGTGCAAATTTTAGTATCTCTTACAAGACAAGGTGTGCAGTTCAGAAAGCAGTGTGCATCCTTGTTTGTTTGGAAGAAAATAGTTTCCATGATGTTTATTCTGGCTAGAATGGGATACACATCAACAGACACACTTAAAAAAACCCAAAAACCAAAAAACAAACAAACAAACCAAAAAAAAGGCAAAAAGGCTGTAAAGGACTTCAAAGAAACCAGATACAGAAAATCTTATTATGTATGTTTTTTATTGTAGATGGGACAGCTACTATACTGATGACTTCTTCCCGACATCCCCAGGTACCCAGCAAATGCATTCAGTTAGCTCTGCTTACTATTGTATTGCTACCACTAGCTGTTTTAATCACAGCAGGCTAGACAGAAGCAACGTTAATAAGCACTCTGTAAAATCTCATCATGTCTGAATTTAGAGTGTGGCTGCTGTTTTATAGGGTCTAGCTGCAGAACTGTAAATGATTTTCCTACTGAATGATGGAAAAAAGGATTATACAGGAACATTCAAACCTTTAGTAATGAATTGAAGAGCCTGGGGCTCATTTGCCATAAAAATTAATAAAAACACAAACATGAATAAGCTCTATTTCCTGCCTTTATGTTATGTTATGTAACCCATTTTCTGTTTAGAAATTAGGCCATGAGAAGTTACTATATTTTGAAGTACCTCAGCTAGCATTTGCATATGAATATAGAAACACCGGCTGTTTTAACCTCTTAGTACAGAGGTTACTTCAAAAGTCCCGTCATTATCTTGGTGTATGGTTGTTGTAATGTTTCTTAATATAAATATGTGGAGTGGGCAAAATCATTTAAAGCAGATTTTTAAAGAGTTTTTCTCCTCTCAGAGGCTACTTATCCTGAAATGTCCAGCTTTAAGCCAGATACCTATTTTCTCACATGACATCTTTAAATAGTCTGTGTTTGTCACCTTCTTATTTTATTGAGGCCTTTCTGTGCAGCCCTGGATTTTTGGTTTAACCTCTTAGAGTGAAACCTGCAGCTTTATCATTTTGGTTCATTCAACAATATAGAAGCCATCATTCTACAGAGCTGGCAGCTTTTCTGCTTCAGAGCTCATGTAATTTAGTTGAGTCCTCTAATAGGGTTATATTTCATATATGCTGAATACACCCTTTATGCTTGTGTTACTCCTCAGAGAACTTACAGATGAAAATAAAGTAGTTTATTGCATAAAGAATAGTGACTGTATTGGCCGTTAACCTCAATAACTTGCATAGACTATAGCAGGGCATATAAAACACTCAGAGCAGTGAGATCTGAATCGCTACAAGATGTTTATTCAAGACAAAGTATTGCTTATAGAAAGGAGCCCACAGACATCTGTACTATTCTATGCTGTGCCACCTTCGCCAGCCAGGTAATTTGTGTTCTGCTATGCACAATATTTGAATGTCATGCCTCAGGCAGCTTATTCTTACTATAGTTGCTCTTCTCCTACAGAAACAGTACCGAAAAAAAAGTGTTATGCAAAATTTCTGTTGTGCTACAATTAACTTAGAAATTAATTTTTGTCCATTAGTATTATAACTTTAAATGCAATTATAAAAAAATATCTACTGGGATATATATTATATGCATTACGCTAAAAACAATTATCTAAAAATTAAACGCATTTCACATTCATTTTGCGTGTAAGAACATACTCAGGTCTTTATTTTTTAAAACTTTTGAAAACTCTATTAGATTTTCAAAACAAGAAAAAGGAGGATGCTTCCATCACCAACAGGCAAGCCTTTGACTGAATGAAAACATCAGTTTATCTTTTTCTAAAATTTTATGTAAATACATGCAACTCCAAAATGCTTTGGAAAAGTGAATTATCTGCTTAGAGCCCAGTGATACAAATCCTCTGTGCTGTCAGGTGCTCTTTCAAATCTGGCAGAATTGGGCTGTTTGTAGATAATACTTTTTAAAAAAAGTGCTATGTGAAAATATCTTTGTGTAGATTATAAATTCAAACACTCAGAAGTTAGGAACTGCCAGTTTAAGACAGTCAAATTCATTCTCTTTTTTGCACACTGGCATGATAACACAGGCAACTTTCCTGGTAATACACAATCGCTTTCTGCAGGAACCCTGCCTCCTCTCGTGAGTCTGGTTTATGGTATTGAGTGTGGTGATGTACAGTTTTTTCCTCCATTATTGAAAGTATACCCTCACCTACTGTTTGCTTAGTGTTGTCTCAGTCTTGATTTAATTTTTATGACAGTTTGACAATTTTTAGGTAATGTTCTCGAAAAAGATCTTAAACTTCTATTCCAAAAGAGACTTTGGTCAAGACCTCAGAGTTATCCCACTGTCCTTTGTGGATGACCCAAAGCTCTGCACTCTTGACAAAATTCACATTTAGTTCTTAATCCACATATAAATCAACTCTGTATCTACCAAGATGTCCTTCACATGCCTCCTTCAAGGGACTCACTTCAATAAGTTTTCTTAGAAAACAGTTACTGGATGGAGTCTAAATCCTGAACCAGGCACAGCATACAGTAGGAGGTGCTCATAGAAATACCTCACCCACCTCCAAGAGTGGTGATGTGTTTTAGTGGTACTTCAAAGTTTCATAGGGAAAACAATAGGATTAGTAAGATTTTGTCAGTTTTGTTGGTCTGTCTGTTTTTCCCCACTTTCAGTTTTGTGTCAGAGTTTCATAAAATCCCATTTCTTTCGGATTCAGATCTCAAAATATGGCCAGCCTCAACAGGAAGTCTCTGATGAGACTGTTTTTCACTGAAAAAAACTACCTTATAGAAATTTTAATTTTTCAGAGGAACATGCTGGTTACTTCTGATGAAACATCGCAGCTTTCTGATAGGAACCTGCTGATTGCCTGCCTGCTGCTGGAGAGCTCAAACTCCCTACTTGTGGCCCCATTGTAACCCCATCCCACCAGAGCTCCAGATCACAGCACACACGCTTTACCACAGAGACTAGCAATCCTCTCTGACTCAGTGGAAAGGAGTTTTGGAGCTGAGGGAGCAGAGTTCAAAACCTGCTACCTAAATGGGAGAAGCTGTGCAAACATGCAGGTGTGTCACACAGTGTGTGAACATGTGGAACCTAGTGTGCAGATCTAAGAACTAAAATACTCTTTGATCCTCTTTAAAAGCCTACATCTGGACTCTTGTCTCTTGGTGGCTCCCTACCATGGAGCAGAGCATGTCAGAGTTTCAGGTCCTCATCCCACATCATCTGGTTCCCAGCTTCCAAGAACTGGCTGTCCAACAGCCTGTATTGGCTTCCATAAAAACTACAACTGGACTACAAGCTGTCCCCTTTGGGATCTCAGGATCCAGTATATTTTGGAGACTTTCTGTGAAGCTCATTGGCTATTGTTAAAACAAAGCATTTTTCTATCTTTTTGTGCATTTCTTTCCTACAAGAAAAAAAAACAAAATGTGGGTTCCTGGATTTATAACTTTTTTTCCCCTTCCTCAGGATAGCAAATTTTTCCATAAAGTGATATTTGAGACTGTTTTGGATATTTGTGTGTAAGAAGTGGGTATTTGGCCCTGTTTGTCTGTTTGTTTCCCTTTATATGTAATAAATTTTTCTTTGCAACATATCTCTAAGGAGGGAGAAGGTTATACTGTTCAGCTCATTTTATGAATTGGAAACTGGAATAAAGGGAATAGGGGCAAAACTGTAGACTATATTTAAGAGTAAATTTGAATACTTTATATATAAACAGAGGTCTTATTGACCTGATTTGCAAAGCATGACCTAAAATCTTCTGAACATCAAATATCAGATTTGGGTAGCCTGAAACCAAGGACTAAGTAGTGAGAATTTCTGTTAATGTGACCTCATTATTTCTTTGAAAGGCAGAAGTACAATCCCAATTTTATAAAGTAGCAGTGAATCACCATAGCCATGAAACCATTTTAGCCTGATTTTCTAAGAAACATTTGTGCCCATGTCTGTGCACACACATTTGTATCTATCCATTCGTTGAACTTATTAATAGGTTTAAACTAAGATTTGACAGGAAAGTAGAGATTTCTGAAATACCAGGGTAGTTATTAGTCTACAGTTACAGTTAATATTTAACTACAATTTTCAAACAACAGGATGCTAGGAAAGGATACCGGACCTTATGAAGGAAGAGGAAAAACTAAAATATGAGCTTATTTGTTTCTCAGTTTCTGAGTATATGCATGGCAGCGGAATTTTGAACCAGAAGACATGACACAGATGCGTTAGAACTTGTTAGCATTAATAGTGCCGTTTCTGTTTGTGTGACACTGTCTCTTAAACCACTTAACTCACAGATTCTGCAACAGAACAGATAGAGGTCCTATAAAAGCCTCTTGTAGTGTATGGCCTGATTTATTACCAGTTCAGTCTGCACTGTGAACTGAATGAGGCCTGGGCTATGGAGGGAAAAAAACAAAACCATGCTGTGTTTATGTGTTAAAAACATGTGTAATGAAAATGCACACATCAGTGGGTTCTGTTGGTAACCTTTCCTGGTTGCTGCATCTCCTCCAAGTCCATGTGGTTGTGCATGTGTGCCTCTGTGTATGCACGTGTATGTTTTTTTTCCAGAGAAAGCCCAGAAACAGGCAGGCACGACAACACTTACCTTTGGGATAATGGAGTACTTCTCCAAGAGGAGGCCATAACACTCACTAAAATTTCAGTCTCATTTTCAGTCTCATTTGGCTGCCTTAAATGCCAAGCACCCATATTCCTGCATGATTGAAAAAATATTGACTTCGTACTTTGATGCTGTAGTATCCTCCCCC
Organism: Ibidorhyncha struthersii; assembly: GCA_013398815.1. Lineage (NCBI taxonomy): Eukaryota > Metazoa > Chordata > Aves > Charadriiformes > Charadriidae > Ibidorhyncha > Ibidorhyncha struthersii. The sequence goes on along the minus strand of VZSZ01012184.1, from coordinate 244,859 downwards.
AGCTTTACCAGTCATGTTGGAATACTGATATCATCCCTACTGCCACTGATAAAGTCAGTGGGATCTGTAGGCATGAGCTGCTGGCACGGCTGTTTTGTGGTCCCACAGATATTTGTTAGTCAAAGATCTTGGATACTCAGGAATGATGGTCTCGGTTCCCTGCTATACAAGGGTCTCAGTCTCATTAACTGGAGGCTGTGACCTCTTACGCTTTTAAGTGAAGGCTTCAAATAATGCCCTGCTCTACCTCTGCAGCCCTCAGATGGAGCGTGTTCATTTGCTCCTAGAGATGCAGTCTTCTTGTCAGTGCAGGCTACAAAGCAAAGGAACATGTTCCCTGTCAAGTAAAACTGCAGAGAATCGGCAGGCAGACTAACAACTCCCCTCTGTAATCATGAAGAAATAATTTTCAGGGCTCATAATTTAATCAGATGCGAACAAATTTTTAAAGCGAGAGAAAAAAAGAAACTCCTGAGATGGAAGCAGATGGTCTTCCAAAGTTCACGTTCCCAGCTCTGAAGTACTGCATCTTCTCAGCTGAGAGCTGCAACAACAAAAACTGGTTTAAACACCATGTTTCACACTGATAATACCTAATAGGTGTACTTTTGCACATAAATGGAGTTCGACAAAGGTACTGAGCATATTTGGTTAAATGTGTATGATACCAGCTTGGCAAAGTCATAAGCCAGTGAAACTGGGCCTAATAACAGAAGTTTTGGACAATCCAGATGGTGGACAAAGACTATTTCAAAGGCATGTGGGCACAGGTGTACACCACAGACAGACATAAAAGGAATGTAAATTTTGCTTGCATTGGTGTTTATGCTAGCAAGGATCATTCCTGAGGCTAAGGGATGCAAGATTTTAGCATTATTCATACCTGTCATAGGTTTCTTCAAAATATTTGAATATGAAATCAAATACTTGGAAAGAAGGGAACAACTATATCACGCAATACAACATGTTGCTGATTCACTGAATGTGTCAACACAGCACAGAGGCCTCAGAGAAATTTTTGGCCAGTGTAACTCCAGGACGGAAAAGATAAATGTAAAAGGAGATAGAGGAATGCAATAGCAAAAAATCTGCCAGCAAAATGTCAGCATCACACAACTCTGCCTCAGTTTTGGCCTCCTTCAGAACTGAGATCAGTTTGTTGTTTCAGTATTTCAGTATGAGAACTTTAGTGTAAACTGCACTTGGTTACACACTGTATTCAAGCAATGGCATCATTAGATCTGGTCCTTATCTTTAATAACTTCCTTCTGCATGAGGGCCTTTTAATTTCTGTGGAACCCTTCACAAGAATAAGTAGCCTCCAGCATAAAGTCAAGTCTCCATCACCTGGCCTTAAAATTGTGGCCATTTGTCATTTAAATATTTGTAATAGGTCTGCTTGCAAAAACAACAGTAAAACTTCTAGGATGAAACTTTTATGCAACTGATTGCAAAATTATAAAATTTCATACTATAGCTTATTACAATAATTTCATGGCAACCAATTTACTGCAACTATATTACTTTACAATTTATGCTCTTTTCTAAAATAGTTTTTATAAAATAGTTAGGTCATATAGAGGCTAGGAGACATTTGCTATGTTATGAATATCAAAATCACAATTAATATTAAACAAAAATGTCTCCAATAGCATAATACATAACTGTTTTAATCTATTTGTCAGGGAACAAGTCTGTGCAAACGAGGCTTTCTTTATACAATCATATACATAGCAAATTGTCTCAGAACTATTAGCGTAGTCTGTAGGAACTCTCAAGTGTATATTTAACATTCAAGATTCATTGTATGGTGGCATTTCCACAACTGTTGTCTCTAAAACAAAATAATGTGAATCATCACAACAATGATTCCTTAGAGAATGCTTCTGTCTACCACGATGTATTCTATTTTTCTGTGAAATCTTGGGAATTTAACTGTTCTTGGTAATTGGGTTTAAACTCTTCTAAACTTAGAATGTGTTTGCATACGTGCAGTTAGAACATACCTGCACCCAGAACACTGTTTTCAATTAATGAAATCAGCTGTTTTCAATAATTACATGCATGATCATAGCATATGTGAGTTCCTGAATTACATTCTCTTTTTACAAATGTTACATCTGCATGTTAACCTACACCTTTTTTTAACCAGTGTAAGTAGATAAAATTTCCCATATTCATGATTACTTAAATTAGCTTGCACAGAATTTCTACACTTATTGAGGAGATATGTAACATATGTCATATTGATCCCAACAGATTTTAGGGGCAGGATTGTGGCACTTAGTCCGGAGAAGGCCAATGCAAATATACACCAACTCAAGATGTGCTCCTTTAGCAAATATACTTCATAATAAATAGTTTGAAAAGGAAGGCATAATGCATGTGAAGGTGTATTTACCTCATCTCTCTAAAGGTGGCGACCTATGTCATCTTCACATATAGATAAAGAAGAAATTGAATAAGGAATTGTCCCACACTCTTATCCCTTACTCTGTTAATTCTTTTGCAGAGAGGAAAATTTCACAAGAAGATGGAAGGTCTTGTTAACTGATTGATACTGTTAGAACACCAGACAGGTTTTCAGGCTCAGAGTTCCACTACCAGATCATAAATAAGTAAATAAATAGATACACACAAAAATAAATGTTCTAATTATTGTCACTGTTCAGTCTTGCTTCTTCTGATTTCATGTTGCATGGTCACCAGTCTAAATACTTTCCCATTAGGCATAATCTTTTGACCATCATGGCTGTAACAACAGTACAAACACAAATAGGGAAAATATTTAGGTTTTCTAGTTCTGGATGGCTTATACAACTCAAAAAAATATCTAGTACCAACAAACCTATTTCACCTGGTCGGTGACATTTTGTATGTTCAGTTGTAGAAACTGAATTTAAAATATACACCTCAAATATAGTAGATCAGTTTTTAAAAATTCTGTAATAATCTCAATATGATAGAGAGAAAAACATCATGGCTTCTAAAGGAGTATAAAACAATGAATCTATTCCACTGGAATCCTTGATTTCAGGAGAACAAGACTATTTCATTTATTTCTCCATATTTTCAAAAAGACTTTGATAATAAGTGTATCAAAAGGCTAAGCATAAATATGATGCTATACTTGCATTTGAAGAGTTTGAATTTTATGCTCTAAACAGTATTCCAAGAAGAGTAATGGGATAGCATCAAAACACACGTCTTTTTAAGTGGCTTCACAAAGATACAGCCCCTAACGGTAACTGTTTTCAACTTGAAGATTTTTGTTCCATCAAATCCTAACTTTAATGTATCGTTCCCCCAAACAACAGAGTTTTAGAGTTTGTATTTGAATAAAGCATTGCACAAAAATGTAGGATAGTCTATAGAATGAGAAAAAAATCCCTACCAAATTTCACATTTGATGAATGAGGAGCTGCCTAGTTACCATAAGGGGTCCTCTCTGAGACACTTATTAAGTATGACGCACCACACTTGGACCATGGCAAGTTACAGGTTTTATATACGAATAGACTTGAAGAGCAGAAGTGACTGATGTAATCATGCTGTCTGACCTTCTATACCCCAAGTGGTAAACATTCTCAGAAACAGGATTAGTGCCAGAACTTGAAGTGTATTTCATCTCAATTTGAAAACAGAATTGTCATCTTCCCTCGGAAGTCTTTTCTAATGTTTAATTGTACTTTCTGCTTGGAAATTGCATCTTATTTAGCCAAATCACTGGATCTTGTTATGCCTTTGCCTGTCATACTGAAAAACCTCTCCTTACACATCTTTTCCATGTGTATGTACAAGAGCATCAAGTAAGTTCTTGACCTTCTTTATGATAAGATGATAAGAGGAGTTGATATCAGAAGAGCAGGCCAATGAGCTGCAATGCAAGATCAAAAAAAAAGAAATGTCATCGTTACATAAAAGGCTCATTTCTATGCTGTGTAGGAATATTGGTGAGGAGCTGAAATAGGCACCAGTGATATGACACCAGGAATAAATCCACAGACACCTGAAGATTCTGGGAACTTGAGAAGCAACAGGGAAAGTACGTGGAGAATCTTCTCAGAAATTTCTCTCCAAACAATGGGAAAGAAAAGCATATTGAAGTTGAATATTTGGTTAGGTAAACAGTATTCCAGGGACATTTTCTTTCATAGAATCATAGAAGAGACAGTGTTTGTGGATCTGGTACAACACAAAACTTTTAGATTATCCTCTTTCAAATACCTAAGATTAAAAAAAAAAAAAAAAAAAGTCAAAAGGTAGAGAGGCACAAATTCTAAAGTTTCCTTAACCCAAAAGTGCTTACCTGTTTTGAACACTTGTTCGTCTCAAACCCTTTCATCTTTTTCCCCTTAAGAGATGGCATAAACTCAACTTAAAGTGGAAAATATTTCCTGGAACATGAAGGGTCAACCACATAATCACTGGCATCAAACAGAGTTAGACTGAGCCTTTAAACATGGGGACACTATGTTAGCTTCATAATCTAATTTTGAATCCTTCTGGATGAAAGTAATTATCATTATTATTGAATTTTATCCATTTAGAGTGTGTCCTCTAGAGTGTTGCACTAATTGACTTTTCTATAACTGCAACTGTATTTTTATGCATTATCAGTCATATTAATAAATAAACATTATAATTATAATGGTTCCAGCTGGGACTACTTTAGTTAAAGGTCATGTTTTGTTCAAAAGGTATATAGTTTAAATGTTGTCAAGTTTAGAATTAAGAGGATAAAATGCAATTAAACTTCCTTTTATCCCAACTGTTCTCCCTGAAATTATTCCAGGATGACTATAGTCAAAAGCAATAGGCAAACTCACCTTCGAAAGCTAGTTTTCATGTGTTCTGTGTTGAAGTCTTGTGAAAAACTATTCTTTCATGACTAAACATGACATTTTAGACAGAATGAGAAAAAAAGTTGGAACAATTTTAAACCTTTTCTATGGAACAGACCAAAATTCAGTAGTGATATTCAGTGCATATGACACGAGCACAGGTGATTCCTGAGTTTCCTGCTCTTTCCCACCTTTATGAAGTTTTAATTACATGTTTATCTCAAACTAACTTTTAGGCTTCCAGAGAATGCACTCTATTTTCAAGATATTGACACTTCAGCAGTAGCCATAAGATCTGGAACCTGAGCACTGGAATCTACAGTACCAAAAGACTGTTTCAAACCAATATGTTGGCCCACTATGGGATTACCTTCATATTCTAATGGCAGTTTAGAAGATGAATCACCAAACTGGGAAAGGAAAGCCAAAACAACTTTCACTGTTTAATTCAAATTCACACAATATGATGATAATTGCAGTAAATTGAATTTGTTTTCTAATACGAATTTCAAAAATCACCAAGAGCAAGTCGAGTCCATCACAGTTTTTAAGGCATTGGCATGGTTGTGTGAGGAGTTTATGCTATTTTTTCCAAGACTTCCTTCAGTACTGAGGGCAAACGCCCCAAGGTGGATAGGACATAGCAAAATTTCTGAAAACATTATAGCCTGGATATGTATGATTAGAGAGCTGCCAGAGAGGAAACAGCTACGACACAGTGGCAGAGTCTCTGCCAAACATCAGCTTTCTGAACATGAATCCAGTTGAGGGAATGAATTTTAGAGATTCTGGCCAAAAGCCTGTGAAGAATACTGTATTTCTGCTTAAAACATTTATTTCTGCAAAATCTACAGTTTGAGAATGAAACATATGAGTTCTGAGAATATGAATGGAAAATAAGGGCTTCCAACTAAAGTCAAAGCCAAGCTGGCTATGCTGTGGGAACACAGAATCTGCCAAAGTGTGGGGCAAAGCAGTTTTCTTTCCTATTTATAATTGATGGGTTGAATTTCATTGTCCTGTGCATTTGGCTAATCATAGAGCGGTCTGCTTCATGTTGGTTTTCCTGACGCCAACATGGCTGTAATTTCCACATATTGTTTAATAAAGTTACTGATTTTCACTCCTTCAAGAGCCTCTTGTTGTCATTGTATTTTAAATTTACTGTGATTACTACTCCACTAAAAAGGCATGACTCTGTATCAGTATCTAAAATATGAGACAATGTGATCCAACAATTGGCTGCTACTTATAATGTTGCTCTGGTTTTAGACACTAAGCTGTATCCTTTATTTACACAAATGTTTGATTCCAACCTCATGACCCCTATTCTCTGACCAGTAGAGGATACTCTCACTCCTCTTAAATCCCCTGCAAAGTCACACAAAAGGCACTATTCTAGGACCTTTTTCTTTGTAAAAGGGGTTTTCTGTATAGCACCAGAAAAAGAGGGTGGAGGGGGTGACAAATCCCCATACAAAGTAGCGAGGAATAGCATACGCTGTTCACTATCAGACACACCATGGACACTAGAGATCAAGTGTTTTCATATTTGTTAGAAAATTCTGAAGAACCGGTTCTGGAGACTGCTTTTGCCAATCAACCTCCCCATAAAAGTCACAGTAGAACAACACAAATCACTAAAGCAATGCATAATATACCTTTGAGAATGCTCGAAGAAGCATATAGTGTGCCTTTTATGCATCCAACCAGGAGAATCACTATATTAAAATAAAATGGTTACTTTTACTGCGATCCCGTTAATTGCAGTATCTTCCAGCAATGTTGTGTTGGAAACAATGTCATCAAATGGCCTAATCAACTCATCCTCCCATTGAGAAAAATGCATGTAATTCATGCAGGTATAAACGAAGCTCCATCCAACTGGAGGAGATAGAAGTGCTTGGAGACATTGGGGACTGTGCAAACAATAACTCCAAAATACATGGTCAATCTTACACTATTTATTTTGCTATAAGTTTGCCTTATTTTGAAGAAGAAAATGGAGCATCAATGAGGACAGAGTAGTCCTCCATGGGTTCCCATAAAGGATCCTCTCTTTTCCTGGTTTTGAGAGAAAAAGGAATCTTTAGGATGCCAGAACAAAAAGTGGTTCTAGTGACAGGCTGATGACATCCCGGTTGCACTGCAAAGCGCTAACCTTTGATTCCCATGGGATGTGGCCTGCAGTGCAACAACTCCATTGTTCTCGAAGAAAAATCCATCTGCTATTTCTTCTGGCCCATAACAAAGAAAGGCAGACTTGGATTTGTGTGCTGTAATGTCACTACTGGATGGAAATGTTGAAAAAAGATTTGCACGTTGAATGAAATCAAGAAAGCGTGTGTCTTTACCAGCAAATTTCACTTCTCAGAAGTAAACCTGCAAGGCTAAGCAGTTTGGGTCATGATACATAACTGAAAAAACTGAAATGAGAGATAGTTATGCTTGAGCGTTAGCAAAAGGTGAGAGTGATGTTAAGTGTAATAAGTTTGAAACACCAGGAACATACAATTGTTCTGAAATCCCATTATGGAGATGTATTATTATTAGGTTCTGCTGTTGCCTCAGTAAGGGAAAGCACATAAAATACAAATCAGTGGGCACAAGGGTTGGGATGAAATCTTAAGACGTAAGTTTTCTAAACAAACTCACAAATCACTTCCCTTGCTTGGGAAGGCAGATGCACCATCTTGAGGAGCCCGAAGAAAGACGATGTAGAACACATGTCTTGCTGTTTTAGACTTCACAGTCTAACTGGAGAAACTTACTTTGTGCCAATAGGCATTGTGAACAACTCACTCAACTTCTCTGCCAATATGGCAATTTGCATAGAATTACCCATAATGCTTCACATTGTGCCTTTGCTTTGAAAACAGATTTAATTGAGCCTTGCTGAGCTGCATTAATGTGTCTGTTTAAATTGAGCAAATCTAATTAGCTCGCATGAAAGTTATGCCACCTCTGGTGCAGCAAAGCTAATGCAATTAAAGTCAGCCAGATGTATTGAGTATTGTAAACATGCAGCCTGACTGGTGGAGAGTAGTTCAGTATTCATCAGAGACTGGACAGTTTTGTAAGACATTAACAACAGCTGCACTCTCTACAGTGTACAAGTATATATTACGCTGTGTATATGACTATTTTAAAATGCCAAGGATTCTGCATTCTGCAACAGTACATGTTATAGGATCAGAACAATCGTCTCATCTACATCCATGCAAACCCAAGTCCACCATTTTTTTAAAGAGGTCACTACTTGCATATATAGCAATTGCTACAAAAGCAATAGTTAATAAACATTACATAGAGAAAGACAATTTATAGTGGAAATAATTTCTAAAGTCCTTGACTGTGTGCCTTTATGAACTGGATTTCTGAAAAAGCTGGAAGAGGACAGTAATTAGAATAACTGAGGAAACTCCAAGATGGTCTTTGAAAACAAACAGAAGATGCTTAATAGGGTAAAAATCTATTTTATTGGAATGATTAATTGTTTTCACTACGGACTCCTTGGATCAGATACTGTGTTCTAGTTAACTGCTATCTGTAAAGAGGATAGTGCTTGAGATCCTCAGATGATTTTTTTTTGTTCTTATACTGATCTGGTTTTAATACTGATTTTAGTACGTGGTTTTGTAGATGTCACAAAAAAAAAAGTATTAATAATTCTGGAAGGTCAAAGGTTCTCCTGCCAGCAAGGCAATTTGCATAACATTATCCATAACACTTCAGATTGTGCTTTTGTTTTGAAAACCTCACTTCGAAGAGGTTACGTGAAGAATTGGCTGCATGTCTTCTGTGCAGTCATTCATTGTTTCTGCTTTGCATTCCCTTCCTAGAATGCCAAGATCACTGAAAAAAATTTGACTTTTGCCCCACTAATCGATAATTTTCTTCTTCCTCATTTATTCAATTAAGCTATAATTGCTGCCAATGGCAATCAAGTCTGGTGTTTCACAATATGGAAAAGGCACTCAGTAGAAAATAAAGTAAGTTGTGTTCTCTTTAATGTTCTTAGATCTCGAACATACCACTTTCTAACTTTTCAACTTTTCTATCTGTAAAATGGACATAGCAGTACCTAAAGAAATAATGAATTTGGTTCCCCTGTCATCCCCTCCCAAGGAAGTCTCAGAGGCATAAACACTACAGAATGAAAGAAATGTGTATAATTGAGTTATTCAGAAGTAGTAGGTTAATCATAGATTAGAAAAATATTTATTCACAAAATATCTTGGGTGCATATTTTAAAAATCATCAGGTTTTGAGAATAGGAATAAAAACTAAAAATAGGACAATTTAATGAGACATTCAAATTTTAAAAACTAGTAACCTTTACATTTCCAGAAGAAAATAATCTTAAACATTTTCAAGGAAACGTTCCCTGTATTTAGCTGCATGCCTCAAATTCTAGCCGTTTTGTTGCCTGAGGATTTCTAAAGGTGACAAAGTAGGAAAAAGCATTTAAGTGCTTCTTTACTGGATTTTTAGATTTTTCTATACAATCTTCACTATAGAGAAGGAAAGGATTTGATGAAGGGATGGCTTAACACATCCCTTCTTTCCATGCGGTTTTTCCTGTCTGATGTCTCGAGTCCTTGAAACAAGTAACAACAACTTAGAAGCCACTCTAAACGCTTTGTGCAATGATCCGTTGTTTGATTACCCTACACTGATATGCCCTCCCTCAACATAGAGCCACTTTAAGGAGAGTCTGGGGAATCAGAATAGTGTTTCCACCATTCCTATACGGAGGGTGTTGTACAGTTTCTTCCCTCCCACCTCTCTTTTCCCAGGCCAGGTCATGGCAGTGAGCTGGAAGTGGTATAAGGGTAGCAAGAAGTGATTTCCTTGAATCAAATTGTGGAAGGAGGAATGAGTTACGCAACATTGTTTGGCTGAAGGAAGAATACAGGTGGACAGATTTTTTGCCTTTTTTTTTGTTGTTAGTTTGTTTCCACTGCTGGACACAATGCAGATTCCTCTGATGTTCTTCATCTTAATTTTATAAAAATACCATTCTGTTGGGCACTAACAGATGTTCATTACCACAAACTATTAACTGATTTGGCCACGTCTTGAAAGTCACCATCTTAAGAAATGTGGAAAAGCTTGACATTTGTCACTGGAGACAAAAGATTATACCCAAAAGTGGAAGAATAAAGATCACAGCATGTGGAGCTTGTTCGTCCACCACCCTGGCAACGTTTTGATGCACCTTTCATTTATGCAGGAGTAAGCATCACAAAATGCCAGTGCCATTTCTCAGCTGTAGTTTGCACCAGGAACCAAACTTCTGGTGAACTTCTGGACAAGCTGATTCGGTGTCCTGTCACTGATTTGCCTTTCACTGAAAAACATGCCTTTCTTTTTCACAATCTATACCTCCATGGTGCTTGTGCCACTGGGATGATGGTGATTTTTTTTTTTTTTTGAAGGTATTGGTTTGAGGGGGATACCTGTTATGCAGAAAAATAACACTGTTTCAGTACTTGAAAGCAGAAATGGAAAACAAATGCAGAGTGAGAGAGAAGCAGTTTTCTGAGTAAAATAAACCAGGCTCTCACCTATCACAGTGACTTGTCTATCCTAAAGAAGCATCATCTGAAGGAAATTCAAGCTGGGGGAAGAAAGGGGAGAAACAGAGTAACAGAGTCACTGAACTGAGTGTTATTTAAATAACAAAAACAATTATTTTGAACTAAGCAGAATGTACCTCTCAAAAAATTACAGAAAAGAACAGTTGCAACTTGACATCTACTGCTGGTGGGTCAACCCTACCGCAGGTTCATTAACACCTTCAGAAACTCCTGTACTCAGATGTAAAGGGGTCTTTTTTCATGACAAAAGTGATGTTCTGTACCAGCTAAATGAAGCCCCATTTCACCTTGTGAACAGGTAGTATGTAGCAAACAAAAGAGGTACTGAAAGATTCAGGATCATTAAAGGAATTACAAAACACCTCTAAGTGGCCCAAATATAAAGTCTTCTCTCACTTAATGTGTCCTTTCATTTCAAAAGAGGCAGTATCTTAGCTACTCGGTCATTAGTAATGGACATATCACATTAGCTAGTCATAACTGCAGAGAATTTATTACCTCCAGCCTTTTAAAACGTGGAAAGGATTAAGTCCTGTCAAGCCACATAAATTAAAAAAGAAAAGTTTTAATCCAGAGCCAGATATTTAATAATAATTTACAAAGCATTCTCTAAATCTAACACGTGGCACAGTTGAGATAGGGAAAGGGATGGGACCATTCAGTTTGTTAGTCTGCATAATCCCATTTACCTGAAAGAGAAACATAAAGGGTTCCCCACTACGTTTCAGCAGTGAGCTCTTGGGTTCGACGTGTTGATACCCAACTAATTGCCAGCTGAAAATAATGACTGCACTGAAAGATCCACATGAAGTCCTAGTCCAGAGAATAGCAACTGCAGGTTGTGTCCCCTGACAGTGTGGGCTCCATGCTGCAGGGAGTTTGCCTGTGCGGGCAGAGGAGGTGTCTGCCCACCCTCCTTGCCATCTCTTCTCTGGCTTCACTCACTGAAGCAAAACCGGTGATTTTTCTTCCCTTTCTGGCAGCATCTCTGGAGAGGGAAAAATGTGCTGCCGTGCTCCACCATCAGCCACTCTTTCCTTGGATTGTTTGTTTCAGAAAAACTATGTTGTTGTTGAAAGAGTATTTTTGGTTTAAAAATCCTCACTGAATGCAGTTTTAAAAGCTCACATTAACTTTGACATAGACATTGATAAACAGCAATCTAGCAGGCTAATGGATACGGCATTATGACTGTTGTTTTACACCACTACTAGTGAGGGGGAAAATAACCACAAAAAATTTGCTCATTTATAAAAAGTTGTGAGCAGGAGAAAAGTCTGGTGACACACTGAAGAACTTAAAATTATCAAAAGAAATAGCTTTTTCTGGAAAAGTATAGACTAGCTATATGGATACATAGGGGAGAAATAATTGCAGACCTTTGGTAAGGCTGCTAGACAGTTGCCAACAACCTGACAGAATAATACAGCAGAAAATGTTGTAGCAGTGGTAGAGTTCACATACAGGCAGAAGCGCTTCAGACTGGATTGAGAAGCTGTAATCAAAGTGATCTGGAGTTTAGTAATTCTAACAAATAAACAAGAGCCAAGGAATGAAACACATGGCTTACAAAAAAAAAACAGAGGAATAGCATTTCTAGGCATTTGTAGAGATAAAAGGAAACTTTGGCATAACAAGAATAATGTTGTAAGAGGATTATAGTGGGACACAAAGGTGACATTCAGGCTCTGAATTAAATTCTTGACTAGGAGGTAATAAAGGAAGTCTATCCTTGAGCTTTAGTAGCTATCACATTTTTTTGCCAGATTAATTGCATCCTCAACATAATGCTTGGATCTTTTTCTCATCTTTATTTTGCTGTATTTCTAGTATATATACATATGTCCAAACACATGTGTAAGTTTATTAATACAACCACATGTAAATGCAAACTGAGTTCCAGATTTAGCTTTAGGAAAACACTTTGCTGCGGCACTTTGTACTGCTTTTTACCTTATAAATAGCCTCAAATACTATTTCTGCTGGCTAATTTCAGGTTTTGGATGAAAATATTTGGTACTCCAATCCAACAGAGATCACATAGGCAAAGAGTCACACTGCATGAAACTTTCTTTATCAAGGAAAGCAATTGCAGATAACTAAGAAAGCCTTGTGTAATTAACATGTAACAATAAATTTTATCTAGTTCCTCCAGCAGCAAAGGAATTCCTCTTGCTTATCCTGCACAGAAACTGATTAAAACTGAGATTGCTCCAGACCTGAAACCTTAACAAAGACCTAATATAAAAAATAATTTAATATCATCATTATTTGCTAATATACCCACAGAGGTCATACTCATTTTATGTATTATGGCTGTGCAAATTGTTCTTGAGTTTTTTGCTGTGCAATTCTAATTAGAAGATTGCTAGTTTATAAATGAACCAGGGTGTCAAGTCAGCCTGTCACACTGATTATAAGTAAAGTATAGAAGATAAATTGATCAAGCATTACTTATAAAAGCATACAAGGTACTAGATGAGACAGCAGAATATGATACAAATACAATGATCAGGGCCACAGCTCTGCAGGTGGAAAGGAAGAGCAATGATACTTATTAGCAGAAACTGGAGGAATAACGTGGTTAAAACACAGCAAAAACTGAGGGAATAACACAGATAACCTACAATAAAGTCACATCTCCTTTATTGGCAGCAATTTCTTAATCTTTGAAAATAAAATTAAAATTGTTAGTTTACTAAAATCAATTTGCAAGCCAGCCTTGGGGAAACGTCCACATGCCATTAGAGATTTACTTTTGCAAGATATATCAGATCCTGGCAACCACGTTAGTTATTAAGATAACACAAGGAGCTATTTATACAACACTTTCTCTAGAGAAAGCGAGAGTGCTTACTTAATGCAGGTAACAGACAGCAAAAATAAAAATAGTTTTTCCTAGCAGATGCAAAATTTGGTGTGAGCTTTATATCTAGTTCAAGGCAGTATTCTAAGTTAGAACAAAGTTGGAGCTTCCGTTAGCTTTGTTCCAAAGCAGGGGAGTGATATCAGCTTAAGTTGTGTAAGGTTGCAACTAATTGTAATTTGGTCTTTCAGTTGGAAAGATTTCTGGTAATGTTTTGACAGAAGGCCCTTTTTGTGAAATAAAGAGATAAATAAAATAAAACAAAATACCCACTGACCAATTTCGACCAAAAATGTTATGGGAAAAGGTCAGCTATCAGAATTAATCTCTTTGCAAAAGTTTTTTGGTGTTACTCTCCAAAAAAAAAAAAAAGTCACATATTTAAAAGCCCAGATTTTTAGAATATGAATAAGTTTTAAAAAAATAATAATTAAGAAAGGCATCTGGAAAGTGAAACACTGCTTAAAGTGCGCCCAAAAACATTTACTTCTATCCCTTAAGGTACAGCATCAAGATATTTATTTGTCTTTGGGAATGGAGGAAAAATGCTCAAAAAAGATCTGTCCCAGGACAGCTTTTTACAGCAGTTCTGGCTTAGAGGCAAACTCAACTAGGTCAGTGAGCTTACCAAAATGTTAAATAAACTACATCTAGATCTTTGATATTGTTTATAAGGTTTATGGAAGGTATTCACCACTGTTTTAATTCTTTTGTGCAAGGAAGTTCTCTCTGTAGCCTCTTCCCCCACCTTAGTGTTCATGGTTTTGTTAAAAAGGAACACTCCCGGAGAAACTATTAAGCACCACAATCATATAGGTGTAAATTCTGAGCTTTGATCATCACAAGGCACACAATATCTAGAAAAATAATTGCTCAACAGACTGAACAAATACTTTAAAATAATACCTTAGGTCTTCAGAATACGACGAAGATTCTTAAAACAAACAGCAAAAATGCCTTTCCTCATACACAACATAACTGTTAAGAGGTCTAACCACTCCTTAGCCAGCAATTACTTAAAACAGCATTTTCCTCATCTGAGCTCCTAAGTATCCCTACCTGCATGTTTAATACACTGAACAAAGTCTCTACGCTCGTTTTCATAGTCCCATTCCAATCAGAGGGACTGCTTGGGGGCTCCCAGGTGCATCCTGTAAAAGAAACAGCATATAACTGCTTTGAATTTAATGGAAGCTTTTTTTGACAAGCACAGCAAAAATCTGCTTTAAAGCAAGAGACAAGAAAACATTCTTTTTTTTTTCCCCCTATGTTACGAGTAATTCTGACTTCTCCAGTTCTGTAATGCTGTTCTTGAATCTCTATAATTTCTTTAACAGTACATTAAAGATAGAAGCAGATCTCTTCTGCATCTGCCTTTGCTTTACGGGTCACACATAGATGCTTGAAAGCTCCCTTAACAAGGTTAATTATTGCCAGGTGTAATTTACTGGCTAGTATAATGCTCTGAGAGGCATTAGAAAAAGAAAGAACTCACCGTAGTTGAGACTAGGCAATATGTGCCTTCAAATGACACTGAGTGGGTTATCTGTGTTAGAAAACAGAAAATAAATATACAAGTTTCAGGCAAGATTTGTCAAGCGTCTATATCAAACTAAGGTTTGGGTTTGTTTTAGTCTCCATTTTGTGTGTTGTTTCCCTCTTGATGCCCTGTATTGTAGAAGTATCCTGGCTGTGACAAGATCAGTATTTTTCCCAATATAACTTTCAGGAGAAAAAGCGTAGGAAAACTTTTAATGAGAGAGCTGAGAGTGGCTCTTGTTTGTGAATGTCCCTCAACGACCAGGGCCTGTGCAAGAGTCATTTCATTGGCTTTACATAAACCCAGCTAAAGAGGCTGGAGACTTTCGAATGAGGCGTGGGTTTGTGCATGCCAGAGAGTACATGCTCTCTGTGAGCTATCTAGTGGGTTATGAGAGAAAACTCTGAAGGGGAGGGATGAGGCAGAAACTTCCATTGTCAGAAAAATCCACCTCTACCCTAGACTGTTAAAAGAGGTGAGATCTACCTCAGGGTAGAAGTCAAGGCTGCACCCTTTCAAAGACTTGTGGACATGTAGTGCTTTTAAAAGCATCAATGACTATAATTCAGGAAGTTCCATTATAAGTCTTGCCTCCTGTTATCCTATTGTGGTCCCAGGCTGGGTCAATTAGGAAACTCAAAACAGCCTCAGTGGGACTTCTGAAGGTATGTCTGGGGAAGTGGGAGCTCAGTAAGCATCAGATCCAATGTTTATGATGACCACTGAGACTTGTACCCCCAGAAAGGAGAAGAGGTGCAGGGATTGAAACCTAAAATGTGTCTGAGAGGCTCAGAAATTAACGCTGATCCTGGTATCTAGCTAGCTCATGAGCATGTAGGCTTTGCAGTTGGCTGTACTCCTTCTGTAAAGTGGTGCAAAGGAGCCTGAGAGAGCAGAGACATATATTAGTCCTATAGGGTAAGCCCACCTGGCCCAGCACTAGGTGAGCGAAGTTGTAAGTTTGGGTTGTGAGACCTAAGTATTGAGGGAATAAATGCAAGTTTATCAGCAGGACTTGTTCTCTCACATAAACTTCACACTGCCAAATTGCATCTGGACTTACCTGATTTATGCCTTGTCAACGTGTGTCTCTGTGCTTCCCAAGATTCCTAGTCCTGCAGTTCGGAATGGGATAAGAAAGAAGCCTTGTCTATAGGAGTAATATCTGTGGAGATGAGAGGCTGAAAGGCATTACATCAATAAGGTTCTGACCTAAGATTAATTAGCTCCAGAAAATTGCTTGACACAGCTCAGAACTACATTACATTACCAAATGATGGTGCCAGAGTGCTGTACCCAAATAAGGGATGATACACTAGTCAGAGATGTACCATATTGCAGGAAGAGCATGGTTATTTATGTGAGCTAAGACACAGAGGTGCAATCACTTTTGAAATCAGTGCAAAATCTTTCTTCCTGCTGAGCTCAATTTTGGAATCCAGTGCGTTCATTAAACATAAAGTTGTGCAGCCCTCATATCTGGGCACCGTGATATAAGTTTTCATCTGAAATGACCTCCAGCTCAGAGAAGGCCTGCAATTTCACCTCCTACAAATTAAACCTACACAAACCCAGTATGATACATGAATCATGTAAAATCTTTCCGTAGTATTTTTAAGGCCTAGGGGGACACCCGTTCAGAGGATGAAAAAAAATAACCTGATATTTGCAGCTAGGATTTATTGAATATAGCTTTTAAAGAGGTTGCATTTATAAAATACTGTTGAATGGATACGTGTTGTCTGGAGCTTTCCACAGAATTTCTAGTTGCCTATAGGTTTGTGGTCCAGATCTTGAGTCTTGTCCAAACAGCGGGGGAAAGATGAACTGATCTTCTGAAGACTTCTCCTCCAAAGAATCCTTGGAGAAAAGCAAAAAAGGTAGCTTCAAAATGATGTCTTCAGGAAGTGCATGCTTAACCAGGGGAAATACTGGTGATCTAGATAGCTGCATTCCCTGGTATTTCTTTGGGTGTAACAGAGGCTACCCCAGCAGGGATTTGGCATGCTGCCTTACACAATCATTTACCTGGATGGGTCATCTAGTGATGAATAATGAATAAGCACCACATTTGGGGAAACTATGATCCTCTTTGAAAGAGTTTGAAAATAAGGCAATAAAGAGCAGATTTTCTGGAGTGCAATGTCTTTTGCAGCTTGCCCAGCTCTCAACCAGCCTCTGTGACAATTCAGCTTTAGGAATCAGTTCCATGTTAGTCATAAGGTTGTCAAGAGAAACTTCCATTATAAATGATTCATTTTATGTCATCTTCTACTGATAAACTATACAGGGCTAACACATCAGGCCTGTGCCCTGCCCCATGATTGTTCAAACTATTAGTGTAATCCTACGCATGGTTTTGAATTGTGCTGACTAGGACTAGGACTGGCAAAACCCAGAGATGGTTTGGACGTTAGTGTAGACCAAGAGCCTTTCCCATTACACAGATTAGGTATAGCCACCCTATGTGGGGGTACAACCAAATGTAATTGCAAAGAAGTAGCTGTGATGTAATGGAGGACCTCAGTGCCAGAAAACAGTTCTTGGCCCATTTGATATGAGTTTAAATACTGCGTAAATTAATGTATTGTCGTGGTTTAGGCCAAATCCCACTGGGGACGTGGGGGGACCCCAGATGAGACCAACAGATGCTCCCCTCTACCCCTCTTCAAAGAGAGAGGCAGAGGAGTGAAAAAGAGACTTATGAGTTTAGAAGGAACTAAACTACTTTAATGAGATATTAATAATAAAATAAAAAAGAAAATAATGAAATATATACAAAACCGTATCAAGCTCCCAGGATGACAATCACGACACCGGCTGGCACTGGGGCAGTCCCAGGCTGGACTCAGTGATGGACGGGAACTGGATTCCGGATCTGCATGCAGGATCGGGACCAAAGGCAGACGAACAGAGTCCTCTTCAGATGTCGGCCATTGAAGAAAGAGAGAGAGAGAGACAGAGCCAGCGCTCCCAGCTCCTGCTTACCCTTTGATCCCTCAGCTTTTATACTGAGCATGATGTGGATGGGATGGAATACCCTGTTGGTCAGTTTTGGGTCACCTGTCCTGTCCGCTCCTCCCCGCAGGTGGGACCCCACTGCGCTTTTCCGCTTCCAACCCTCCAACGTGGCAAACAACAAAGTTGGTTGGCCTTGGCTGTTAGAGCAAGAAGTATAAGCAGGAGCCTCTCTGCATCCCATGCCTGGACATCAACTATAAACATTGGTCTTATCACTCTGAGAGAGTGAACATTGTCTGCACAATATGCTGTTAATTTCAGCAGTTAGAAGAGGCCCAGCCAACAAGCAAAGTTACTGAACAAAATTGGTCCTGTTTTACCTCAAACCAGTAATCTGCAAAATTCCCCAAGACGCCCATCTTGCTTTCCTGTGCAGAAACAGAGCTTGTACTAACACAAAGTTGAAGGTCGCTTAGACAAACTTAATTTTCATCAAAGTTATAAGGTTTGTGAAAAATGTACAGTCACGGGTCAGGAACCTTTTCCATAATCCCTGTACTCAACCATGTCTCCCAGCCCTCCAGCAGTATAAACTGTTGGGTCTTCTCCCAAAGCAAAGATCTGGAGATATATTTTTCTTTAATCCCAAAGGAGACACTCAGAGAGTTGTAAAGGGAATCAGATAGCAGTTAGTAAAAATAATGCTTCAGCCACACTACTCTGTCTGAGACGGTTAGTTCATTAATTTTTCCCAGGCTGCTTTCTCAAGGAGAAAGATCATAGACTTACACCTTCACAAGAAAAGCTGAGATTCTCCTTCACCTGTTTGATCCTTTCAATGAGTAAACCGTGAGTTTCGAAAACTGATTTTGACCGTGGAAAAAATGAACACATAAGAATAATCAAGTTCTCTTTAGTCTGTCTCAGCCATAATCAACTGATGTCAAATTGCTTCTTTGAATAGCACAGAATATAATTAGGATGGGAATAACTATGTACTTACTACCTGTTACCAAATTATGACTTCTTCATAGTGAGCTTTATATTTAGATTTTATATATAGATCTTATTGTTTCCTTCATGTCATACAAGTCTCTATGTATTTAAAGAAACAGCCCATTTAACATTTATGATAAACTGCTTCACAGTAAACCACATCAATCTGCTGCAGGATGTAACCTTAGTAATTTTATTTAATAAGATTAGCATACTTGATAATCAGACCCTTGACTTGTTTGAGGAATGTCTATATGAGTACAGAAATACAACGGTCCATGCCATGTTTTCTGTTAAATTGAGAGAAGACAAGCATGGGCATTGGAATGGTCCTCAAAGAGTTTCAGTTTTTGAAATCTGTCAAATTTCTTTGAGAAACCTTCTAGGATGAGAACTTTTTATTTTTCTCCAATCTTGAAAATTTTAACATAGTGAGAAGCGAAGAATCATGATGAGATTCCCCAAAATTGTGATGCAATTCTCTTTCAAACTACTCGTTTTTATAAGTGACTAAAAGGACAATACTTTTTGCTGCCAATAGCAAAATCCAAATGAGAATGAAAATGATTTAAATTTAATGATTTAAATTTTTATTTCTACTAATTGTATTGTACAGGAAGAGTTGTATCAGCTTTGCTAGTATATTCAGGCTAAGGTGTAGCTTCATTTTGCAAATCTGGAATCTCTCCATCATTACCAGTGAAGTCTAGCATCATTTTAGCATGTAATATGGTTTAATAGTCTGGATGTACAGTTTCAGATAAAATACTGCTAAATTATTTTCTGCGTTGTGACTTTGGCTCTGTTTTAGAAGGGGGTTAATATACCTATTAATAATCTAAACTAGCATTAAATCAAACATTTTTTTACTTTGATCACTGATGAATCCTCTGAAAAAGATCCTTAACAGTCAAATACCCATTGCCCAAGGGACAATTTTTCATGAGATTAGGGTCCAATTGTATGCAAAAAATCCATGTAATCAAGCAAAAAGGCTTTAGTCCTAAGTGTCTGATTGAACTATTGTGTGGTGGGTAATACTGTTTGACAACCTGCTGAATTTATGCCAGGTAGTTTACGCTTTCTTCTCATTAGCTGTGGCATCTTTTTCAAGAGTTGTAAATTACAGAATGTTTTAAAGAAATGGGAATGGCAGAAGGAGTCAGTCAAATGTTTAGGTATGGAGAATGAACTCATCACCCGAATCTGGCTACTTTCAGTGATCTGGGGCATAGCAGTGGTAAATACCAACAGAAATCCAGTGCCATTTTTCTTGAATGTGAGTGAGATGAATCATGCAATATAGCCTCACAAATGCATATGTGCATGTGAGTGTGTGTATAGGGGAGCTGGAGAAAATAATTAAGGTTTTGAATGATGATGATTTAAAAACAGAATTTTCTCTATTTTTTTTACACAATAAGTCTCTTGAACATCTTAATGGTACATCAACTTGAAATTGCTACAACTTCTCTTCATTGATTACAATTAGCACAACTCTAATTTTTAAAGTTACAACTTAATTGTAATGTTCCTGATTGTTATTTTTTTTCTGTTTCCAACATATAGTGACAAAAATCTTCCAGAAAGGCCTTGAAAGAGTAGTTCAGTGGTAGCAGAGGGCAAGGATTGGAGACTACCCAAACTAGATAAACTCAAATTATATTCATGCTATATAATGTAACAGAAATGGACAGGAAATCAAATTTCAGTCATCCATATTCAAATAATTTCTTCCAACTCAAATCACATCAAGACATCCTAAACAGATCCATATAGTGCTGAAAATCCATTTTGGTTTAGAATTAAGGCTGGCTTTTGGCTTTGCTAATATTTTTAGCTGACTGGTTTGGAAATACAACCTCTGGCTACCCAGCATTTTCTGTTGCAAAGATATGAAACCTTGAAGTACAGCAGTGAAATTCACCAGGCACTGGTGGACAATCTCATTGCAAAACAAAAATGAGAAAATGTTAGCCAGTGGCAGTAGATTTCCTTCTAGTCTCCAAAGTACTAAGCTCAGTGACCTGTTCCAGTCCCCTGAGCTCAAGGTACAGTAATTTTATGCCAAATATGTTGTCTGCCACCATCTAGAAATTGAATCTGAGCAGAAAAGTAACTTCACTGGTTGTCCAGGATTTCTTGGTAGCTCAGAGAAGTGGCAACTGTGCATGAACAGTCAAGGTGTGCTGGGCTAGTGGCCAAGGCATGCAGGCAGTGAGAAGGATGCTCACAGAACCGATCAGAAGATTGTGGATGTCCTCCCTCTCAGAGCTGCAGATGCACAGCAGCAGCTGTGTGCCCTGGACACACTGAACACCCCACTCGCGTTACAGGGCACAGGCACCCACATTCCCAGCTGAGATTTCCCAGCAAGGAAAGGGGGAAGAGGGGAAAAGGCATCTGATGAGATAGATCACTTGGGAATCAAGAAGAGGTGATCCAGGTGAGCAAGTTATGTGGAGAAACAAGATTTCTGGCATATCCCCACTGCTAGCCCAGTTTAGCCACACTTCAGCGTATGCTCTTTCGTAAGCAGATTAAAAGTAACCTTTTACCACAGAATGTTTCTGTTCTGGAACTTTTAGAGGAAAACCACTTTCTGTCCAGGTGGAAGCGATAGCACCTCTCTGATTGCTCCCTACCTGTTCCTCACTCAACTGGAGTTAGAATTTGCCTGTTATGGTATGCTTCATAAAAGATGGTTAGTGACAAGAGAACAGCCAACAGAACAAACACAGTCTTGCCGAATTTAAGTATTCATTCTGATGTACACACGATGGTGCACACTGTTTTGCCTCTCAGCCTCATCCCACTTCTATTCACCTCTGTAGGACTTGTATCTGACGTGTTTGCTCTGCAATGGCTTCTTTCTTCTTCCACAACTCTGTACCAGACGGATGAAGGAGTAGAAGTGGGCAGGACATGAAACTGTGTTCTCCACCCTCTGCCCACAGTCTTGGCAATCAGTCAATGTGTATGTGGGCAAATCCGTGACTTAACTTGTACTTGACAAATGATGCTGTCCCACTGTCGCACAAGGACTAGGAGTCATACAGACGGGGGTTTCCAGACTTCTGAGAGTTCTTCAACTTTGGAAAAGTATTTACTCAAAAATTCTTTCATGTTTTGATATATGCTACAGTGATTTAGTAATATTTAGTGTGAATAGTAGCCTGATGATAGAAGGCTGAATAAATAACAGCAATTCTATTGTGTTTTATCAATCCTGTAATCTGATCAGAATAGATATCAAATTAATTATATAGAATCATCCTTCCATAAACTCATATTGATTACTGCTAGTTCTATTACCAAACAATTTAATATGTTGCTTTTTTTTCATTCAAATAGCAATTTTGTTTCAAATTTATTCAGACTTTCCAAAGATACTTCTATGTACCCTACATGTGCAGAAATCACTCTTGCACGTGAGCATTTTGTGCATGTGGGAAAAATTGTGAGGAAAACCTTTGTTATTTTTCTTTCCTAGGCAAATCTTAATAACAGAAACACCATCTACTTCAATGGAGGCAGGACCTGTTTCTGGAATTCCCAGACTAATTCAGTCCAGCACTTTAGTAGATAAATGGAATAAAATGATGAACTGAACAGATCTGCTTAAGTATGTGCTTAAATGCTGTGCTGAATTGGATAGTCAACCTCCAGCTTCTTAAAACTTCCCAGAATTAAACCCTATATCTTCTACATAAGTACAGGATAAAATATCATATTATTTTCATAAATAAGGACAAAGCTGCTTCTCAAGTCAATAGGCCAGATTCTGATTGCAGGTATATCTCAGGGAGCCCATAGTCACGCCTAAGACATCTTATTTTGCACAAGTGGAAATGAGAGCCCAGACTAACCCAGGAGAATTCATGTGTAGTTACATAGGAGCAGAACTCATGTTTTTTTCTTTGAAATCATGAAAACCAATGTCAGAAAGTGAGTACACGAGGCCAAGAAAATAAAATCAAGTCTTAACATTTCTCAGTTAGCAGCCAAACAGGAAGAAGCTATTCTTGGAGGGAATACTTAATTTTTAATACCCATTAAAATTGAAAGATAAATATGGTATTGAAATACTTGAATATGCTGTGGGGGTTTTTGGCTTTTCTAAACATGTCCGTTGATTTTATGTAACTATACATGCATCTCATGGATAATTCTTAAATAAGAATGTTTACTCTAGGTCTTCAGCCATCTTAAGTATAATCTTAAAGTGGTATGTAGAAGCTATCTGAAGAAGCTTGGTGAAGAACAGCATTGAAATGCTTGAATCTTTAAGGTTCAACTAAGCGTTGAAATGTTGCTAAAGCCAACGTATTGAGCCTCAGAAATTGTATGGGATGAAATGAATAAATATCTCAATGTCTATACAACTACTAATAAAAACGTAAAGAAATACTTGCAATGCATTTGTAGAACAAATGTAGCTTTGTCTATCTGGTGTAGCTCTTCTTATTTCCATCTGCTCTTACTATAATTCTTCCCTTCTAATAAAGAAAATCACTTTGGGTCTGGTTGAAATAAATATTTATTTTTAAAATCTAAAATAAAAAGAGTTGTTAACTTTAAAATATCAATATTAAGGCTTATAAAGACCACAGCTGAGGTCAAGGGAGGTGATCCTTCCCCTCTGTGCGGCCCTGGTGAGGCACATCTGGAGTGCTGGGTTCCCCAGTATGAGAGTGACATGGAAACACTGGAGGAGGTCCAGCAAAGAGCCACAGAGATGATTAAGGGACTGGAGCAACTGACACAGGAGGAGAGATTGTGAAAGTGGGCCCTATTCATCCGAGAGAAGAGAAGACTTAGAGGGATCTTGTCAATATTTAAAAATACCTGACAGAGGGCAGTAAAGAAGATGGAGTCAGACTTTTCTCACTGGTGCCCAGTGACAACACAGGAGACAATAGGCACAAACTGAAATACAGGAAATTCCACTTAGTGTAAGAAAACAACCTCTTTGTTTTAATATTTTTATTTTTTATTGTAATAGGTGTTGAGCACAGCGGTTGCCCAGTGCGTTTGTGGAGTTTCCATCCTCTAAGATAGTCAAAACCTGACTGGACATGATCGTCAGCAACCAGCTGTAGTTGATCCTGCTTTGAAAAGGGGGTTGGACTAGACCCTCCCCAGAGGGCCCTCCCAACATCAGTGATACTTTGATTCTGTGAACAGAAGTTTAATTCATATTTTTGAGCCCAGACCCTCCAACAAGGTGCAGCTGTCTAGCCAGGATCGGAAATGCAGCGTGCACATTCTCATTCTCCTATGCCCTTCTGCAGCTGAAATAACATGCAGGACCAGTGCCCAGCCAGGCATGCAAAAGCCAGATCAACAGCATTTTTCAAACATGAGATGAGGGAAAATTATAAAATGGCTAATTATTCCAGTGTCTTTTATTACTTTCTGAGAAAAAAAAAAATCACTTTTTTATTTTTATCACTTCCTCTACTTCCTAAATTTGTCTGTGTTCTAGGAGGAGACATAACTAATCTTCTTCCCCTTTTCTTATGAATTTTGTTGCTCAGAGAGCAGTGCTGAAAGAGATTTCATCCCTAAAGCACTGTGAGCTTTCCTTGGAGAGACACTCAGCCCCGTTTGGAGTGAAAGTCAAGTGGTTTAACTGTAGTTTCACAGACTAAGAAGAGCTTTGTGAAGTCTCAAGGACCATTACAAATGGCCAGGGTTAACAGTGTGACATATATCTCTTAGGTCTGCTGTAGCTTAATTGAAACCGTGGGACAAGCCAGGCATCCACGAATGGAATCTATATATACCACCTGGTCTCACGTCTGACAGGGTAAGTACTAGTGCTTTCATACAAAATCATAGAGGTGTATAGAAATGCCACTTCTGTGGCCATTAACCTTGTCTTAGAGTGGGTTACTTACCACCTTCTTTAAAAGGTGTCTAGCTGGCGCCCCTACCTCCCCAAAAAGACAAAAGGCCTTTTGTCCTTTTGCCTTGAAGATGAAACTTCACAGTGCATTACTCCTTTTCTCCACTAGCTCAAAGCTTAGCCCGCATATACGAATAATCAAGGGGAATATGAGGATTCCACTTAAACATAACTGAAATCAATCAGGGCTTGGATGTGATGTAAACCAGACTGTTGTGACAGAAGTTACAAATCCTCACATTTCACTTAGGCACCCAAATTTAGCCTTCGTCTTATTATGAATCCAGCATTCAATAAGGAAAATAACAATATGGAAGTATGAATTACTCCTACTGCTTTATTATAGTAATATGTGACAGTTTTGTATCCACAGTGCTCTTTCCAGATGTACTCATGAGCATGCTTATAAATGTTGGTTTAGGAGTAACTTTTCAAATATTTAAGCAGATGGAGCATCTGCTTCTATCAAGTCTATAAAGAGGGTGGGGTGTTAATAAAGACTTCATTACTGGCACAGCAAATGTGGGAAAGATTACTGTTGCTTGTAAAAGCAGTAAACACTGTGAGAGGTGCAGTCTGCATACGGATGGCGAAACCTTTCCAAAGGTCTCTGCCTCTCTCATCATTAGACTGTATTAACAGCCTAGCAAAAAAGGAGCTCTCTATTAAAGAGACAGGAGCAAGGCAGGGTAAAATGCTGGAAGAAAAGCCACATGGCAGTAATCATGGTGAATAACTCTAGCTGTAGAATTTCATTAAATGAAATTAACTTTACAGTCACAATAAAATTGGAAATGGTAAAGGTTATGTTCTTTCTGCAGAGAAAAAACCTGGTTGTTTCAAGTTTCAACAGAATCACGTAGGCATTTGAAAGTGTCTGCAAATGTACTATTAAGCCCTGAAGTGCAGCTACAATGAACCATGAAAGAGGAGTAAAAATCTACATAGAGGTGTAATGTAAGGTGTAATCGTATTAAAATTACATGAGATCTATGAATCTACATGTGGGTGTGCATATGCACAGCTGCAAGTCCCAGGAGGGGAAGCTTCAAGGACGTCAGTCTTTATTGCTAGGAAATGTGACATGTATTAGTTTACTACTCATCTTATATTGTTAGCTTGCTATTCACTTTGCCACTGTTACCCTCTCCCGCACTAAATGTAATGATTGCAATGTGAATATTGCCAGCACTTCTCTTTGTCTCCTTGCAGCCCCAACAGTTACAATCTTTTATGTGAACTGCTATTTAATCACAATGCTTTCTCTCCTCACAGAGAGTTGTATTCAGCATATTTTTAGAATTCCTAATAAAAAATTACCACCCTCAAAGGCTTAGACACCTAAATTGGGACAGCAGTGGTTTCTGGATTCCACCCCAGCTCTGTTGCATTCAGAAAAATAGCATGAGACTGTTCTGTTGTTCTCAGACAATGTAAGACACAGCATGGTCATCCTGGTGTTAATTTGAATATTCACCAAAACGTTGTTATTCATATAAGTGTGATTTGCATAGCAATAACAATTAGTTTTGAGTGACTTCTCTCCTCAGAACAAAGTCTTCTGTTTACATCTGAAACGTGCATACAAGGGGAAGGGAGGTTTTGGTCATGAGGGGAGAAGGACAGGGACCATTTGCCAGCCAGTATTCTTATTTATAAACGCTCTGATTTCTACATCTAAAACAATGAATAAACTAATCAAGGTTGTAGAACCATTTGACTTACCTGTAATCCTGGTGGAGTTCTCTACAGGGCAGTTCCTCAAAGCAAAGGACTGAGTCTCTCCAGGCGCTTCACAATAAGGTTTGTGTATTATATATGTATGCATATAAATATAATTTTTTATATGCATACATGTGAAGCCTACCAACAATCAAACAATATCTTGCAAGCTGATGATGGTATGCTGCCTGGGAGTGCCTATTCCAACACTGAATTTGACCTTGTTCAGCTCCCACTTTAACCCCTAGTATTCCTAGCACTGCTTTCGATGTTTCCCTGCTAGTATGTGACCACCCTTTTCCCAGCCTAATACAATAAAATGGAATTTGTTTTTATGCATAGTTACAACTTTTCTATACAATGTCTTATCATCATAATTAGCTTTCTAGTACTAAACCAGAAATTGCTAATGTGTGTTGATGGGAAATACTGCTTTCCAGATTTCAGCCATAGGGTCCAGAGCCCCAGGCTGTATTTCTTCCTATGTTAGGAAGAAATGTTTCCTATGTTTCCTTTTGTGCTGAGCAGACTTTTTTGTGATTTTGGATGTTGGGATTTTTTTTTTGTTGGTAAAGTCCAACAGCACATTTTGATTAATAACAAAGGAGAACATTCATGTTGAAATTCACTATGTACAGCCTGAAAGTGTTTATTTAAAGCAGATTTACATACAGTTTAGATTTATTCTTCAGGATCCCAAAATTTAAAAGCATGCCTCTGGAATCAAAAGAATATCTGTACCTTGTGTGTAGATTAACAATGTTTTCAGAAACATTTTATAGTTTGAGATATTCAAATATTTAACCTGAGTGCATGGTCATATCAGCAAATACCAGTTACTCCTGAAACAAGGAAGGTAATAGTTTCTTATCAAAATGACAATCCTCAGGACTTAACTGGGGGGGAAAATGGCTGATGTCCAATAAAAGAGCAGAACAGGAAAAGTTTGCTGCAGAAGAGAATTAATTCAGACTTCATTTAATTCTTTACTATACAGAATGGTATTTTATTAACTCTGATGTTTCAGATATTCTTTCAAATCTTTAAAACTTTATACTTTTACCAGCATAAATATATTTTAATCATGTTTTCGATGGCATTTTCTTCTTAAATCAGTCTTCTACATTGAAAAGTTCATAGATGAACACATCAAAAATTTTCTAAGAAATTTTCCAAGCAGCTAAAACTACTCCTGAAATGTAACCATGGATCTTCAGTTCAGGGAAGAATAACAATGCATATCCACAGAACTAATAAGAAGTACTTCAGCTGATATGTCATCCCAGTGACAACAGCCCAGCACTAATTTTACTTTCATATCTCCTTTGTGCGGTGCAAAAAGAGCAGGATTCAAGTGAACGTATACAGTTAAATACTTAACAGTCACTTCTCCTCTATTCCTACCTGCCCTGCTCTCCTTAGCTTTTTTCTTTTTCCATGTCCCATTCCAAACAATTTCTTCCCTGCCTCTAAATCCACATAATGTACATCCTTATAATATCACTCCCATCTCTTTTTTTATCTCCAAACCTTAAAACAGTGGCACTCCTGTAGAAAATTGTTTGGAATGTGTTCGTTCTTTTTCTGGGCTACTGTTTTCCCTCAAATATCAAAATCTTTTCTAATCTTGAAGATTTGGTTAAAAATTCTTTGGGTCAGGAATTATCTCTTATTCTATTATTATAACAAGGTAATTTCATATTGATATAGTCTTTGTACACTACCAAAATAAAATTAATTAATCCGTGACATCTTATGATACTATTTTTAAGTCTTGTTGTGCAACAGAATGGATGCTACACTTTTTTCCCCTTCACTTATGGCTTCAGAATCAGAATAACCAAAACCTGAGACTGGAATTTAGATATTTCATATCCTGTGTGGGGACAGCCTTTCCTATTATTCATCTGATAACACCGTCTTTCTCCTAGCACAGTATTACTATCAACCTTTCGCTTTGCCATAAACGGCATAAAATGAACATAACAATATATTCCATTGTGTTGAGTTTAATTATTATTAAGCAAGAGATTGTTGACTGGCCTCCCTCTCCTCCCCTTTTCAGAATGAACAACCAAAGAAAAGGTAATCTTTTCCCAGGCAATCAGTTTTATTATTCTCAAATAGATTAACTAGTCGGACTCAGTGAAACAAGCTGTGACACTGATTATGGAACAGTAAGGCTTGAAAGATTCCTGAGAGCCATGGCCAAATATAAAAATGTATATGAAGCAAAAATGGGGATAAGCCAAAAAATATTTTAAGGGTGAGTAAGGGAAACACCAAAGGGGCACATCAAATAGACAGCTCTTGTGTTTACTCAAGCAAGCCAAAATCTGAATGTGAAGGCAGTGAAACCATAGAGAGAATGACATCATGCTACTTTCCACTACATCAGCAGTTTGCTGATTTTTTTTACTCTTTTTGTACTAGTATGCTCTCAGGTAGATTTCACATATGAATCCATGTGTTGCAGAGGAAACTGAGGGGAGTATGTATCAGGGAATACATACCATATTCTTAAATCACAATGGAAAATCAGAAGGACTGGGAAGTCTTTAAGCAGAGCACAAGAAACAAGAATAACTTTGAGGAGATAATGTTTCCGTTGGGTTAAGAAAGTTCTTCATTCATTGTAAGAGAAAGTAACCTTTTTTCTGTCTGAAAATGGGTAGCTCCTATTGTTGTGAATTTGTGGATGAGCAGCTTGGTGATAGGGAATAACCAGTCAGACAGGTAGTCTTGGTTACTTGCAGTGCTATTTTAAAGGTTTATCCACAGATTGTCAGCATCAGTGATGCCCCTGAAAGAATAACTGACTTAGAAAGCATGAGGATCATCAGAAGCTCCAAATATTACATAAGTTAATTAGCATCTCGTTAAAATGAAGCTCTTCATTGCACTTTTTTTTTTTTTATGTGGGTCAGGAAAATAGAATATGAAGATATGTAAAATCTGTGACAACCCCTGGGAGATGCAGCCATGCAGTGACCACAATTATTACTAAGGCAAGCCAGGCAATATAAAGCAATGATGAAGAAGATGTGAGGGAGCAGTATACCTTATATAACAACTCCGTCATCCAGACTTCTTAGAAGACAAAAAAGGTGGTGGGCTGCCACAGTTGCCTGAAGCTCCATCTCTTCAACAGTGTCCCATGCAGATTTAGTTGGACGTTCATGGGCAGTTTGCCAAAGGGAACTTTAGGCAACCCTCCTAAGACACTGGCCCCAAAAGGCCTCTTCAGGTGTCTCACTTCCAGTCACCGCAGCACAGTAACGATGGTAACTAGGGAAGATCTTAACTGTGAGAATTCAGTGACCATATATTTTTTTCTCAGACAGTCATCTTGCATCACTTCTGTGCAATAAAGGCAGAGTAATATGGTAGAAGACGCTCTAAGCTGGTGGAAAAGAAGGGATAGATCACTGAGGTGAAGAACAAACTCACAGCAGAAGCATTTAGAAAATAAAATAAAAAATTTAAAGCAAAAGTTACCATCACAAGTCCACTCATCTGGCTTTGATATCTGGTTGCTGGGCAACATGTTCATTTGTAACAATCACTGAGCTTGATGAAACTTGGTTTGTCTCTTTGCTGGAGGTGATATAAAGATTTCTCAGTCTGTAATCAAGAGACAGTCAAACTTTGAAAAATACACAATAAACCAGCAGGCTTCACCTGAAGTCCAATTTATTTTATACTCTCTGACAATTTCTATAACCATGTGCTAGAGGTTTGGTCAATCTTACTTCCTTACTTCATGCTTTGCAAATCAGTTATGCTGGTATATAAGGAAATTATAATTATAGCACTCGAGAAGCACTTTGTATTTCCAAAGCTCTATTCAAAAGCTAATTACTAAAAAGTGATATAGTTTGACCCCTCTGGTTGTATATCCTGGCAGGGATACACTCAAGGGACAGTTCTGGGAGGTCTGCAGCCCTCACAGTCTGTCCTGAACTGTGCCACAGATTTCCTGAATGAGTCTTGTGAGATAACTTAGGTGCAAATTTTGCTGATCCTACTCACACTCAGTCTAAACAAATAACTTGCAATTACTTCATTAGGATTTCATTAGTCTAGCTGACTAACACTCTACTTTGTGAGTAGCCTTAATGAGGGATCGTCATGGTGAACAGAGTAAAAGAACAATAATAAATAGGCAAACTGAAAGAACAAAAAAAATTTGTCATTGAACGTTAACATATTTTTTACTTCACATGAGTGGTGAACAGAGCAAAAATATATTTTTCAAGACTTTGCAGCCTGAAAGTATTTCCTTAAAACCCTGAAGCATTCACAGAGTTTTTGCCACAGTCTTTTGCTGTGGAAAACTGTCTGCATGGATGTTATCTTATTGTAGCACAAAACCAGAAGACACAAAATAATTAGGGTACAGTTAGAAAAGATTTAATGTTAGCTGCGTGGTCTGGCCTCTTGGTTAATGTTTGCAAGCTACATACAGTGCAGGAAGAGATTTATCTGTTCTCTGTATTTCAAACCAATGACTAATGTCCCATTGTCCTCACTACTGGAAAGAAAACACAGTATCTATATGTATTCTCAAAACCACTTTGATGTTTAAACTATCAGCAAAACTTTTTTATTTTTCCATATGTTAAGTGCCTTAGAGTATTTCTAATGTTGTCTGAGGAAAGTCTACAAAATTGTGGGACCCCTTGTATTCACATTAAGAATTCAGAAAAGTCTTTTTCTAAGAGAAACAATATATTGTCGGTTATTCCTATGAAAATAGCAAAGCCTTCTCATAGGTGGGATATAAAGGTAAAGTTTCTAACAGCACTGGCCAGTGTACCATGTCTGATAATATTTTTGATAGACTAATATATGTGCGGGTTTTTTTTAATTTTGAGAAGTTTAAAGGTATGCTTAATCAGCCTAAAGTTTTTTATTTATGTTAAGATACTTTCCAATCCAAGATCTTTTGTTGCATTTTCAGTTGTCCTTCTGGAAACTGTGAAAAATGTGGGAGATATGTGTGACTGTTATACCCCTCTTTATGATTTTTATTCTGCTGTTTGTTATGAAAGAATAATAGGTTAACTCAGAACTGGTTGATTTTGTATTTCTGAGCAAAGTCAGAAGATGGCTTTAGGTAACACCTATTATCAAAATGTGCAGGGTACATCAAAATGTATAGCTTTCAGACCTTGCACATTGTACCTCGTGTACTGAGCTATTTGGTTATTTCATCTCAGGTGCAGGACTTTGCACTTCTCTCTGTTAATTTTCATAGTATTCTTGCTAGCCCACTCTTCCAGCCTATCCAGCTGTCTCTGTAAGATGGGTCTCCCTTCTGATGTGTCCACCTTACCACCCAGGTTGGTGCTATCGGCAAGCTTATTGATGCTGCTTTCAATCCCATCATCCAGATCATTTATGAAGACATTGAACATCGATCACCATGACCTGTTAACCAGTTTCCTACCCAACTTGCAGACCGCCCATTCAGTCTGCATCTTGCTGGTTTGTCCAGGAGAATTTTTATACTTCTAGAAGTATTACAGTTTTATAAATTTCAGCCTTCTTGCATACTGGTTATTAGGCAGTATATACTGCCAAGTCTAATGATTGCACTCATAACTAAAGTGAACTTGAAAAACAAATCGCTATTTGAAGCTGTCATTGAGATTTTCCTCCACAGTTTTCCAAGTAAGATGGTGCATTCTTTTTCTCCCTGGAGATTTTTTTCAAATTCAGGAAAGGCACACACATATCTTAGTTTGCCATATGCTTTAATGTTAACTAAATTTAGTTTGGAACAAAAACCGGCTAGAAAACACAATTTCTAGTGTGTCTTCAGAGTAATATCCCTGCTTGTAATGAACAAAATCTAATCTTTCCAATCAGTTTACACTCTGTTGCTCAGTATGACACATATGGTAAACTGATGTAGCCTTAAATAAATACCAGTAGTAATAATAAGGGGAAAAGATCCATAGGAGAAGAGACACATTATAGCATGGTTCTGCCTTACTGTTAATTTGAGATGCTGATTCGGCATTAGGTACTAGTGTAAAGAAACCATGTGACTAGCCGGTCAGAGAAAGCAGATTTGGGCATAATGGCAACTGAATATTACAGAGATGAAGTACAAACCAAGTCCACATCTAGAGTCAAAGTGAATATAAAATAGCAAAGCCTCTTAAGCAGTAATGTTATTGTTAACTAATCCCTCTAGAAAAAATTGTGCTTGTATAGATGTCTTCAGCTCCTGGGACGATGAAGTTTGGGATCGCCCTTTCTTCCATACTGCACTGCAGTTTAGACAAAATTAAACACATATACTGTGCAGAGGTAGGTACTGTTGTGTGATGCCATTAGCACAATTTGGATTCTAGTCACATAAGTGTCCTTACCCAACTTGTTATTTTCTTATTCTTAGCTGTTCAATAAACTACATGTTAGACCACTTTAGAAATACAAGGTTATATTTGATGATACACTGCTCAAAATACAGTGTTTTCCCACAAGAAATGAGTTTATAAAGATGCTTTGATGGCACAGCTCTGTGTCAAACACGTGGACTGTGGTTTCCAAATTTGCAGTTGAGAAAAAAATTCTTGGAACCTTGTTTGCAGATAATTGGTAAGCTTAAAGTGTGTATTAAAATAGGCATGACTTGGAGTATTACCTTGGAGTTTTCCCTACACAAGAAGTTAGACATATTAGAAGTATAGTTAATAACGATCCAGAAAACTTGGAGGTAGTTCAAAGCAGTTAATTTAAACATCCATTGTCTGACAAATTAACGATAAGAACTTTCAAAAGAAAAAACATTTGGAGAAATTTACATCTAGAAAATTCATTGCTCTGGTCTTCTGTGAGTGGTAGTATGCGATATCATCCAGGTTTTGTATTTGATTTCTAAATTCCATTGCATGTCCTACATATATAGATGTCAAATGAGATTTCTAAATGTAGATAAAAAGCACAGTGATGTTCAATTTCATAGGAAATCTTGGACATAGGAGATATTCTCCAGACTTACAGTAAATTCTTAATTCTGCCCCTCTATCCAATCTTGATATGATAGCTGTAAAATGCAGCTTAGCTTCTCACAAATGTTACTTTGTGCTCAGACTAAGCAGTTAAAACATGAAGAAAAATAGCCACAAGACAACAAGTGAAAAACGTATGGGATTTTTTTTTTTTTTTTGTCGATCTAGTAATTTAAACACAACATCCCTTGGATCCAGATTCGGTTATGCAACAAGAAATAATTATGTGATAACCAGTTCTAAAGAACACCGATACTTTTGGATAACCACAAGTACATGTGGACTACTAATGAACTACATATTAAGTTCCTTAAACATCTTAATTTAAGCATGTTATTCAAATTTAATATATTGCAAAATTGTGTATTGGCAAAGCACAATTGCATGTGGAAACTGTCCTGAGGGAAACCTGGGAGCTTTTTCTAGACTAAAGAAGCTGAAAGCTTTTACCACAAGAAATGGCTATTTCTCCTCTTCTTGAGTTTTGGGGTTTGGGATTTTTTTTGAGCAAGCAGGGCTGTTACTTAGCAAAGTTGTTTAGCAGTGAAATAGCCAGTGTAATTTAAACTATTGTTCTGGTTTTGTGGGAATATATTATTGAGTCAAAATGCAGCTGTTCAAACTGCTGCAGAACAACTATTTCATGCCAAATCTAGACCTTAAAAAACAATTCTACTGAAGTTTCTACTTGTCATTCAAGACTTGTCATTTAGTAGGAAAAAAAAAATTGAAAAATTTCTTTTCTGGAGTCAGTTCTAACCCAGATAAGGAGGTGGTGTATATCCTGCCAGTTGTAGTTATTTATATTTTGACCTTTGATTAAACCTCAGATTGACACAAGTCCATGGCAAACAGTCAGTTAAGAAAGCGAAGAATTTCTTTCTATATAAACATGCAAACAATTAAAGATCAGGACATCTACAGAAAGTAATTTGAAAGCTATCATTTATAAAATTTACAGTATTTTTCATAACCATTTCTAAGGAGTATTTCATTAGTGTAAAATGAAACTCAGAGTTCTAGAAAATTATCTAATATTCTGCTTTGCAATTTTGTCGCTCTTTTCATGAAAGATATGAAAGGCAGATTCTGAAATTCTCTTGAAAAGTAACTAAAAGGGAAAGGAACTGAAGTTCCTTGAAAAGGAACTAAATTGCCAATTGGTCTTCAAAAGTTCTTTACAGCCGGGCTGTAAAGTCAACATTGTGACTCCCTGTTTGCAAGTAGAAAGAAAAGAA
>VZSZ01012184.1:178061-209897 GCA_013398815.1 Ibidorhyncha struthersii | reverse complement strand
GAAGGGAAGGGAAGGGAAGGGAAGGGAAGGGAAAAAGGAAAAGCAAGGCAAGACGAGGAAAGGCAAGGCAAGGGAATAAAAAATATTATAGGTAAGATAGGAGAACTGTTACAGGGAGAAATCATATCTGACGTTATCATAACCACAGAAAAGTATGATCAAATTTAGACACAAAAAGAAAACCTGAGAATTTGAAAAAAATAAATTCCCTGCATATTGCCATATATGTGATGATAGCTCAACCTCTTTCTCAGATGGTGTTAGTGTAGTCACCTCTTACTTCACTAAGATACTATTATAAGGAACTGAGACTTCATGTTAGTGATGGAGTATATTTTTCCATACAGAGTTAACTGCTATCCTCTATTCAAAGGGTCAGTTTTCCTGTTTCTATTGTGCTCTTGAAATTTAGGTGTTATTCAAAAGAAGAGTAATCAGTGTTAACATATGATATGAGCGTGGTAATTCATAACTTTGCTGCCAGAAATTGAAAGCCAATTGATGTTGAAAGCTATGTTTGACACATGCCTATGTACTTTGATCATTGAACTGAACAGCATAGCAATCAAAAATAGAAAGATTTGCCTAAACAAGGGGGATTACTTTTACAGTGAGAACAATTGTCGTTATTCCATTGTATGAATTGTCAGGTATAAACCACTCCTAAAAAGAGATGGGAGAAATTTCTCTCTCCTCTTTCAGACACATATTTTAGAATAGAGTGGATCTCCATCTTAAGGAAAATTCCTTTGCCTTGAATATTGAGTGGAAAGGGACCAGCTGTGACTAGACAGGTAATTTTTAGATGGTTACCATCAGATGGGATAAACCCTGCCCAATAATTAATCACTTGCCACAGTGAGACTTCTTCCATACTAAGCATTAAATACTGTGAATAGTATCCCAAACTCATTTACATTGTTTCCAGGCTTTATGCTTAATTAAATGAATGACATTATATTTATTGAAAACCAACTAGAAGCCATTATGTTTTGCATCTGGAGACAAATTCTAACAATCCCATAACTCGTCTCTTCCAGTCCAGGATCCATCTGCTTCTGGATAGCCAGAGTCTTTCTAAAACCCCTAAGCCACCATCTGAGATAAGGTTACCATATGTCTAGATTTTCCATGACACTTCATCTTTTCCAGCTGGAAGTTTTACCATTCAGGATTTTGGACACTTCTATTATTTGTCCAGGAATTCTGGGCTTATAGCTGCTCAGTAATAGCTAACTATTTCCTGCTGAAAAATCCTAGTTTGAAATATGGCAGCCCTAATTAGGGGAAAACCATCTGTCGTTGCTGTAGTGCTTAGGTTTGAGCATAGCTAGATATATTTATCTAGACAGCTGCAACTTTGCAATTGCTGCACTGATCAATAGATTTTGGCTGCAATTTTTGCAGCAGCAGCAGTTACACTTACATTTTGTTTCCCAGCTGCAGCTAGATCAACAAGACAATGAAAAGAGAGGAATAGCGAGGAAGCAGAGCATCCAGAGGTGCTGATTCACAAGGGACTTTCTTTGGCACCTCTTCATGTTTTGGTGCATAAGGCTCAGGGAAAAAGGACTAATCAATGGCTACAGACTTCAAGATGACAACAGGATTAGCAAACTGCATTGCTGTGCAAGGCTACTCTGATTTACTAAGCAAGCTCACTGCTGTGAGAATTCATTGTCCGTTCACTAGAATGTGACCGTTGCCATACCAAGCCTCCCAACTATAGCTTGACACTGGCACTTGCTGCCCAGTTTGGCAGAGGCAGATCAGCTGTTGATGTTGTTACAGTGGAAATGAATAAACCTATTAAAAATGTTCTGTTGCTGCAAACCGTAAAACTCTAAAACTCAAAAAACCTAGTGGTGTTTTGGCATATGGGAGTGGTTTTCTAATTGTATTGGCAAAACTCCAAGGGCCCACATTTCTATCACTTTTCCGTGCAAGGCTTGAATTTATAACTGGAAACTGTCTTGCTGGAAGAAAACCCTTGCTAATGTACACTGGGAGAGTGTACACAGTATACTTTCCATGCAATGGTATTTTTTAAGAGCACTAATCTGTTTTTCTTTTGCAGAAAGACTAATTTGCCACCACAGATAACAACACAGATACTGATGATGAAGCTGCTTCTACTCTTATTCAGAAAAGTTTGCTAACCTGCCTTCCCTATGGTTTATGAAGTATGATAGTGGATTACAGGATAGAATGAGTGCCTAAATATTTGTAAGATGACAGCAGAATATCTGCTTGTCCTCTGTTCTTTTTATTTATACTTGCTATATCTGAGAACCTGTCAAGTTATGGGACCTTCTTTTTAACTATTTCCTGGTTGTAGCCCAGCTGGTCATGCATTTCACCAAAAGGAGGGATGTGGGAGACGTGGGAGATCCTAGAGACTAAAAGAATCCTTTCTTCTCCTCATCTTGTCATAAGTCTAGGTGAAGCAACCCCAGGAAACCTGTTGGTCAGTTTTGGGTCACCTGTCCTGTCCGCTCCTCCCTGCAGGTGGGACCCCACTGCGCTTTTCCGCTTCTGACCCTCCAACGTGGCAAGTAACAAAGTTGGTTGGCCTTGGCTGTTAGAGCAATAAGTATAAGCAAGAGCCTCTCCACATCCCATGCCTGGGCATCAACTATAAACATTGGTCTTATCACTGAGAGAGCAAACATTGTCTGCACAATATGCTGATAATTTTTAGTAGTTAGAAGAGGCCTAGCTAAGAAGCGAAGTTACTGAACAAAATTGGTCCTGTTTTACCTGAAACCAGGACAAGCTTTCTCTAATCTCTGTGAAACTTTAGGGGTTCTATCTTCTCTTTTGTCTTGTGCTCCTGTTGCTTCTCAATGAAAATCTTTCTCTCATGGAACAGCCTACCTTGTTCCCAGAGGCTTTCTGAAGTTCTCCAAATGTTCCTGACTTGCCTCTGTCTGAGAAGACCCACGGCCTGTTAAGCAAGAAAATAAACAGGCAGTTGTTACTACTGGTTCAGTTTCTATAGAGGAAAATGATTAGAACATTTTTGCAAGACTGGCATTTTCAGGGAATCTTTCTCTTGTTTGGGGAGAACTGAGTAACGGAGTGTCCTTTTCTTTCCTGTCTGCTATGTGACCTGGGACACGGGGAACTTCCTTAGCACAAAGAGATTATTATAACTGGGGAGATGGGTGATCACTGTAAAGAATACATTTAATTGCTGCTGTCCTTTACTCCATTTAACATTAAAAAAAACAGCAAAAGCCTGCAAGACCTGGGGCAAATATTCTTATTAAGAATGCCTGTGAGTTTACATGGTGAGAGTTGAGGGGAAAGGGCAGCTGCACGCACAAGTTTTTTACATCTATGCAACACCCTTATCACTAGTGTAAACATATGGGTCCAAAGTAATTTATAGCCTGATGAAGATAATAAATAACTTGGGCTAGATTCTCAGCTGCTACAAAAGCTAACGGAGCTAGTCTAATTGCACCTTCTGAGCTATATGCTGCTAAGTAGTATATATATTTTACATTTAAAAGCCAGAATCCATGTTACTGAAGTATTACGAAGATGTACAAAGAGGGGAGACAATGTGATTTTGCATGAAATAACAAGAGGTAGATCTTGCAGAAAACTAACTAAGAAACCAACATCAGGTTTCTTGAATAAATGGGTACACCATCCTATCTAGAAGTCTGGACACTGTGATATTCTGTTATCATTTTTCCTGGTCAGACTATGTCAGATCAAGTCTCATACCATCCCCCCATATCCAAGAAAATATGAACCTGCACATCTACTTCCGTCTCATATAAAACAAAACGGAATATAATTTGTTCCTGTCTTTTTTTTTTTACATGTAAAAATACTTAATCTTTCAAGAGGTTATAGATCATATAATATATTTCCAAGTCTTTACAGTGTGTTTTGTAGATAGTTGGTCAATAAAACTACCTGACAATTATCAATCATTAGTTTCTCAAAGGCTCCTTTACCTTTAAATCATTGTAGCGATGCTCTCATAAAATATGGCTTGTTTACCGTTACTCTTTTATATGTGCTGTAGCTGTCATGCCATTACAATTATCTTCTATCTTTGCCATCTGGAAACAGCGAGAAGAGCTTATCTTCTTTGTACTGTGTGGAAAGTAATTATCAGTGATATTCTGTATCATAACTGTAGGAGGATTTTTACATCATAACTTGTTTGCTGTCTAATTTCATAAGACAAATGTATTTAACAATGAAAATTACAAGAACTTATATATGCTACTATTATGATGTTGCTTTAAATTTCAGAAAGGAATTCTTCCATCTGGAAAATCACATAATATTTCTAAATCCTTAATAAAGCTCTACCAAAAAATATAATATTTTTATCATCCAGATGTGGTGCACAGGGTCACAGCAACCTGAGGAAACAAAAAAGATGTTTGTCCTTTTGAACATGATAATAAAAAAAGGTAATCAGCAATAATGGTCAAATCCCACTAGATCTGAAACCTTATTCAGCTCAGATTAACATCTTAAATTTCAGATATCTGTCTGAATTTAGTCAATCTATTCAAATATAGTGAGTAATGATAATAAACCCTTCTAGTCTGCAGTTCAGTCAGCCTGGGCAGACTCCTAAACATGCAGAGAATTTCCCTGAGAACAATGGGGTTCCTCCCAGGATCAAAGGTCTGACCACATGCATTTTATTGCAAGAATTGTTTCCTCATGAATTATGCAGTTATTCGTCTTAACCAGAAAACCTTGAAAACAAGTTCTTTTGCAGCATTTTGCTCCTTGTCCTTCTAATCTCAGAATTGGAAGAAAGGCAGAACACAGACATGAGAATGAATAATGGGAGGCAACAGACATAGCCAAACTTTGCATAGATCCAAGAAGAACTGAGGTGTTTCGACTTGAATTGAATGTATGAAGAATTCTTTGACTCATGACCACAAAAAAATGGGTTTCAAAAGCCTACGTGAAAAAATGTCACTGAAAGGGTATTTCATATTTGGCATTATAACACAAATGGAGGGGGAACTACATATAAAAACATGATAAACTACTGACTGGAAAATTGCAAAAATATCCTTGCCATCCCTCAATCATTATTTATTGCCATAAAAGGAAACAAGTTCCATATTTCTGCATGATAAGAACAGTGACAAATATAAATACCTATGTTTGTGTAGAAATTCAAAATTAATCACATTTTGATGCCTGCAGGGGAAAGAGAATCTATAATACAGTGCAAACAATGTCAAAGAAATAGGAACAGTCATGGATCAAATTTTTGATAAAAAAAAAATGCCTCTGGGAAATCTAGATTTTTTTTTGTGATGGTGTTACATCTTTACACAATGTAAAGACCCACTCTTCATTGGGTATGTGATCTGTGGCAGCAAAATAAATATCTTCCCATCCCTGGTCATTATCTGGTATGGAGATTAAAAAAAGAACAGCAAAGCAAACATCTGCAAGAAGACTCTCTCATTTAAAAGATTAACTCTAATATAAAATTACTTTATCTTGTCTTGCAACTATTTGGAAACTCATTAAATTTACAACAGTCACTTCATATGGAAATTACTTCTCTCCCCTGAAGAGACTGTTAACTGTAGTCACGTATTTCATGGTCCATGATTATATGAACTTGCCCTGTTTCAGCAAAGAGCTTGAAATCAGTACAACATTAATGCAGTGACAAGGCCTAAGTATAGAGCTCAGAGTGTCTTTCTTGCCTTTTCTTCATGTCTGCCTACAAGAGAGGCTGACAATGCACGTATTGCCTTGCTAATTGAGCATTAGATTAAGTGGACTGCTGTATTTGTTGACTGGATTTTAGCAAATAAGTGGAAGAAGTAATTGCCATCATAAGCACAGCAACAAATCCGCTTTACATTTTAATTTAATGTGTTTGTATGGGATCTTAATCCTTAGAACAGTTACACCCTACTGTAGCTAGCTATAAATGTGAGGCATAAAGTATCCTTCTAATAGCGTGTCATCAGCATTTGCATTTTCAGCTTGGAAAAAATGGTTTTGGAAAGGTTGATGCATTTGGAAATATTACCATCAATATTTTGCAAGCTGATCAAATACTGTATTTTCTAGGAAGAAGACTACAATGCCATTGCTCTTTATAAAAGTTGCTCGACAAGAAGGCCAGAGAATTTTAAATAATTGCTGCAATTAAAGGTAGTCATATATTTAGTAAATAAAACTATCCACTTGTAAACAGCTTTATGAAGCAATATAATCTAATTTTTCTGTTTAGTTTTTGCCTATCAAACCTATTAGAATAAACACAAACAAACCCTTGAACTTGAACATGTTTCTTCAGAGTATTATTACCTTATAAGTATATCACATAATGCCTTAACTGGTAAATAAGATTCGTAACCGAGTGATTAAAAAACGTACTTATTTTTCGAGACAATCCATTGGTGCATGTGTCAGGACCTGGAAGGCACTGGCAGGGCTGCATGTCCCCAAGCAGCCTGCACAGACAGCCCCACCTGTGGGGCACGGAGCCCAGGGCAGGCTCAGTCTGGAACTCCAGCCCCGCGCCCAGCCCAGGCCCCACTGAGCCCAGCGGGGCTCCCCGGATGGACCCCAGCCCTGCCTCATGGGGCGACCCCACTCCTGCTGCTCCCTGACATCATGTTGCACAGCGGCCCACTGTAATTGCTGCTGGATGCAAAAATTAATTAGGCTGTCTTCCACTACAAAAAGCTAAGCTCTGTCAAAGTAGCATCTGGCAAGAGTTTGTGTTCTTCCACAGGATAAATCTCACCTTTAAACACCAAGCTACTATATTCATTTCCATGAAAGCTAACTCATCATATAATGGTCCCCATATGCTCTGACAACTGCTCTAAGAAGCACAGATGAAACTGGGAACAATACTGGTTTGCAATACAGAATTTGGAGGTATAGAACTAGAAAAAGAATGAGAAGTGCAAACTCACTTTACATAAACGATGTAACAGCAAAGTGTAAGAAGAATTATACATAGAGGAGATGTGTAAATCACTGCCAAGCAAACACACAGGCTGCTGAAACTGAGAAGACAAAGCTTGAGTATCCACTGGCTTCCTAAGCACCTTCCCAGTACAGACATGTCCTCTTTACGATTGGACAACCCAGTGCCTGGAAAACCTTATGGTACCCAGAGCTCTGTCTTCTAAGGAACTCCCACAGCTTCTGCTAAGGTGGAACTGAAACAGGAATGTAACAGTCCAAAAGAAAAATGCCGATCTGGACTCAAACATATCAAATACTGCACAATTCCTTTATATCAGATAGAACTGCCACTGCAAAATTGCAAACTATGACCCATAAGTATAAGGACTCTCCTACTTGATCATCATTGAGACCTTGGTCAAATCCTTCCAAAAAGTGAAGTCTGTAAGATGTCAAATATAAGCCCCTAATATTAGCAGTTTTAAGCACTTCTTCCATGAATACCTCCTGTAAGGAGACGCTATCATTTTGCTTTTTCTTTGCAGGTGGCTGCCCTTCCTTGATATGATCATTGCAGTTGACATTTTGGTTTTAGCCCAGTTTTCTAGTTCCAACATTATTCTATTGAAATTGCATTCAAAAATGTTACCCTAACTGTCCTAGATAGCTTTTAGTTGCTGAGAGGAAAGGGAAAGTTTTATTTTTGTTGCTACTTTTAAGATCTACTTAAATGCAATTATGAAAGTGGCGGAATTTGCAGACTGCGATTCCCATGCTCTATGCAAGAACAGCAGGTTAGTCACACTATATGGGTAATTTACATCTCTGACAGTGTTTCATTCCTTCTACCTAAAATGAAGAGTGCCAACAGAATCACCAAGATACATGTTAATGACAATAGATCATTGTAGGTAGTCACTGTGCCACACACAAAATGTTGGTAAAGCATTTTATATGTTGTTTAAAAAAAAATTATATCAAGAACCTCCTCAGACAAGACGTCCAGTTTTTGAATGAGATATGCTGCTAAAGTAAATCAGGATAATTGGCCTTAAACTTTTAGCTAAGATCAGGATGGTTATTTCACTTCCAAGTATAATGCATGAAATCATAACGTTGCATCACTGACTGACTTCTAAAATTTATTATTTATGTCTTCTAAGATTGTGTGGTTGAGTATCTCATTTTAAATTAGCCTGGCTATGACCAATGAGTGGATAGACAGAGTCAGAAAAAATTTCTTTTTGTTTATAAATGCCCTACCTATAAAATCTACCCCTCTCTTTTGTATATGAAACACCTGTCCTCAACAATGCTTTTAATTATGATGCACATTTGCGCTGTTCCAATGATTGAGTGGTACTGCACTAATATTTGTATTAGCTCAAGATCTAGGACAATATGCTTTCTTACTTATTTTAGCTGTCTTGTAAACTAACCTAAAATTCTGTTTCTTTCCTCAAGAGATGTTCCATACAGAGGAAGGATCACATAGTGTCAATGGATTGAAATCACAGAATCATAGAATCATAGAATTGTTAAGGTTGGAAGGGACCTTTAAGATCATCGAGTCCAACCATTAACCTAACCTGACAAAACCACTTCTAAACCATATCCCCAAGTACCACATCTACCCTTTTTTTTAAGTACATCCAGGGATGGTGAATCCACCTTCCTGGGCAGCCTATTCCAATGTTGGATAACCCTTTCAGTGAAAAAAATTTTCCTAATATCCAATCTAAACCTCCCCTGGCTTAACTTGAACCCATTTCCTCTCGTCCTCTCACTTGTCACTAGGGAGAAGAGGTCAGTCCCCATCTCTCTACAACCTCCTTTCTGGTACTTGTCAAGAGTGATAAGGTGTCC
This sequence comes from Ibidorhyncha struthersii, assembly GCA_013398815.1. Lineage (NCBI taxonomy): Eukaryota > Metazoa > Chordata > Aves > Charadriiformes > Charadriidae > Ibidorhyncha > Ibidorhyncha struthersii. The sequence continues at coordinate 201,089 of VZSZ01012184.1, read as the reverse complement.
CCTCAGCCTCCTCTTCTCCAGGCTAAACAGCCCCAGTTCCCTCAGTCGTTCCTCATAAGACCTGTCCTCCAGACCCCTCACCAGCTTCGTTGCCCTTCTCTGGACACGCTCCAGCACCTCAATGTCTTTCTTGTAGTGAGGGGCCCAAAACCGAACACAGTACTCGAGGTGGGGTCTCACCAGTGCTGAGTACAGGGGGACGATCACTTCCTGAGTCCTGCTGGCCACACTATTCCTGTTACAAGCCAGGATGCTATTGGCCTTCTTGGCCACCTGGACACACTGCTGGCTCACATTCAGCTGGCTGTCCACCAACACCTGCAGGTCCTTCTCCACTGAGCAGCTTTCCAGCCACTCTTCCCCAAGCCTGTAGCGCTGCATGGGGTTGTTGTGACCCAAGTGCAGGACCCGGCACTTGTCCTTGTTGAACCTCATACTGTTGGCCTCACCCCATCGGTCCAGCCTGTCCAGATCCCTCTGTAGAGCCATCCTACCCTCACGCAGATCAACACGCCTGTCTAGCTTAGTGTCATCTGAGAACTTACTGAGGGTACACTCGATCCCCTTGTCCAGGTGGTTGATAAAGATGTTAAAGAGAACTGGCCCCAGCACTGAGCCCTGAGGAACACCACCTGTGACCAGACGCCAACTGGATTTAACTCCGTTTACCACCACCCTCTAGGCACGGCCATCCAGCCATTTTTTTACCGAGTGAAGAGTACACCTGTCCAGGCCATGAGCAGCCAGTTTCTCCAGGAGAATGCTGTGGGAAACTATATCAAAAGCTTTACTAAAATCCAGGTAGATCACATCCACAGCTCTTCCCTCATCCACCAAGCGGGTCACCTTATCGTAGAAGGAGATCAGGTTTGTCAGGCATGACCTGCTTTTCACAAAGCCATGTTGACTGGGCCTGATCACCCTGTTGTCCTGCATGTGCCGTGTAATGGCACTGAGGATGATCTGTTCCATGACCTTCCCAGGCAGGTATATTTCAACTGTACAATGCTTCTGCCTGGCAAAGTCTTGCAGAACTTACTTGATGCTGACGTTGCATCAGCAATGTTGTTGTCTGGTAAGTAATTAGGAAAAGATAGAAGCAGCGATCATTCAATGTAGTTAATATCTACATGTACCTAAATAAGCAGTTGATTTAAGAGGCTGTTATAGATGGAAACAAAGTGCTGAAAAAGTATAGAGAGTGACAGATGCAAATACACACAGGAACATAAGAGAAATGAACAGTGGGGAAAAGTACATGTCTGTATAGACAAGTTGATATGTATGTGTGTGAACATGCTTTCATACATACACACAAATATTGCTTTGAGTGGAAGAATTCAGAATATTGTAGAGGCCTACTCATTTATGCATCCTGCAACTTTATACTCATGTAAGCTATCTGAATTTATATACAGTGGAATCAGCAGTCGGAAAAAGACTGAAGATACAAGCTTACCTTGCCAGTTCTCAACCCCTAAAGACCTCGTACAGAGAAATCTCTTGTGTTGGATGAATACTTAAAGCAGATTGAACCCATTGCTCAACATGCAATCAAACCAGACACTTGTAGACTTAATTATGAGTGACAACCCAAGCCAGATCTACAGTGCTGCTTCGTTTCACTTCTTCATCTGTGTACCCTCAGGGATTACAATTCTAATGCCTCTGTAGCTGAGGAAATTACATGATTAAACTAGCTTTCGTAGGGAAATCAATTACTCCTCAAATTCTTAAGTTTATTTTTACATCCCAGAGCCATCTTCGGGACTTCGTATAGAAATGACACATCTACAACATTATTTAATATCACTTTCATTTTTTGTTTCCTTAGAAAAGTGTTTCTACTTTTCTTTTCTTGCCCCTCCATAATATCCCCAAAATAGGCACCTGGGCATTTTTACTTTACAGTTTACTTTAATGCTTCTGATAGGACTAATACTTACATTATCAATCTGTCCATATGCACATAACAATCATTGCTGTTTCAGAAATGTCATATCTAACTGTGTACTCATTTTACAGTTATTCATTCAGGCATACTATCTTGTGTGTGTGCACACACACGTACATGTGTGTGTGTTTAGGTACATATGGGTAAATAATAAAACTTAATTTCTTGCCTGGTTAGATTTTCTTATGCAGTTCCAATTTATCCTGTCTAATGAGACAACTTCTAGCAGCAGTCATGTTGACAGTAAAAGTAATAGCTTTACAAAAGCAGTAACCTGTTGCTGTACATTGCTATATTGAAAAATGGATGCTCTGGTTTGGAGCACATCTTTTTATTGAGCGACTGCACTCCATGATGGAAGATACGTGTGAGAGAAGAACATTCCTAATCGCCAAATGTTCTGATAAAGAGGACCAATTAATCTTTGTCTATTAGAAATGAGGATAGGAATTAACTCCTGTAAACTAGCATGAAGACAAAGTTCAAATAAAACTTTACAATATTAAAGTTCTTTGTAGCTCTTCTTTCATGGTCTGTGCAAATTATTTTGCACTCATGTCAGCCTATGACTTAATACCATTTCTGAGACTTGGTATGTCAGTAATGCTGAGAAAAGCTGAAAACTATAAATTATCCTGGCAGTGACTGTTACCTAAACCTGACTGACTAGTTGCATTCACAGTAGCTCATCTTTTCTTGTTGTTATCTTTAGGGAGTTTACCTTTACACAGGCAGCTCTGTGGGAAAGCCAGCTATCAAACTACTGCTGCACAAAGGACTTGGGAACACCAAGAGCTTGTAGCCTGCTCTGTAGCAGGTCCTAAATGCAGCCTTTTGGCTGACCACACAGGTTGTTAAGAAGCTCTTGGTTCATTGACAATGTGGTCTTAGTCTTTATTTACTAGACTGATAGAGAGTGCTTTTCTCTGGCCTTCCTAATGCCACAAGCAAAACTTTTTCACTCACTTGCTGTGAGCATACTCACAGTGTTTCACAAATCATGAGTGATGATTAAGTGCTGCATATTACTAAGCTCCAAGTGAAGTCAGTTAATGGGAAATTTAAAATCTCTTGCAATGCTGAGCTTGTTGTCCTTCACTTTTGCCATGATCTTCAATGAAAAATCAAAAAAAAAGAACAAGAAATTCACTCTTTTGCAATATGTAAGACAGGCTTTTAAGGGATTCGTTTGGTAACAGTATTACTGAGGGATTAAAAAGATACACCATCAGTCTAAAACATCCATTAAGATTAGATGCAGTACAATCCACAGGTGAAATTCATTTCACTTGCATGAAGTCAGTAATCAAGCTGTATGCAAGAGAAGCCTGGAGGCCTCCAGGTGCTTCGTTTTATCCTTCCAACCCACTGCCTAAACTGCAGGATACGGAGCTCCCCCAGAGCCATAATCTCTTACCTGCAGACTAGAGAGAGTAGCAGTGCATTACCCAGAGCCCTGGGACAAATGGACTTGCATAAACCTGCCTCCTTCAGCATCCCTCCCGCAGTCCTTCCACCTGTGTCTCTCCTGGGGCTGCAGAGACGTGCATACACGTGACCCTGGAGGGTTTATCATTCCCCTTCCTGCCAGCAGACATTTTCAGCTAAGAGAATTATTCTCAATTGTGGAGTAATTTAGGCCTTTTTTATAAGCTGACAAATTCTTTAGGGTGGATTAATAATGCATAAATGTTGAGAGGGTGAAAATTTTACATTGTCTGAAAAATCTTATTAGTACTATGGATTTACAAATAATACTAGGGACATTTTTTAAAGCATAGGTAGCATGAACAGGGATATTATCATTGATCAATGCCCGCCAACCTCTCGAATTATGAAAAAAAAATGTCTCCAATATTAGTTGAAAATGTTTAAGTCATATTTTAAAAGCATCACCAGTCAAACTGACCACCTTTTTTCCTTCCACTGAAGGAGAGTACAATTTTTGATGCAATACTATCGTTGCATCTAAGTTTTGCTTACAAATCGTAGCAAAATTCACATGAGCCTAAAAAGAAAACTCCTGTCATGTGGTAAGCCCTAGTCAATGGTATGTCATCCACTCTGGGTCTCAATTTAGTTTAAAAAGGCTTAACAACTGTCAATTTGAAGAAACAAGTTTGGAATAACAATGACTATCTCATCCTGTTTATTGATTTTAGCTGTTTTATTATGTTTTATCCAGTGTGCTAAAATTCAGAGCCTTCCAGTAGCTTTCAGATATACCTACAGAAAAACTTTAACACAAGGGGATGGATTTAGAATAGGTTTTTCCTGGCTAAGTAATAAGAAAAAAAATTTTCAACAGCAGTTGGTCCTTCTTATTAGAAGCACTGTCAACTATGAAGCTATAAAATAAAGATTACAAATAGTCAGTATTGGCTTTAGAAAGAAAGTTTCTCTTCAGTAGAAAACTGGAAGAAGGGGCTGGTCTTAGGGTTGACCTGAGTTTCTGACCTGTTTCTCAGTATCTTTGAACTTTCAATCTAGAAAAATCCATGACTTTCACTTAAATATCATGATGAGTTAGTTTCTCATTTTTCTGCTGACTGTGTGTTCGTATTACTTGTTCTATGCAATTTTTCTTTCTGCCATTAGAGATCTTAATTTTTTTTCTGAGTTCAATGTACATCTTCACCCACCCACTGAAGTTTCGTCACTTCCCCAACACCTTATACAGTGGGAGAGTGCAATAGAAATCTCTATTTCTTTTACCACAAAGACTGAACTGTTCTGGGCAGTTTGGTTTAAAAGCAAAGGTTGTCTGTTGGACTTGCATCTTTTAGAACAAACTGACAAAGTTATAGTGACAGAAGAGAAAGTCTCTGGCAATGAGGAGCCAAACAGGAGGAAAGGCAAAACCAAGTGAACAGTAATAAAGATTTCAATAAATTCCCAAATCAGGACTGAAGGTAAAAAAAAAAAAGGAATAATACAAAAATTCACATCTGCCAAAAGGGGTTAGCCGCCTTCTTTTATAGCACCTGTGTTAAACTGACAGTATAATATCAGCTGAATGCAGCAGTTTTATATTTGCCATTTAGGATTTATGTCATATTGTATCCTATCTATCAGCTTGGGCTTGAGAGCAGCTGCTATGACATAAATCACCACCAAATGTTTGCATAAAAACTACGGGGCATTTTTTTCTTTTGCCTTCTTTTTTTGGGATGGTAGGGTGGAGGGAAGGTGTGATGAAGAGAAAGTGGATGGGATTTAAAAAAAAAATAAAAAAAGAAAGGAAACAGTCTTTTAACATTTTGTATCATTCTCAGCCTTCAGAGGACAAGTGTTTGTGAAGTTTTTATATGCCATGTAGCTTTCTGAAACCAGGAACCAACAACCTCTGTTCCGAAACTGCAAACAGCCAGGGAAGAGCATATGCAACTGTTAACGAATCATCTTTATTGTGGACAGTGTCCATGACGTAAGAGTGGACAATATTTGCTGAATGCTCCAGAATAGTAGCAGGGAAAGCAAACTGTTGCTGTTACCATTGCTACCTAAAGAGCTGACCATATAACAGTTTTTATACGTTCGCTCAGGCTCTGAATCTTTCCTTTTGTTGTTGATTTTGTTGTCCTTGGTTCTGTTTTGGTTTCTCTCCTTCTGCTGTTGCTGTTTTTGGAGCTCAGAAATGCCTACACCCTACAAATCTGTCCCATATATCCCACGAACTTCTTATCTGATATAAACTTGGTAAAAATGCTAACACTTAGTTTACTGCTATCATTTGTTGCTGTGCTGAGTTAGAAGTATTTTGACAAAACATATGGCCTCAAAGCTGGTTGAAGCTGATCAGAATTTCCATCTGGATTTAATGTGCCTTGAGTTTTATTCACCCAGAGCTGCCTGAAAGTCAAACAGTGTGAGCCAGTCATTGGTCTTCCTAGGTGGTCAATGGACAGAGATAAACACCTTTGTCCTATTTATCTTTTACCACTGACTCTGGAGGAGGATTTAATTTCTAGAAGGATAAGTTACATGAGGTGAAGCTCATGCTTTGTAGGTCCATTCATGAAGACCGCTGTTTAGACAACTGCCTGTACAAGGTACTGAAAGGGCCTGTAAATAGGCGGAGAAAAAATGTATCAGTAATGACACTTTCCATCTCTCTTGCTCTGTGCCTGAAGTGTCAGTATACAGCTTGTATTCCTGCTTATATTTATTAACGAAATAAAACTTTGTTAAGAAAAAGAGATATGTCAGAGTGAAATGATAAAACTGTTATGCATGATTTTACAAATTGCACAGTTCTGTGTGCTCCATAAAATACCAATAATTATTTGTACTCATCTTGACCTATAAATAAATATTAAAAAATCCCTGTAAATACTTCTTCACATAATTTGAAATATAACTGTTGTACTCAACTGTGAGAAAACTAAACAAGTGCTGGTAAGTATTTCATTGCAAATAAAGGGGGTTGTGCTGTAGCTAATTTTTCCTCTAGGCTCATCTAGATTTTCATCTAGACTCCTTTAGACTTTCTCTCTATCCTGCCCTTTAACAGACAGTAAAGCTAAAATAAAGGTTAACTCTGACCACTATAGTTGTCAACTTTTTGGAATGAGTTAGAACTGAGATCCACCTTGTCCAAGAGCGAGGTACCCTTAGTCCTGTAACACGATGGCAGGTTGCACATAGGGGTTTAATAGAAATTTGAATGGGTATATTTAAGACAGTTTTGACTAATCTGTTCTAGTACTATATACATTTATTTACGTTTGGACAACAGAGTTCTTGAAACTACAATACCCCATTCTGGCATCTCACAATGGCGTTTCCCCAATGTGTGTCTTTTCCTTTATTCCCCTTTCTAAACTCCTATACTTCTCTTGTTTAAACATGGGCATGATTTTAACCCTAAAACCTTTGAGGATTTGGACACAGATGAAGGAATTACAACTAAAACCCAGTTCCCGTTTTCCTCTCTTGTCTCATTCAGTCTTCTTGCTGTTAGTGGGCAGCTGTGACAATGCATAGCACCCAGACTGCTGAGGGCTCTCCTAGGCATGGCCAGCTGATTTCATGGCTTGAGATCTGCAGTTTTTTCTATGGTCTTGGCATGAGTGGCCCTTCAGACTAAAACCACTTTGACAGTAGAACTGCATTTAGTTTCCGGAAGAGGTTCAACACTTCAGCTCCTTTATATAGCTATTACTGAACATTGTCTCTTAAACTGAGTTCTAACTCTAAGTTTCTCTTCTTGAAGGGTCCCATAATAAAGAAGTAAATTGCAATAAATGTTCACAAAAATAAATGTTTCTTCTGGGCAGCAATGGCAGGGGGCAGAAGAACTCCTTATGTCAAGTAGAGCTAAAATTGCATTCAGCAGCTGGCTTCATAAAGCATATATAAAATATGTGGTAAAAACACAGGAAGACCCACAGGATTCCACAAGTTCCACCACAGGAGTCCAGCATTGTTTAGCAGAAACAGGTTATTTCGACATTTTTTCTACTGCAGGGAGAAGAACAAAGGAAAGGCCGATACACAGTCTTCATTTCCTGCATCGGGCCTATTAAACATTAAGCATTTGTTTTTCAGATGCAGGAGCAGTAGCAGACAGCAAGAATTCCATATAGATCTGCTTTTCATCCAGTAAAATGTAAGCTTTTTCAAGAATTGAGTTATGTAATATTCTGTATTTACTTTTTGATTAAAAGAATAAATTATGGGCCATTTGAGAGCCAGTATTAATCTTTCTTATTACTTTGTTCCACTGAAAAAAAAAAAATAAAATAGCTGGGAATCTTTTCAGCAATATAAATGACCCTTTTTGAGAATTTTGTCACAGATAAACTGTGAAATTAGCCATTTTTTTGCCTTAATCATTCCTCCAGTTTGCAACAGTGATTAATACAGCACCCTAATTATCCATGTCCCAATAGTTTTATATCAGTTACAGAATATCCATGGTTTGAAGCAAAAATCTGATGGTGAAACAGTTGCAATTTAGCTTTATTAATAGAAAGTGAGAGGTTTCTTTTCTTTGATGTGGATGTGTGATGGGGGGGAGAAAGAATGTTATCTAGATCTGAAAGCTAAAAGAATGTGTTCTAAAACATGAAGGAACAGTCAATTTAGGGGGCAATATTTTCAAATCTATGGTTTTGTTTTTCAAAGATGCTTCTCTCTCACACCAAGGGCATCTAGCTGAAAGTTAAGGCAGACACATAGCAAACACAGTGTCAAAAAGGATATTTATACAAAATTTAAGAGTCTAATGCGAGGAAAAATGAGCCATATTGTCTCAAGTGCATGAGATGTGCTAAAGCTCCTTGTCTTCAAGTGCTTTACTGCTGTCCATGAGCAGCTGAATCCCTTCTTTTGCGAAGTCAAATATCTGAGCCTTCATCTGGATCTATCTGAAAAGCCTTAGTGTATCCAAGACATTCATACAGGCTTGACAGGTATAATACAGAATTTATGCACACCATTTCGGAGTAGCAGCTGAAAGCCAGACCAAGACATTGCATAGCACCTGATATCCCATCCACCACAGAAAAGCAATACCCAATTAATTTGCAGAATATTACTACCATAATCACAAGAAGTGAGACTGCTTCTTTCACAGAAGTTGTTGTATACTTCGGTTGTCTTCATGTAGAAGGAATTTGAACCTATAGCTTCAAAACCCCTGAAAGCTGCCTATTAATCTAATTACTGGATAGACAAAATGGAAGCATGTGTCATATGTCCTATTGAAGTTTGGCCGCTGATTAATCAGGAATATGAGTTATGGATTTAGGACAACTGTTGAGAAAACATGACTATCTTAATGAGTCAAAGACTTGCTTGGTAAGAGATAAATTGATCTATAAAGTATTTATTTATTTCAGGTGTAATCATGAGATTATTACAAAGCAAATCAGGAATAATCATCACCACATGACTTTTGTTTAAGTGTAAACTAAAAGCACACAAGGCTGTTTAAAAGCTTGAATCCCAGCTTCAAATGGGCAAGAAGGCAAAAGAAAAGGCTATAAAAGTTAGACCATTGCTATGTCTTTTAAAGACAATCCTTGTATCTGTAGATCAGTGTGGAATAATTACTAAAATGATCAAAAATACAGCATTGTTCACGTATTAAGGAAAAGTACAAAATCAAAAGGCTTCTAGGGTAGAATACAGCCACAGCTGGTATGCGAAGAATTCACCGCATCTGCAAGCATCGCAAAGTAGCACGGGGAGTGGAGTGGGATGGAGATCCTACAGCCAAGCCCTGTGATAATACAGCAGATCTGGGAACGAGATGGTCCTATGGAAGTGATAAGCCGCATACTTACTACCCTGAGCCAACAGTTTGTCAAATTTTGACAAAAAGCTGTCCTTTGTGCGAACTTTGCTCATTATAATGTCATTATAATACCTAAACACACCTCCATCCCAAAGGCTACCCGCCTCCAAGGTGCGACCACTCCTCCTTGAGTCTGCGCCCTGAATTTTTCGTAAACTATACCTTTAAATGTGAAGCGAGAGAATTTTACACCAATCATAATAAAAGTATTTATGACTAGAGTCACTCAAACTCCACCTTGAAAGTTAAAAACAGTATAAAAATAGCCCAAGAGCGGGGCAATATCAGGGAAGACACCATTGTGGAGGACTCCATCAAAGACTGCCTTTGACTTCCGGGCCCAGTTGACGGGCTGAGCCTTTCTTCCCCCCCATAGGGACGCCTTTGGGTCAAACTTAGAATATACCAAGTGCTTCCTCAGAAAATTTACAAATCTCTCTATANNNTTACAAATCTCTCTATAGAGTCTCTTTCCTACACTTATAGCCAGGCTGTATGATTTCTAACTTTGTTGTGCGTTTTGTATAACTGACAATACTTTTATTTGCACGTGCTTTGCAGACAGTGTATTTATCACCAGCAATCCATAAAGAACCTGTATCCCTGTTGCTCAAATAAACTGCACTGTGACAGTAGCTAGTCGTTTCAGTTTCTCATTGAACACGACCAAAANGGCTGAGCCTTTCTTCCCCCCCATAGGGACGCCTTTGGGTAAAACTTAGACTATACCAAGTGCTTCCTCAGAAAATTTACAAATCTCTCTATAGAGTCTCTTTCCTACACTTATAGCCAGGCTGTATGATTTCTAACTTTGTTGTGCGTTTTGTATAACTGACAATACTTTTATTTGCACGTGCTTTGCAGACAGTGTATTTATCACCAGCAATCCATAAAGAACCTGTATCCCTGTTGCTCAAATAAACTGCACTGTGACAGTAGCTAGTCGTTTCAGTTTCTCATTGAACACGACCAAAAAGTGGCCGTGCTAGTTCATGAGCATGACTAGGCTGAAGGTGCAGTCCACTATCAGTGTATCCGGAAACGTAACAGTTTGACATATCAAACGTGACCGGACTGATAGCGGTGAATTGGACATCACTCAGAATTTAAACCTAGCCGCACCTAGCCTCCCACCTCGGTGAGGAGTGTTAGAACGCAAGGGGTTTATCTTCTGCCAAACTACTTTGCATCTTAACGCAACAGAAAAATTGATGATATTACAATTAAAATGACACAGGGATCACTGAAACACGGAGTTCTAGTAAGCAGCTAGAGATAAGGAAGGACAATATCTTTACCATCAGAAGTCGTTTGGCATTATCTTACTATGAAATTCTACTGGTTTATGTCATTTATTTGTCCATGTCTGGGGTAGAGTAGAGCAGAGCAGATGTTGAGGGAGGGCAGGGAAAGGGACAGGGAGTGGAGAATCCAAAGAATATTAGATTCTGCATGGATGGGAATGCAATATCTTCCATATATACAGAGGTATTACTATAGGAGACAACTGTCTTGTACAAAACCATGTTCACCATAGGAAAAAACATGGAAGCAGAAATTTAGAGCTCCTTAAGGATATCAGCTGTTAATTCCCATGGACTGTGAATCCAGAGCTTTAGGAAATTATTGCTGTTTCATGTGGCTAAAAAATTGGAGGGCATCCAAGTACAAATACTTGGCTGATGTCCCATGGGTCAGATGTGTGTGTGACAGAGAAAGAGAGAGAGAGCATTCTGAAGAGGTTGCAGGCTAGTTGACATGTGCAGATGATATGCAGGAAAAAAAAACATTGCCCAAACAAAAGGAAATTATTCCCAAAGCAATTTCTGATGCAGTAGAACCACTATCAGCAACTGTGAGAAGGTACAATAAAGGAGTCTACCCAGATGCATATTTTGTTTGTTGGGAGATACTGACAGCTGATACAGATTTCGGACGTGGTATCTGAAATAAATTCTAGAAGGAGCAAGAAGCAAGTATGCCTCCTGCAAGAAGAAAGAGATAATCCTTCAGAAACGGAGTGTCCAAACATGATGGAAGAAGAACTGTAAAGTCCATAGTCATCAGGCAGAAAGAATCCCAACTGAGTTGCATAGACACACACACACACAGGTCCATTATGGCATGTCTCCTATTTCCTCAAGACCTTGTTATATCATAATTTTCATCTCACTCTCTGGTCCAATAATCAGGCCTGGCCATGAGAACAAAAGCACTATATTGTTATGTTTGGTGTACCCCTGACATGACTGCAGAATTCAGACAGTTGGACACAGAGCCTGTCACTAACAATCATTTTCACATTCTGTATTACTATTATTATCTGAAAGGAGAATTGTACTCATGGATGCAAGTGATACCTCCTCCAGCAGAAAGCATTGCATTTTCATTGTACTTTACCTTCACTTCTGATCACTGATCAGAGAAACTAGAAGAAATTTAAGTCCTTTTTGTGTATCTTGAAGCTGTTATTTGTAGTACCCCAATGAAGCATTTGATTTCAGTATAATGAACTCAAAGCACTGATCCTGGTGCGTAGAGTCCGTAAGTCAGACAGCAGTTTGAGCTGCCTGTGAACTCAGTGCATTGCAAAGTGCATACAAAGTGCTTTATAAAGATCAGCTTTGCAGGTAAAGAAAAATGGGTCTAGGTAAAGAAGCCTACTGAAAAAACGCTGAACACTTTCAAGACAACCAGTATTTTCACTGAAATCAGAGAAAGACATCGTACAAAAAAAGGGACAGATATATAAAGAACCTACTATTTGGAACTTGATTGTTACAGCTGTACTAGAAGTGCCAAACTCTGTAAAGAAGCAGAAAGGCTATGCAATGATAGAAAGAGTTAAAGTGACTGATTGCAGCAAGCCCATGGGGAGCTATTTGAAAAGCGAGCACAAACGGAATACACCCTGCTGCAGTTTTTTCTGTGATTGTGTCTCTAATACATTAAATTTCAATAGCTCCTCTTACTCACAGCTCATAGAATGAAACATGAACATTTTCTGTCTTCTTACTCAAATTCTTTGGAAAACCTATTTCATTTTTCCGCCTACTGCTTTAAAAATGTAACATAAAGCATACAAAAGTTTATTGTGCTACACTATTTTATCATTTTGTTCATTTTCATAATGTAACCTCAAGATTTGTTTAAAAAATGAGCTCTAGTGGATTTGTAAAGTTGTACTATAATGTTTAGGTTAACTCTGATTTACAGCTGAAATTGGGTTTCCATTTAAATGGAGGAAAAAATATCACAAAATAGTAAGTGCTGTCCAAGGAAATTATATTTGTTGTCTCTTCATCTGTGTTTACAATTACGCTTCAAAACCAGATCTGAAAATAACCAATGACTGAAAACCCTTCATTATATCAAATGCCTTCATTATGTTGATAATCAATTTTTCCAGAAGAGACAGATTTTAGTATTTCAGAATCATCTAAGAAGTGTCACAAGTCTTCATCAGTGGGAAAATGTTAAACTTTAAAGTATCCAAACCCATTCTGTACACCAGGAATCAAATTCTTAAATCTTTCCTTTATGATAAGTACCTAATGGTTCTCCACAGTGAATAAAAATAAAATCAATAAAAATATTGATTTTTTAAAATGCTCTTCAACCTATTTCTCTCATTTCCAAATATTATTAAATTCCATATATAATTTTTACTGATAACAGCAATGGCACAGTAATTATTGTATATGAGCCTTTCAGAGGAACTCACCAGTTTATACTTCTTCTAGAAAGGTATTTCACATATCTGTGTACTGGTGTTCTGTTAGTGTAATCACTATGGGCTAGCTAGTGATTACAAGGATGCTGCCCTGAGTAATGAAACACCATTATGATCACCAGTGAGGAACCATGTCAAGGAGGAAATTGAACCACAGTTTTCTTGATATTTCTTCCTTGAACTCCAACAGGAAATCAAAAACTTTCAAGGTAGCTAGCATTTATCCTTCTTGCCCTCCTTCGGGAAGGGAGTAAATATACTGTGTATATTTACTTCATCTTCATCTTCACTACCCAAAATACTTTTAAAGTTCACAGCCTTTATAGAGGATTCCCTGCTTCTATATTCTTTATAATCTTCAGATTTCTTGAAGGTCTCCAGAGGAAAATGTGGTTACCTAAATTTACATCTGCCCCAAGACATACTCACTCCTCTTGATAAGTGAAAAATTTTCTTTTATTGGGAATGACCTAAGAGGTCCCTAAAACTTTACTATGAATTGGTTACTTAAATTAGGTAGACTGGATTCCACCCTTATATCTATTAAAAGAATGAATGTTGGTTTAGCCAGTTATTAAAATGTTAATTATATAGTACAATATTCTAATCTATTACAAGACTACACTGACATGTCTTTTTTATTTGCCCAAGTTTAGTCACTAGGAAAGTGATACTATCATCCCTAAATGAATATATTCCTACAGTTTTAAAATCAGTAAGCCAATCTAGTCCCACTAAACCCAAGGATATCTCAGGAAGACACAGTATTCTAGAACTGCAATTCATTTAACTGAGAACAGTGTTCTACATCCATCTTTTCTAACTTCACTGAATAGAGCTTAACAGCTATACTCTGCTATTTCCAAACATTCTTGTTAACTCCTTTTCAGCTTGTTTGTGTCTGTGAAACATCACCCTTTACAAAACTGGGACTGGGACAGAACTCTAAAAAGTGTGTTCTTTGTATGGTGAGAAACAACAGAAATGTTAGACCTGTCATTCTACTTGCTCCCCTGCCTTCTGTAAAATATATAACCCGAGCCCCAAAATCTCACTCACCTCTTTGTTCAGCGTCCTGACTCTTGTAACTGCAACATATCACCTGATGCTCCAAACAGAAAACCGTAATAAATAACTCCATTTCTCAAGCACACTGGGATTTTCTCAAATCAGAGAAAGTCCCAAAGCTTACTACAAGCCACGGCTTCTGCTCCAGTGCAAAGGATATTCCTACCTCTTTTCTGCCACATAAATGTGTAAAAGTAACCAAATACTTATTTAAACAAAAATCCAAATTCTTTCCTACACCATACAGTGCAAATTTCAGGTAACATTAACTAATTGTTTGTGACATGCTATTCAGAATAATTAATTGTTCTGTGAAGCACGGAGTTCAATATCATTAAAGATATTTAAGCATCCAACATGGTTCTAAGTAATCCTCTGTTCTGGACTTAACGTTCTCCCTCAGGCAGTTCATCTTAGCCAAGTTCTGTCTCACATGACACTGGGACATCTACATTCAGAGTAATTACCCTAAGGTTCACCTAGCTGTATGCATTGTGTCTGTAGTTTCCTACACCTGGCTATGAACTTTCGGCTCTCTCATTGACAGCTCACTGACAAAAGGTGGTTACCTCGAGAGAAAAAGTAATCTCATGTCTCCTTTGGGACTAACTGTGTTGTAAAAATTCATGTTTCTCTTCACAGATTATAAAGCCATATGGCCAAATGTAGACATCAACTTTAGACATCTGCATCCCAATTTTGGTACCCAAAGAAATTTGGGAAAAGTGTTAGAAAACTCAAAGATTTGGCAGGACTGTGTGAGGAATTCAGTGTTGATGCTGACTGTACCTCCCCCCACACCCGTTCTGTAAATAAATATCTAAGCCTAACAAACATCTTTTCAGAGCACTAAATTCACACTTCAAACAGTAACTCTTTTTCCTTCATTTTATCATTGCTCATATTGGTGTTTGCCACTATTTTTCTTAGCTTCCCTCCAGGGATTAAACTTTCAATTATTTCAACTATCCCGTATTACTCCTCTGATATTTTTTATCAGTACGTAGCTCATAATTCACAGGCTCCTGACATGCTCTTTCTGACCTGAACCTGCTGTGGTTCTTACTGGTTCCATCATGGTATTCCTTCACACATTAATTGCTGTCACCACATTTTCAGCCAAAAATGTAAAAAATACCCAAATGTGTTATAGTTTACTTGGCAGTTTCTTTGTATCTCCCCTTTTTTGTAAAAAATTTTTGCATTTCACTTCCAGAAGAAGTGTCTTTTAATCTCTGTGGAGAGCTAATTCTGGTTTTGAGAAGAAATTTTACATAGACATCCTGGCATCAATAAGTTGGCTTTCTATTGCTTTAACCAGCTTTTCAGTGAATCTCTTAGAGATCCTTATATTCAAGTTTAAAAAATTGCTAACTTTCTTCAAAAATTCGTAAGGGGACAGTATCCATAATACTAACTACTTTGTAAACAGGCCGGATACCAACTTAAAAAGGTAAGACTGATCCTTGTCCTAATAATATGGCCTCAAACCTTTCTTGCACTGGTTTAAATTTCACTGTGGGAGATTCATACAATTAGCTCATTAGTCTTGTCTCTTAATTTCACTTAGCAACAACTGGTTATTGAGAAAGTGAATTTCTGGAAGGGTTTTCTGTATTGTAAATACCAATACTGACTTGCTAGACGTTAGCCAACAATGTGCACTCACAGCCCAGAAAGCCATCCATATCCTGGGCTGTCCCTCTAATCTGCTCTCACGGAACCCCCCTGGACTCACGCTGTGAGTACTTAATCTGATAGTGACAACAAAAGCTCTGTTGTCTTTTTAGTTCACAAAACACTGTGTTCACAAACTGCTCTCAGGTGGAAATCCAGCCTCTCTTTTTCACGTCTGCTGAGTGGGCCAAAGTTTTCCTTCACAGCAGTCCCGTCCCCAGGAGTAATCCAGTAAGATAATGTAATGCACCTTCCTTTGAGAGACAGCACTGTACTCATGGCACAGTCATCTACACCAGACTTTTTGTCCCCAAATCACTTGCCTGGTCTTTTATCTGACTCACCCCAGCAATCCTTTTCAGGCATAGATATTATTTATGGACCCCATCCAGCTCTGGGGTCCTCAGCACAGGAAAGACATGGACCTGTTGCAGCGGGTCCAGCAAAACGCCACAAAAATGATCAGAGGGCTGGAACACCTCTGCTGTGAGGACATGCTGAGAGAGTTGGGTTATTCAGCTTGGAGAAGAGAAGGCTCTGGGGAAACCTTGTTGTGGCCTTTCAGTACTTAAAGGGGACCTACAGGAAAAAAAAACATTTTAGCAGGGCCTGTGTCAATAATACAAGGAGTAATGGTTTAAAACTAAAAAAGGGAAGATTTAGACTAGATACAAGGAAGAAATTTTTTACAATGAGGGTGGGGTGGAACACCAGAACAGGTTGCCCAGAGAGCTGGTAGATACCCCATCTGCGGAAACATTCAAGGTCAGGTTGGATGGGGCTCTGAGCAACCTGATCTAGTTGAAGATGTTCCTGCTCATTGCAGGGAAGTTGGACTAGATGACTTTTAAAAGTGGCTTTCAAACCCAAACTATTCTATGATTCTGTTCCAAGAGTGTAGCTCACTGTAGCTCTGACAGCATATTTTCCCTGCAATACTGTGGCTGCTATCATTCTTCTGACTCTGATACAGCCTCTAACACCTCCCTCCTTACTAGCTTAAAATTGTCTCCAAGTAGACTGTTTTAGCTGCCTGGTACAAATGATGGAGAGAAGTGACTCCATGAGAGTCAGGCATAGATTGCAAATACATGCTTGCATTTCAGTTTACATCCATGATACGCTGACCTCAGTGTATCCATCATTGCTCATGGTGTCTTCCTCTTGTAAATTCTACCAAGCCATATGCCAGTCCTGACTCCTCTACAGCATTTATTTTCCTTGAATTTCTTCCTACATTCAGGAATATCACTGGCAGAAAGCCCCCCGCAATACTAATTTTTTTACTCTCCTAGTTCTGCTCTGCCATCTTCTAAGCTAAATATTTCCGCATTTTCAGTTTATTCAACTCACATGCTCTTTGTATTCTACACAAATAATTTGTCTTCATTTTCAAGACTCTCAAATTTTTCTCCCTCTACCTGTCTCTTTTGCTAATGCAAACTTTATAGTCCATTAGTTGGATTTTCAAACATCTTCATACTTTCTCCTAGTCTGGCCAGGCTTTGGAGGAATCCAACTGAAACAACCACAAAGCTACCTCAGTATTCAACATTCCTTAAAATCCATGTTCAGAATTTTCTTTTGCTGAGAGCTATTAGAAATAATGACTTATCAACAGGCAATAGAGCACTGACATAATTTCTATCAGGTGTTTTGTCATGATCTATATCGCCTAGTTGATTTATATGAACCTTGGACATTCTTGTCTGTCTAGGCACATCCTACTTTTGTCCCCTGGAATAAATTATGTGCCTTTTTATTCAGAAATTGTGGGTTTTGTTTGTGTCTATACAGCGTCCAGTATTAGTCCATTAATGGACATCACAGCCATCAAGATCATGATAAATCTTTTACAGTAGCTATGTTTGGCCATTGACGTAGGAGGTGAGATATTATTCGTCATACCTCATTATCTATTAAGCCATAAAACAGTTTATTATGTTGCTTAAAATGCAATATGCTACAGATCTCACTAAGACACCAAAATTTAAAAAAAAAAAAAAAGGGTTTATTTGGAATAGAAAATCCACCACCTGTGTATTGATGCTATGATTCTACTGATAACATCTATTATAATACTCTAAGATGCATTTGTCAGTACAAAACCGCGAATTCTTATAGATTTTTGTGCAGGGCTTTTTCAGATTATATACTAGACTTAAATTAAATCCATTAATTATTTCTCCTCTTCAGGAGCTAAAAACAAGTCCTCAATTTCTTTTCTGTCACTTGTTGATGTTCAGAGTTTCAGTGAACAATGTTCATATGATAAATGTGTGCTAACATTTTACTTGTACTTATTTGCAACAATGTAATGCAGGAAGGCTTCCATTTTCTAATTCTAGTCTACTTTTAAAAAGTTCTATATTCGAGCCTGTGGAAATACCGAGTTAGCAAAATCTGCTTCTTTACACCTGTGTAATGCTACCTTTCAATTAATGTGTCCTGCATTGTCATATAGGGAGGCATAATTTGATTATGTGGTTATGTTATGTCCAAATACATCAGTTTGAGCTAATCAAATGCTTCAATGTGCATAAATTTCCTACCCTTTGCCTTCCTTCCAAAAGGAAGATCATTTGGACTTTATAATGAGTACACTGTGTTTGAAAAACATTCCCAAACGAATGTTCCCAGATGTCTGGCTGTACTGTTTAAAAGTAGTCAAAAGAGTCAAAGCAGTCATTCAGCAAAAAGAGAAGACATTTTCCTTTTGGGTCTGCTTTTGCATGCATAATTGGGACTCCTGTGTGTTTTCATATGTGGTGGACAATGTTGTGGAAGAGATTTTAATTTATTTTGGCAACCCGATTGTATTTGGAAGATACCAGGAGGAGATGAACAAAAGTGTCTGAGAAAGTTAAACCACACAGAAGGTCAGGGGCAAGAGCTAACAACTGAGAAGCACTTCTTTGAAGCTCCCAAGGACCATCAGATTAAAAGGCATAGCAAAAGGAAGAAACTCTGAAACTGATTTACTCTTTTACCTTTGTCACCTCACCCATTAGACTGATGACAACTCAGATGTCTTGGAGTTACAAGTAGCAACACACAAAGAATTAACAATTGTGATAAAGTCACTGTAGACCAGATGTAGCTCACCTAACTTCAGGTACGTCATAGCCAATTGTTGAGGCTCCTCATGTAGCCAATGGAAGGAGAGCTACTGCCTGAGGGTCATTCATGCTATCAGCCTTGGGCGATCAGATAGAATCAACCTGTGGGTACTTAAGTCTCTCTGTTAGATGTAGCCTACATCATTACAATATTTAGCCCAGGCACTTACAGATTAGATTTCTTGATTAGATGAATCCTTACATGATATCAGCAAGAGACACCATGAAAGCAAATCAAAATGTGAATGCAAGACAAATATGGGATTCCAAACAGCCTTTTGTTGAGAAACAGATTTGATAAGAGATGAAACCTTTCAATAAATACTTCCTGATTTCTCACTTCGAGTTTATCTTGAGCACAGGAATTTCTGTCTCCTAAGGGGATGTTTGGAGGGTTAAAGGATGGGATTATAGCCAGAATTTGAATATAAATGAATCATACCTGTAAATTTGCCAGATTGGAATTGAGATTGGGGGGGTGGGGCAAGAAAACAGCTCTAACAAAGGATTTTTTACTGGAATTAGAGTGGCACAATGAACTGGTGGTTAAGTTCTTCCTTGTCCCTGCCTCAATAGATTTGGAGCTCTTCTCTCCACATGTGTCCCCAAACACACATGCATACATTTCTGAAAAGGCTGCAGTCCAGTCATTAGAAAGCAAAATCACAAGGCTTGTTCCCTAACAGTTTATGAAATCAATGTTGCTTTTTAGCAACTTGGACAAAGAACAATGCAGAGGTTAACAACAGGTTTTTTCTTCCAAAACCTGTTTCTCTGAAGGAAGATGCCCTGACATGTATAAACACTTCAAAATTAGTCACATGAACTAAACATTAGCTTCTAGTGCCTTTTGAGATCAGCTTAGTGCTCCTAGGTATTCTGGTATGACCAACACTACTACTCTAAAAGGGTGCAGATTCTCTGAGTTCTGTGTTGAATCTTCCAGCTGGAGACAGACATCCTGTATACCCAAAGGTGTCTCAGATGCCATTGGCTGCATACGTGTACACGGCTGAATCGCTTCTTCCATCTCACAGAGATTTAGGTGTTTAGCATAAGTTCCCTTTGCATGCAGTGGACAGACCTCCAAGAGGGGGAATTAATCTTATTTTATGAATGGTACCTAAGATTAATGGCTCTCTAGAGATGCCTGTCTCTCTCTTATTGACTGTAAAGGAAGCCTAGACAACTATTTTAAACGGACACTTCAGTGACACTCAGTTATGGCGGAGAGTAATACTATTAATCCAGAATTAGGTGACCGTGGAATATATATTACGGACATGGAATCTGCAAAGCTCTTAAATGTTTGAATGACATTTCTGAAACCGACAACTAATGTTGGCATGTGCTTCCACTCCTGGGCAAAATACTGAATTACCTTCTTTCTTGAAAATTAGGCAGTTTTCAATAATGATCTAAAAAAAAAAAAAAAAAGCTTATTTTCACACCAATATATGTTGCTAAAACTGATGTTGTGACCAGTCCTTTTATAAATTCTGAAGTCAGTCATATAGAGCCATCCAAAAAATTGGCAAACATCCATTTCTTTATGATGTTTATTATTTAGTATAAGTGAAGCAGAATTCTATTCAGTACATCTCAGGCCAATTTGAAACATATCATAAATATAAGTTCTTTAATGAGTTCATTGTAAACCTTTCTTTACAATTGTATTCTGAAAGAGAAAAAGAATTGCTATTAGTTAGGTTAGCATCCTACCATGTCTTAAATATAAACTAAATCTTTCAATTTAACTATCAATCTCAGAAACTGCCACTCTTACTATGTTAATGAAATCCCTGTTACAATGCAGAACTATAGTTAAATGAATGGAAAGGTGTGACTGTTTAATTGAAGGGGTTTTATTAGTACTTCATTCAAAGTAGACTACAAAATTTCACCCATCAATTTTGCTTGTGACAAGAATCCTTTTAACTGGATGTGAAAGTCCTGAAATTCCAGGAATCATATCTATAAGAAAATAAAAACCTACAGAATAAAATGTTGGAAATTAGTTAGAAGTTTCAGGTGAATACAAGTGACAAGACAACAAACAGTTTACGAGGTTGCACCAGTGTATTAACTCAAGTAGAAATGGAAAGCAAAAGTAGCAAATCAGCCAAAAGTTGTTTGAACTATTACATAGTATCTACATTAACCTCTGAAATGGGCAACATCATCTCTCCTTACTGTCAGTAGAAAGAAATAGAACCCAGAAGGATGTGAGTCGCCTTACTTACGTTAGATGTCTACTTTCGGATGACGTGAATTGTTACACAGAAGAATCTATTTCTCTCCATTGACTGTAAAAGAAGATAAGGCTGACTAGGTGTAGAACTTTAAAGACAACTTCCCAACAGGAAGGCAACTAGCTAAAATTATCCATGAAATAGTACTCTTGACTTCGTATCTCAAATGTCCTTACTTTGAAGGAATAAAAGGCATATGAGAAGAAAAAGTTCTTATCAAAGACTGCTACCTAGTATCTTTTTGTTTATATTATTGAGAATACAGAGGGGACTATGAAGTGGTTTCACTTAGATTGTTAAAGTCAGTGGGGTTTTGAAAGATTAATTTGCTTCTTAAGAGTCCTTCCATAACTTATACTAAATATTAATGACCTTACATCAAGATTAAATGTATGATAAAGTAAAAAGTTGTATTAAAGCTGATAATCCACCAGTGATTTGACTTGAATTGTAATTGGTATTTTCAGGAAACAAAGATATAAAAGGCAATAAAACATATCTTATACATGAAACAGATTTTCAAGTTCACTTCTATTATTGTTTTTAATTTTTTAAAATTTGCAAAGTGGCTAATAGCAAGGAATTAAGTGTTCATGGAATCACAGAATCATTTATGTTGGAAGGGACCTTGTAGATCATCAAGTACAACTATCAACCGAACACTGCCAAAACCACCACTAAACCATGTCCCTAAGCACCACAGCTACACGTCTTTTAAATACATCCAGGAATGGTGATTCCACCACTTCCCTGGGCAGCTTGTTCCAGTGTTTGATAACCCTTTCTGTGAAGAAATTTTTCCTAATATCCAATCTAAACTTCCCCTGGTGCAACTTGAGGCCGTTTCCTCTTGTCCTATCACTTGTTACTTGGGAGAAGAGACCAACCCCCACCTTGCTGTAACCTCCTTTCAGGTAGTTTTAGAGGCCGATAAGGTCTCCCCTCAGCCTCCTTTTCTCCAGGCTAAACAACCCCAGTTCCCTCAGCCAACCCTCATAAGACTTGTTCACCAGCTTTGTTGCCCTTCTCTGGACACACTCCAGCACCTCAATGTCTTTCTTGTAGTGAGGGGCCCAGAACTGAACGCAGTATTTGAGGTAGGCCCTCACCAGNGTGAAGAAATTTTTCCTAATATCCAATCTAAACTTCCCCTGGTGCAACTTGAGGCCGTTTCCTCTTGTCCTATCACTTGTTACTTGGGAGAAGAGACCAACCCCCACCTTGCTGTAACCTCCTTTCAGGTAGTTTTAGAGGCCGATAAGGTCTCCCCTCAGCCTCCTTTTCTCCAGGCTAAACAACCCCAGTTCCCTCAGCCAACCCTCATAAGACTTGTTCACCAGCTTTGTTGCCCTTCTCTGGACACACTCCAGCACCTCAATGTCTTTCTTGTAGTGAGGGGCCCAGAACTGAACGCAGTATTTGAGGTAGGCCCTCACCAGTGCCAAGTACAGGGGGACAATCACTTCCCAAGTCCTGCTCACCACACTATTTCTGATACAAGCCAGGATGCTGTTGGCTGCCTTGGCCACCTGGACATACGGCTGGCTCATATTCAGCCGGCTGTCCACCAACACCCCCAGGTCCTTTTCCACCAGGCAGCTTTCCAGCCACTCTTGCGCAAGCCTGTAGGGTTTTATAGTCTTACATTACATGAGCTTAATGTTTCAGTTAGGACCTCATGCTTTGCCTGAAGGTGGAGTGTAAGCAGGAACAAAGTCTTGGTTTTCAATGCATTTGGAATAATGTGTTTTTATTGAATATATCCAAGTTTATGATACACAAGTTAGAAAAATAGAAAAAAAATCATGAAACTATTTTCCATCAGAAGGTATACTTCCATCCAGACTGAATTTATTTCTTGTTCAATATTAAAAAAAAAAAAAAATGAATCCTTCTCATACTCTTAATCATTGGAGGGCTGG
>VZSZ01012184.1:127891-178041 GCA_013398815.1 Ibidorhyncha struthersii | reverse complement strand
TTGTTGGTGTGGGTTTGTGGGGGGGGGGGGTATTTTTATTTGTTTTGATCCAATGTCCATAGCCAGGTTTGTTGGTGTAGTACACCTGCAAGTGACCGTGGAGCAGATTTGGGCTCTTTGTCCTGTCCTATCAAATGGCATACTTGGCTACCTGAAACTGATATCTTTGTTCCCTCCTGTTGGGGGATAAGTGAACAAACACTTTGCGCTCTCATAGTGTTTGCTTTGCATATTCTATTCACATAAAACCCAATGCACTTTGCTTGTAGCAAAGCTTTTGATACTGTCCCTCACAGCATCCTTCTGGACAAGTTGTCCAACTGTAGGATGAGCAGGTTCAAATTGTACTGGGTGAAAAACTGGCTGAAGGGCAGGGCTCAAAGTGATGTAGTGAATGGGGCTACATCTGGCTGGCAACCAGTCACCAATGGTGTCCTTCAGGGCTTAATCCTAGGGCCTGTCCTATTCAGTATTTTTATCAATGATCTGGATGCAGGATTTGAGTGCACCATTAGCAAGTTTGCTCACAATACCAAACTGGGAGGTGCTGTTGGCCCTCTTAAGGGACAAGAGGCCTTGCAAAGTGATCTAGATAGATTAGAGCATTGGACAATCATCAACGGCATGAAATTTAACAAGTCCAAATACTGGATTCTGCACCTAGGATGTAGTAACACCAGGCACAAGTGTAAACTGGGAGAGGAGTGACTGGAGAGCAGACCCGTGGGAAGGGATCTGGGGGTGTTGGTCAACAGCAGGCTCAATATGTGCCAGCAGTGTGCCCTGGCAGACAAGAGGGCAAACCACATCCTGGGGCGCTTCAAACCGAGTATAACCAGCCAGTCAAAAGAGGTGATTGTCCCGCTGTATTCAGCATTGGTGTGGCCTCACTTTGAGTACTGTGTGCAGTTCTGGGCCCCACAATTTAAGAAGGATGTGAAGGCCCTTGATTGCGTCAAGAGGAGAGCAACAAAGCTGGTGGAATGCCCGGTGAAGAGCGGCTAAGGACTTTGGGTTTGTCTAGTTTGGAGAAAATGAGGCTGAGCTGTGACCTCATTGCTCTCTACATTTTCCAAAGGAGAAGGGGAAATAGAGAGGGAGGTGCTGAGCTCTTCTCCCTGGGATCCAGTGACAGGATGCATGGGAATGGTTCAAAGCTGCACTGGGGAAGGGTTAGACTGGACATTAGAATCATAGAATCATAGAATTGTTAAGGTTGGAAGGGACCTTTAAGATCATCAAGTCCAACCATTAACCTAACCTGACAAAAAACACTTCTAAACCATATTCCCAAGTCCCACATCTACCCTTTTTTTAAACACATCCAGGGATGGCAAATTCACCACCTCCCTGGGCAGCCTATTCCAATGTTGAATAACCCTTTCAGTGAAAAAAATTTTCCTAATATCCAATCTAAACCTCCCCTGGCTTAACTTGAACCCATTTTCTCTCATCCTATCACTTGTCACCAGGGAGAAGAGATCAGTCCCCATCTCTCTACAACCTCCTTTCAGGTACTTGTCAAGAGTGATAAGGTGTCCCCTCAGCCTCCTTTCTCCAGGCTAAACAGCCCCAGTTCCCTCAGTCGTTCCTCATAAGACCTGTCCTCCAGACCCCTCACCAGCTTCGTTGCCCTTCTCTGGACACGCTCCAGCACCTCAATGTCTTTCTTGTAGTGAGGGGCCCAAAACCGAACACAGTACTCGAGGTGGGGTCTCACCAGTGCTGAGTACAGGGGGACGATCACTTCCTGAGTCCTGCTCACCACATTATTCCTCATACAGGCAACGATGCCATTGGCCTTCTTGGCCACCTGGGCACACTGCTGGCTCACATTCAGCTGGCTGTCCACGAACACCTGCAGGTCCTTCTCCACTGAGCAGCTTTAGAGCCACTCCACCCCAAAGCTGTAGCACTGCATGGGGTTGTTGTGACCCAAGTGCAGGACCCAGCACTTGTCCTTGTTGAACCTCATACCATTGGCCTTGGCCCATCGGTCCATTAGGAAGCAATTCTTAACCAAAGGAGTGGTGAAACACTGGAAAAGGTTTCTTAGAGAGGTGGTTGATGCCCCAAGCCTCTCAGTATTTAATAGGCATTTGGATAATGCCCTTATACTTTAACTTTTGGTGAGCCCTGAATTGGTCACGCAGTTTGACTAGATGGTCATTGTAGGTCCCTTTCAACTGAGTTTATTCTATTCTGTTCTATTTTATCGTATTTTGTCTTATTCTATTTTGTTCTCTTCTGCTCTGTTCTAAATAAGGTAGGAAAATTTGTATTTTGTGAAAATATCAGAGGAACACAGGAGACATTCTATGTTTATTACAAATAAAAACTCAAAAAACTAAATTACATTTCTGTCTTGCACACCACATTTCTCATACATTCACTATTAGTGTTGCTTGTTCGGGAATAAAGAAATAGTTACTTGGGAATCCTGCAATAAGAGAAGAAAAGGAAATGCCCATTAGAAGGTACTGTGGAAGACAAGGCTCATGATTCCCTCAGAGATTTCTTGAAAATGGTGGATATGGGAAAGAAAAAAAAGTCCAAGTAAACTAAGTGTTTTTTGCTGGAATTACTTGGTAGGAAGAAAGAAAGAAAGCTGGAGGAATGATATGGTAACAAGAAAAGATGCAGAGAGTGCACATGGTGAAGATACTGAAGAGAACTGTGTAAGAGACGTCTTAAAAAAAGGTCAGAAGAAAAATTTCTATATTAAGACAAGAAAGTTAACTGTTTTGCTCTTGGAGAAGCATCCTATTTATAACATGTTTGAACGAGCCCTTATTTTATTCCCATGTGGCTAAGTGGTGCATTGTTTCAATTACATTTTTATGTTCCAAGATTAAAATAACATTATTAATTATTTTTTAAGATTTCACAGATCTATGGGAACTTAATAACATTGCAGTAAGGAATCGGCATATTATTTTTCCTGCAAAAATATCTCTTGGTTTGTCCATCCTTTTTTTTCCTCTTTTCTGAAAGTTGTTATTCCATCTGGGGCTTTGGGACATCAGGACTCAACTATAATTCTAGCATCTTTTAATAATAGATATGCTGGATTCTCTTACTCAGTGGAAACTATTCAGAAGACTACTATACTAGTAGTATAGTAGTATAGTACTAGTCATCAACTAGAATGACTTAAAATCCTCATTAACTCCTAATAATTTTAAGAAGTCTCTTCCTGTTCTGTTGGAACTAATAGGCAAGTCTCTGGAAATGCCTATGATGTTTAATATTTCTAACATTAAAATAAGCCAGAGTAATATTCAGAAAAATGCAGAGAAGTATGCTGCATGATAAGCTCGTCATCTTCCTCTAGAAAAAATGAGACTGAACAAGTCTAAGTCTAAAGGGAATGACAGAAAAAGCAGTGCAGGTATTAAGTAAGATGCAGGCTAAAGATCATTATTTTTGTTAAATCAAGCTTTAATCAGGCTTATAATTGTTTTTGGATACTAACCATATGGGTCAGCAGGAGACATAAAAATAGATTAGAGGTAATTCATTCTGCTGAATTGAGAACGTAATGTGTTGTGTGTTTGTATTAACACTAAGCAAGGGGTAGGAAATGAAATGTCATTAAGATTAATGTTGAATTATGAGATGTGAAAGCTTTGATGTAAATCTGTGAAAGGATCCTGGGCATTTAAATACAACCCAAAAATCTAGCACCCATTTAAATATAAATTTATGTCCAAGTTCTCAACCAATATTTAAGAAACTTGTTTTCACTCTGTTTGCCTAAAGGATCCAAAGTCAGATCAGGGCAAAAGAGAACTGAATCTGTCCTATCACTGAATGAAGAATCTGCTTGGTATGGTGCCATGGGATGAAGCGCTGGAAGGAAGAAAGGCCCAAGAAAGCTGGTCAATATTCAAGGATCACGTCCTCCAAGCTCAGGAGCGATGCATCCCAACAAAGAAGGCGGCAGGCAGAAAAGCCAGGAGGCCTGCATGGATGAACAAGCAGCTCCTGGACATGCTCAGAAGTAAAAAGGAGGCCTATAAGGGATGGAAATAGGGGTGGGTAGCCTAGGAGGAATACAAAGAAATTGTTTGAGTAGCCAGGGATCAGGTTAGGCAAGCTGAAGCCCAGATTGAATTAAATCTGGCCAGGATCATCAAGACAATCAAAAAACATCCTTCTATAAGTATGTCTGAGAGAAAATAAAGACTAGGGAACATGTGGGCCCTCTCTGGAAGGAAACAGAAGACCTGATCACCCAGGACAGAGACAAAGCTGAGGTACTCAAAGACTTTTTTTGCCTCATTCTTCACTGGCAAAGACTGCAGCCACACTACTCGTAATGCAGAAGGCAAAGGCAAGGACTGGGAAAATGAAGAACCGGCCACTGTAGGTGAAGATCAAATACGAGACCACCTGAGAAACCTGAAGATGCACAAGTCCATGGGACCTGATGAGATACATCCGCAGGTCCTGAGGGAACTGGTGGATGAAGTTTCTAAGCCACTATCCATCATATTTGAGAAGACATGGCAGTCTGGTGAGGTTGCTGCTGACTGGAAAAGGGGAAACATAACCCCTATTTTCAAAAAGGGAAAAAAGGCAGACTCAGGGAACTACAGGCCAGTCTGTCTCACCTCTGTGCCTGGCAAGATCATGGAGCAATCTTCCTGGAAACTCTGCTAAGGCACATGGAAAATTAGGTGATTGGTAGCAGCCAACATGGTTTCACCAAGTCATGCCTGACAAATTTGGTGGACTTCTACGAGGGGTTTACAGCAGTAGTGGACAAGGGAAAAGCAACTGACGTCATCTACCCGGACTTGTGCAAAGCGTTTGACACTGTCCAGCATGATATCCTTGTCTCTAAATTGAAGAGACATGGATTCGACAGATAAACCACTTGCTGGACGGTTGCACTCAAAGAGTTGTGGTGAGAGGCTCAATGTCCAGGTGGAGACCAGTGATGAGTGGCGTTCCTCAGGGGTCGGTCCTGGGAACAGTGCTGTTCAACATCTTTGTTGGTGACACAGACAGTGGGATTGAGTGCACCCTTAGCAAGTTTGCCGATGATATCAAGCTGTGTGGCGAGGTAGATGCTCTGGAGGGGAGGGATGCCATCCAGAGGGACCTGGACAGGCTGAAGAGGTGGGCCCGTGCCAACCTCATGAAGTTCAACAAGGCCAAGTGCAAGGTCTTACATCTGGGTCAGGGCAATCCCAAGCACAAATACAGGCTCAGTGGAGAATGGATCAAAAGCAGCCCTGAGGAGAAGGACCTGGGGTGTTTATTGACGAGAAGTTCAATATGAGCTGGCAACGCATGATCGCAGCCCAGAAAGCCAACTGTATCCTGGGCTGCATCAGAAGTGCGGCCAGCAGGTCAAGAGAGGTGATTCTTCCCCTGTCCTCTGCTCTCGTGAGACCCCACCTTGAGTACTCCATCCAGCTCTGGAGCCCCCAACATAGGAAAGACATGGACCTGTTGGAGCAGGTCCAGAGGAGGGCCATGAAGATGATCAGAGGGCTGGAGCACCTCTCCTATGAGGACAGGCTGAGGCAGTTGCGGTTTTCAGCCTGGAGAAGAGAAGGCTCCAGGGAGACCTTATAGCAACCTTCCAGTACTCAAAGGGGGTCTACAGGACGGCTGGGGAGACTTTTTACAAGGACATGTAGTGACAGGATAAGGAGTAATGGCTTCAAACTGGAAGACGGTAAATTTAGATTAGATATTAGAAGAAATTTTTCACTCTGAGGGTGGTGAGGCACTGGAACAAGTTTCCCAGAGAAGCTGTGGAAGCTCCATCCCTGGAGGTGTTTAAGGTCAGGCTGGATGGGGCTTTGAGCAACCTGGTCTAGTGGGAGGTGTCCCTGCCTATGGCAGGGGGGTTGGAACTAGATGATCTTCAAGGTCCCCTCCAACCTAAACCATTCTATGATTCTACGATTCTATGATTACTCTTAACCTGATTAGTTTCCTCTTCTTCCAGGTGTACTTAGGAAGTAAAAAGACTAGCTTAATTTGAGGATGAAAAGTGGAGGGAACAAACATTTGCCTTTGGGGAAGAGACTCCAGGCACATATCCCAAATGAAGTGACTCCATACATAGAATCACTGAGAACCACAGAGAGTTGTGTGATTTAAGATGTCCTACTGTCTTCACATTTCTCAGCTGGCTAATGTAGGGAGATGCTCATTCAGCACGCTGTGGGATTGTTGTTTTTTTTTTCCAAATGTACCGAACATTTAGATACTTAACCCTTTTCATACTATAAGTGGAGAGCCTGGGCACCATTTTCAGCCCCGTAGACTCCTTTTTTAAAAATCAAACTCTGAAATGATGCAGCTTTCAGTATAGGTTTAGTACCAACAGAAAAACACAAGTTTTGCCTTAGTAACAAATAAAAAAAAACATAACCAAGAACAGTGAATGCACCTATTTTGTCGGAAGATATGAAGGGATCTGATAATACCATTTGGACACAGAGCAAAAAGAAGAAGAAGAAGACAATGACAACGACAATGACAACAATGATAACAATAGAATTGAACTGAATTGGCCATCAAAAATTGCTGGATGTTTCTGTACAGCTGAATACAAAATAAACCTTACTTTTCAGGAAGGAGTACGTCAGTAAATAAGATGAACAATAAAATGTGTAGTTGTGGATTTGGAAGTACTTTAGACAGAATAAAAATTTTTTAGAAGGTCTGTTTTAAAATGAAAGTGTCTGAACATCTTTTTAACAACATGTAACATAAGCTAGTGCCAGTATATCAGACTCGTGAGCTACAGATAAAAAAAACAACAGTTAATGAAGGAAGATGAAAGCAAATGTTGCATCTAACATAGAGATGGTTTTCAGTGATTAACACTGACTGTAATGTGATTATCTAACTGAATAATAGTGATACAGGCCTAGTTTAGTTATCCAGGTCCACTTCCTTAGGCCATTAGAGACGATGAAGGAAATTACAAAATTTGAGAGGCAACGAGACGTTATCTACCAAACAGAAAAGCTGTTTATATATTGCCAAGTACATCTGTGCATTTGGAGAGTATGCTCTAAGTAAGTGCCGCATAAAGGCATACCCCTAACCTCAAGAAATCAGCAGTTTCATGTAAAGAAGATAACCTTTCCTATGTAAGAGGCCTCACCCTAAAAATGTGTAGATCTCATTATTATGTCCCAGTAATTATTACTGACCAAAGTAAATGTTACAGAACGGACTTCTGATGTAAGTGCATTTTTCTAAAACCCACTGAAGCCTTTTTCTTGACATCAAAGGATTCTGAATGAAGTCTTTAGTGAGTACTGCTCGCTTAACAGTCATCTTAAAATAGGTAGGGAATAAATGCTAAGAATAAGAATATAAAGCATATACAGTAGGATACTACCTCTTTGCTTTGTACTCTAACTGGCCTGATGTTTCACAATAGCTGTCAATGAGGGACAAGAACAGAGGAGATTAAACAGTAATTGCTTTGATATGATGCTGCAGAGAAAAAAAAATTGTTGTTCAGATTGGCTGTTATAAAGTGTTTCCCAGATAAAGGATTACTAACATAAACAGAAAACCTCATCACACTTTCTAAATATTAATAGGTCACTGCAAACAAGTATAATAAAGACATGTTTAGGTAGAAAGTGACCAAAGAAATCAAAAGCATGTATTATGGCTGCAACTTTATCAGCTCCTCCTATAATTCTTGCTATTTTTGAAGTATGCCTGCACTTCACTTTAATATAGCAGCCACTTATATCCAGGAATCATTTCTTTATGAATTGTCCAATGGGAAAATAAAACTATAATTATATGTCATAAAGTTATCCATTGAACACTTTATAATGACAAGATGTATTCACTATATTACAGACAAACCTAAATGCCCTGCACCAGGTATTTCTAACAGTGCAGTATTTTACATATGCTTACACACATAAATATTCTCCCCTAATTGAAATAAGTTTGTGCCATAATGATAAAATCCAAGGAAAGTTGAAAAAATATTTAGCTTCTGTACTGTCTGCTAAGTTGGCAGCACATAACTTTGTACTACTTGGAAGACAAAACATGTAAATTTGGCAGTTTTGCGTGTTTTGCAGCTCTCAATTAATGCTTTTGAATAAGCTTAAAGTGTTACAAATGTTTAGAAATTATTTTTTCCAGGACTGCAATTTGGATAGCAAGAGGTTTTTTTAGTACACCTACCAACTTTTATATAAAAAGCCTTTTCCAAGTTGAGAATATCATTACCAATAACATAATCATCACAATATTTTATAATAAGCATCACATTTCATAACAGGAAAAAGTGTTGCATTCAAAACTGTGGAGAAAAAGACTACAAGAGCAATGGAAGCAAACAACACCATAAGTCTACCTTAGCAATCAAAGTAGAGCTAGATAAATATGAAGAAAAATAATTCAGAACATTACCCTAAAATGTGATAAAAGTACCTAAAATGTTTGGCGAATGATACTTACGTACAGAGACAAGTAATATATGACATGCATGCAGGACTGATGTAGTTGAGGAAAACTGCTAGATGGTACTAGAATAATAAACAAACATATCAGTTTATTTTTGTGTGCCTTAGGAAGCAAACACAAGCAACAAACATGAAAGAATCACAAAGGGCATGTGCAGTATTAAGAGATATATTATTCTTCTAAAGAGATTCATTACGTTTATAATTTCCTTGGGAAAATGTGTTTCAGTGACTGTCTCAGTGTGAAGTGAGAATTACAATACAGTGCAAAGACTCTCAAGTATCACACTAACCAGGAGGAAATCTTGTCTCACGCTCTGCACAAATGCCTGCGTGAATGTCTGTAAGAGAGATTTCCTATCATGTGAAAATTCCTCTCTAAAGAGGGAAGAGTTTCTTTCTGATTTTCAAGACACCTAATGCTCAACTTGATAAACTTTCTATATTGTATTATTCTTTTTTTTCTTTTTCTTTTCTTTTCATAAGGAAGCTCTCAGATCACAATAAATAAATTTTGAGCAATTGTTCTAGCTAGACTTTTTGCTCTGGAAGTTTCCACTGACTAAAAGTAATAATCACAACATGATTAAAACCAGGAGTGATTCTGAATAATCTGTTCTAGTCATGCCTGAGCAGGAGAAAGCAAGTCTGCTCTCTATGTGAGAATTTTATCCAGCTGTGCAGACACAGTAATATGCAGACAGGTTATAAATAATGCGAGAGGTCCACTCAAGTCCCAAAGAGCTAACTCTTTTCTTTTTTTTTCGCTAGAAAAAATTAGAGAAGACCCAGTCTTCTGCCACCACAGATGAAAGCTGTCCTGTTCAGTGAAATCGTCTTTGGCAAAGCAATTAGTAAAGCAACAGTAGTTGGAATAGCTCCACTAATCTCTGATATCTCTTTCCCTTTTTGATACCATTTGGAGACCTCTAGTTGCCTCAGAAATACAAAATATTTTGGTGTTCAAGTTATACCTAGAACACTCTGCTCTTTTATGAATAAAGGGCGACAACAAGTATAGACCACATGACCTCAGAGGAAGAAAGCAGTTGTTCACTAAAAGTTCCAGAATTCAACAAAAACTTCAGTGATGCATTTTGGAAACTTGTCTGCCTAAGATTAGGTCGATATCCAAAAAATGTGTTATGCATAAGTGAAATAGCTCTACATTTTTTCCCTTTGTTTTTGTTGTGGGAAAGGAGGTGGGTGGAGAACAGTTGGAGCTCACAGAACATATGTTGTTTCTTGCTATGTAGTGCAGCAGGAAATATTAAGAAAACCCAAAAAATGTTAGCAAGATCATCTAAAGTTTTGCTTTTCAGCTTTTTGATATTATATTATTATGCTGCACTGGGCAGAAAGTTTCAACATGTTTTAGTCAGGCTGCTAGAAACCCTCTCCCACTCGACCATAAAAAGGAAAACGCAGTCATCTTACCACCCTTGGGCTGAGCCTTCACCAAAGCTCTTGTTCAGGCAATGAGACACTAGGAGCTAAAGCAGCCAAACAGATTAAGTTATGGCACTTTCAGAAATGCTTGGTAAAGAATGTTGACCACAAACTATGAGCTATACCACTGGCTGCAGATAAGGTAGTTTGTGGCCTACCCGTGAGACCAGCTGTGGGGCTGGCAAGGAGGGAGCTCCGGGGCTGCTGTGGTCCAGGCCACCTCCTCCTTGCCTCCCCTTCCTACACTGAGTTTGCTCAAGCTGCAAAACTGTCTGCCTCCCCTCTTTCTTCTGCCATCTTAGTGTTTTTTCATCACACGGTTGTAGCCCAGTCGAATGGAGGCGCTGGGAATAATGGCTGACGGTGGGCAGGAGTGAGGGCAGTTGCCAGAGAGACTGCTCTGACTGCCCCCAGAGGACTCCCTGGTTAAGCTTGAGTCCAGTATCAGGCAGTCAGCTGTAGCAGGGCATGAGGATGTAGTTTTGCTAACGTATTTTCCAGCAGTACTGCTAATTAGACACCCTCCCCTTCCTGGCCTTCCCTGCTTTTTCCCCCTTCTTCTGTTGTCACATCAGGTGTGCTGGTACAAGCAGTCAGTGCAGCTTTGCACACACCAGATCATGCTTAAAAATAGCCCCTGGAGTCCTGGGTTTTTCAGTCTGGTGTTACAGGATAAAGTTATATGAATGTCAGATTTTTACAGTCCTCCCACTGTCCCAGCCAGCCTGCTACTTTTCATTTCTAAGAGGTAGTTTAGGTCATCTATTTTACAGTCTAGCTCCAAGGAAGTGCTGCTCTGCATGCTTCTGGGTAAGCTGTGAGATTCAGCAATAGGGCAAGACCCGACAACAAGGAGCAAGGGAGGACTGGAGCAGCTTATGCCAGCCTTGTGTCAAAGGCAATGTGACACTGAACAGTGCTGTTCATGTAGGCTCATTTCTTCCATCAGTTTAAACCAATATAAATAATGGAGAACTTAAGTAGCCGAAGTAAGGATCCACCTTCTCCCAGTTTCGTTGCAGAGAAGTCATCTCTGGCGAGGGGGGTGTGGAGTTAAACACCAAGAATATAGTGTGCTAAACTTATAAATAAGGTTTTCCTATGCTTGCCTCTTGGAGATTTCAGGCACTTCAAGCTTTAGATAGAAGCTGGGATGGGAGTTTCAGGCTCTAAATTTTGGGCATAAGGTCCTTAAGGGTTCCTCAAGGATCATTTAAGTCTCCCCACTTCTGCGTCTTTGCATCTCGTTTAATAGGTAATACACTTTTTCTTGACAACGCCTATGTGTACAAAGGAGAGAATAATAATTATTCCTGCTCAAATGTTTGATGGGAGTATTCTTTCAAAATACATTGATTCATGGAAGTCCAAATGTTGTGTGGAAACATCGGGTTTAGTGAAAAATTTTAACAAACTGTTGAAATTTTTTTTAGATAGGATTTGAAATATTTCATTCTGACAAGGTTGGGATACTATCTTCTGACTTGCATTTTGACCTTAATGTTATTACGTATAATTAATATGAAGAGAAGTAAAAGCTGATGTGTTAAAGTCAAAAGGGGGAACTAAGTTGCATCAAAGAAGTGTTTTATTCTTATCAAAATGAAGCATGACCATAAAACTTTTTCAGATTTCTGTAATCACATAGAGGAAGACTTTGTTGACTGTAAACTATTTACTTGTATTCCTACTTTTCTTTCCTCTCAGTCAAAACAAAACTTCAGAATGTTGTAATTTCTCCCTGACCACAAATACTGGTATTATTTCTACATGGCTAGATATGATGCAGACAGCAGCTCCACAGCAGCTCCAAAGACAAACAAAGCAATGATATAGCAGGTGTGGTTTCTGTTGATATATTGTGAAAGTGCAGACAAGCTGCTCCTTCAAAACTTGTGGCAAAGCAGTTTACCTTCCGGGCATATGATAAAGATTGTTCTTCTGTCTCTTTTTTAGATGGTTCCACAACTTGAAGTATCCTCTATTACAGCCTAATAAAACCAGTTAGGCAAAAGTATAAATTAAGGAGAAAAGGAGCACCTGGTGGAGTGGCTTCTGCAGGAGAAGAGGTCAATTGCGTAAGGACTCATCAGCTGAAGAAGAGCCAGCTGATGGGAGGGATACTGCAAAAGTTTATAAAATCATGGCTGGCACAGAGAAGGTATTAGAAAATGGTGGTTGCTGTTCCTCACATTACAAAAAATAGACAATTGATACAGACTATTTTTTGACAGACAGCCAACTTGATTTGGGAGTTCGTTGCCATTCAATGCTTTATGTAACACAAGTATAAATGGTTTCATAAATGATTAGAAAATATCTCTTATGGAGGAAACGTCTGTCAAGAGCTATTAAACGCACCAAGGAAAATTCAGCCTCTGTTCTTAGATAGGTAAGTTGTTTGCTGGAAGCTGAGAGCAAATATTTTGGGAAATGTTTTTATGCACTTAGCTTGTTTTTACTCTCCTTTCATAAGCCCCTGCTACTAACTGCCAGAAGGTTATATGGACTTTTGATTGCTCTCAGGATGGTTTTTCTAATATTCAGTGGGAATAAAGTTCTTCAATACAGAAAATAAATTTTCAGTGTACCCGTGATCACTGGGTAGCCGGCATATGTTTCAGAACCTGTCTGGTAAACGTGAATGGTCGATGTTACTTCAGAAAACAAAATACTATCAGCTTGTCTGTGTGTGCTACTGATGAAACAGGAGTGTCAACTTTTTATGTGAAGAAAAGTTTCCCTTGTTTTTGCTTGCTTGTTCTTAGCTAAATGATTACTTTCCTTCTTGCATCAAAGCAATCACAGACATCTCTTGTGAAAGTGTGTTGTTAAATGCATTAAATAATTGGATATTGGGATGGAAATCTCTCCCTTTTAGAAGCCGCATGTACCTGCGTCTACTAAAAGTAAAAGAACAAAATCTTTCAGCAGAGACTTTTGTTGATAATTATAGAGAAATTAGACATGCCGAGTTCAGTGAGCAGTTCACTGAAACTGCAAAAATGTCCCTTTTCCTCAGGTTACAGCTGGTACAGTGTGAAGTTATGAAAAAAACCCTCTTGAATCGACCATGCTGTGCCAATTACCGTGGCTCTTCTAATGTGGTTGCAAGTGATATAATTAGCGGTGCTAGCAAGGGCACTGTCTATGAGGTCAGTTTAACCATGTTATGGCTGTTATAATTACTGACAGACTTCTCTGAAAACTAAGCTCCCTGTGCTGTCTTCTGCCACCCTATTCATGATGCCTTCCTTCTTTCCAAATCTGCAAATATGTGCTATCTAGTGAGTATCTGTACAATTTTCATTTCTGTAAAGTTAAAATCAAAAGACTTTCTGCATACTTTCTCTTCCCTCTTTGTAAAGGGGACTGAATTTTAAAGTTACTAACAGGACATTTTTGTTAGTAGGAACAGTAGCTACAGAGAATGAGGAAAATGGCCCCATCATTGGAGCTAAAATTTCTTTAAAATTATCTCCTGGGTTGAGGAACCCTGTAACCAATCCTTATCAGAAAAGTGATAACTTACCTCTGAAAACCAATAAAGCTGACTGTACTCATGAGTTCATTGGAAAGGCTATTCTAAAATCTCACTTGTTTTAAGGTACCGGGAAGCCTTCTAATTTTCAGCCTAGTTTTATTCAATAATGATTTCTTTTTGAAATAAGAAGCCATTGGAGTTCTACAGAAGGCAGAATGGCAATGCCAGAAATTTCAGTGAAGAGGTACACTTCTATAGCAAGGGGTTATTATAAAATGTTGTATACGCAGCTTTTCTGGTTGGGTTTTTTTTTTCCTGTTTTTCTATTTACTTCTTGTTTTGGTCAAACTTCTTTTCTTTTTTTTTTTATTTTATATTTCTTTTACCATTTATTGGAAAGCCAGGAATAAGCTATTACATTATGACCTTTCTGTACCATTTTCCATTGGGACATTAATGGTAGGTTATTTATCATTTTGCTGGGAAGGAATAGATTTCCTGTCTCTTCTCTTGGGGAAACCTTGCTTTTACTTGTTTCATTGACTAAATGTGCTCATTATTTAGTCTCAAGTGTATGCCTGGGGTGTAGCCCCTGTAATGATTAAGTTTTTTTGGCAAATCAACACTATGGCAAATGTGTATGGTACTTAAATATGTCTCACAGTTCATTTATTTTTCTGTCCTCTCTTGATTAACTTCAAGCTTGCTTTTTCCTTTGTTTGTTTGTTTCTGTATCCACTGGTGACATCTCAGCTGTAACTTTCACGATTAACTGTCATTGTTGTGTTTTTGTTATCATAAGCACCCAGGACAGAGAAGCCCTTTAATGAATAATTTCCTAAGGGTAACTTTCACATGTTACCTGTCTTTGTAGCAAGAGCTTTGCAGGTTTTACAATGAAGCTAGTTATTTAAAATCTTGCACAGTGCAAAAAACACTTTCACGCTCTTCACATATTCCTATCACATACACGTTCACACACAATATGCATAGGGTATTATTCCAGCATTCAGATCCACTCTTCCCAAGTACATAGCTATTTAAGTCCTGAGCAAAAGTCCTTTAAAAAGCTGGGCCTCATCCCTTGCCTTGAGCCAACCTGTACTTCTAGCCATATAAATTATTGGTTTGATTTAATGATGTAATTATTTTTAATAATTTAATGAATAATGTAATAGTTATCTGTCTTGCAGTACAACAGTATGCTGTCTAAGTTCCCAGTTATCCTCCTGGTTAGGGATTAATTGTGGCCAATAGAGGATTAACTACGAAGATCTCTGCTGGAAATGACTTTGTAAAGACAAATCTTGATTTAACTTCCTAGCTTTTTTTTTTTTTTTTTCCTAGCACTTTCCACCTCAGATTGACATTCAGTATTCATCTTTCTAAATTACAGCCACAATGACCAGTCTCTCCTGCCTGTCAGCACAACTTAGCCAAACAGTGTGTAGGCTCCCAGACGTACAGCGCAAGCTTTCCGTGACATAAGTATATGGCAATGACTGTACTGATAAATAACAGATGCTGGAAATGAGCTTGCATCTGAAACCCATAATTATCTGCACAATTTAATTTTTACCTCCCTCTCTCGCTCTATTTTGGACCACTCTACCTACTTCATTGCAGGATGAATCTGCTACAGATGGGACAAGCCTGCAAGGTTCATGGATACCAGCTCACGCATTCCACTTGGCCTTGAGGCCAGAAATCAGCTCCTGGACCTCTCCTATTCAGCACTACAGATAAAGCACAGGTGACTGTATGTGCACGTGATAATATTTGCAAGGATTCTTAGAGAGTAACAAACAAAGAAACAGTATTAGATGACAAAACAGTAAAATGTCAGGAAAATAGTTTTTCATTGTCATTTTTCAATTGAAACAAGCTACAGATTCTTTATTGTTGCATAAAATGTTAAGAGGTTTTGAAAGACTGAGACTGTAAGAACTGTAATAAGATACTAAATATTGTTACAGGAACACAGAACAGAAATTTTCTCTTCTCCCTTTTGCACATGAAAAGAATAAAGAGGAACTAATTTGAAGGGGAAAAATTAAAACTAATAAATATACAGCTAAACAATGGAATTAATTGTTGCAGCATAGCATTCTGATCAATATTTATTGTTAATTGTGATAGAAAAATAGGTAATGATGTGTAGGAAAAGAAATTTCTTGCAAAAGTTTCTTTTTAATTGTTCAGTGGTTAATTCATGGAAATTTTGGATTTGGACCAAGATATTCTTGGTTTTTATATTTTCAAAACACCAAGATTTCTTAGGAAAGGTAGCACTGGGTAAGATCAAATCTGAGATGAAAATTTTTATTGCTGGACCTGAATCCTTCCCCAAGATTATAGAAAGAAAACTTATCAAACACTTTCAAGCATAACCTGCCCTTTTGCTAGCAAAGATTAGGATTTCTTTTTTTTCTTGAAAGGTAAACTTCATTGTTTCTTTGTTTTCCTATAACAATTGCACCTTTCTTCTAATAAAAGAAGTGGATTCTGACCAGTATTGGATTCAGATACAGAGATAAACTCAGTCCCAATTTGAAGGCAGAGGACAGGAAATGAAGTTGCGTAGCCGTAATAACGTGGCCACAATGGAGAACTAAGATATGTCCCTCCCTGGCCCCGTAAATTATGACTGACATATCGGGAAGGAATAATGAGCAGTCTCATCCTAGATGGCAATTTCTGTATTTTCACTTACAGTTAGTAGATAAAAATATTTCAAAGGATTAGATATAGACATGGATACCGCCTGGGTCACTATCAGTTGAAATGGAACCGAGCTGACACTACCATAATATGAAGACAGCCCACATCTGTGCAGCATCCTTCTCTGTACTGGTGCTAATGGTTATAATCATGTGGCAAAGTGAATCAGGGCTTGATCCTGGCAAAATTATCCCAGACAGGAAAAATATTTACTTTTTAGCCTGGGTTGAATCCATGATCATTTTGCATCCCATAAGAGTCAAGGCAGAAGTACCATTTTTGTTGGGACAGATACCAAGCTAACCTGACTGTGAAATCATAGCTTAAGTAGTAGAAGGCTATATTGGTCATCAAGCCTTGAAATTGATTGAAATGTGAAGTGAAAATATCTCTATATAGTCACAGTACAATGTCTTAATATTACTATTTTATGAGGGATCTTCTGTTTTCCTCTGGACAAAAAAAAAAAAAA
The DNA here is from genome assembly GCA_013398815.1 of Ibidorhyncha struthersii. Lineage (NCBI taxonomy): Eukaryota > Metazoa > Chordata > Aves > Charadriiformes > Charadriidae > Ibidorhyncha > Ibidorhyncha struthersii. Next base: position 161,441 of record VZSZ01012184.1, on the reverse strand, counting down.
TACTGATGTCTTTTTTAAAGAATACAGATTGTTTGGCATCTCTCAAGCAATTTGTCTTTGGGAGATGAGATTCTCAAACCCTATTACATAACTAATTCCCCAGACTTCTGTGGTTTTGAGGTGCAGTGGGACAGTGTATTTAGCATGTAAAGTATGTATCTTCATAGAAGCTTCTGAGCCCAGGGTGTGCTCTGGTCAGGTGAGCCTAGGCAAATTGATGCAACTCCACAGTCAAGAAACCTAACTGATCTAATTGCAGTTGTGCAGGGTAGATAACTTGATTAATCCAGAGCCATTTTAAAAATTATTTTATGATATGAAACTTTTGCTAAACAGGTTGCAAATATTTTTAGTGCAAAACTGTTAATACTGCACCAGGTTTTCTTTCTTGTAGGACTCAGTACTTGATTCAGTATAAATCCAGGCATTCACCAAAGAGCTGAGCATACTATAGTCATTAATCAGAGAAATGGATAACTTCATAACTTACAGGTAGAATATACTAATCCATCCTCATCAATGGCTGAAATGTAATATAGGTTTTCTACAGTATTTCTTAATAATTTTGTACCATTCTAATACAAGAAATATATTTAACAAGCAGTAATATTTTTTGAACATGCTGCCAGTATATACATTAAAGAAACTCCTTAGTGATTTATGAAGGGCAGCATGAAGCGGGGAATAAATGGATGTTCAAGCAATCACATAATTGTAGTAATAATTAGGAGGAAGGTTTGCAATATAAAGTAGTTTTAGTAGAAAAGACCTTTTTGCAGAGTTGTTCTGCCTACTTTACAAATTTGTTTGGGGTAAATTTGAATGGCGATGAAAATATTTGAAATCTCTTTTGCCCATCGAAGGCACTCATTTCTGAGATGTCTTCATTTTGAAAGGTTTTACAATACCCTGTAATTTTTATATATTGTTCTCTCTACCAGCCTTGTTACTTACCAATATTCCTACAGAGAATTTGCCACCTTCAGCATAAAACACTACAGGAACTGACAATCTAATGAAAAGGGCTTACTGACTAAAACATATGCCATTGTTTTTCCCTTTAAATTGTGAACAGAGTACTTAGCAAAGGGTGAAGTTCTGTAACGGATTTATGAGCCAACAGAGCAGCATTTGAATCTCCTTGCTCTTAAAACACAGAGGAAGAATGTAATCTAAAATCCAGAGAGTTAGGCTTCCCCTACAAGATAGTTTACATTAAACAGTCACTTCACAAAAAGGAAAACTAAACATGAAGGAAGAATCTTGAATCCAGGATTTCCTCCTTTCAAGGGACTAAGCTAAGCAATGAGCTACAGAGTATGCCTTCCTTTGGGCTTCCCCTTTCCAAGCCCCACAACTACTGAGGATGAAAGACAGAAGATGAAGACTGTGATCTATTCTATCCTTCAGCCATCATTACCTATTCTTTAATTTGGGAATCAGGTATTCTTCAGGGAGACATGCGACATCTTTCAGTCTGGGGAGGGCACTGAACCCCGATATCCAAGTTCCTAAACAAATGTTCTTTATCACATATAACCAGGTAAAGGTGGCTAGCATTTAGCTAATAGCATATTAAAAATAATCTGCCTATGTGACAGCCTGCAGAAAAAAAAATCAGCCCTTGATGCATATAAATGTAACACCTTTAGCTCTCAGATGGAGTTTTGCTTGCCTATGTTACAGTTTAATGTGATTACTTTTGTCCTTAACGTGCAGTTAAAAGGATGATGGCTGTAGACTATGTTTTTGAACAGATTATTTTGCCAGTAAGCTTAAAAAAACGTAGAGATTACTCAAATATCACAAGCCTATTATTTTTTACAGTTTTAAAAAGAGCCAGGAGTACATTGGTCTGAGAAAAGCAACAAAAATTCAACATGTTTACAACAGATTTCTTCGGTGTCAGATTTTACTTGCTTGAAAGTCAAATACTTTCCTTAAGAATAAGAGGTTATTTTAAAAAGGTGAAAACCATAGACTGTGTTCAAACCTTCATATATATACAATATATTGTAACTGTCTACTGTTCACAGGAGTGAAGAAAGAGAGAAATATTTTTGTCATACCTGACAAATACATATTTGCTAGTTTACTCGACAGACTTTGCAGAGTCCAATAGGGAAATTAAATTCAATGTCATGGGCTGAACTGTAGGTAACAAAGAATGTGGGAAATGGCCCTTGTGTTCTTCTCCAGAAAACGTTTAAATATCAAGAGCAATTTCTTCCATGTTAAATGATTTTAGGTAGAATGGGGGAAAATGGTGTAGAAGGTATTACTTTAATTCTGAATTTCCTCGTCCCAGAGTATTAAAGATAGATGGAGGTGAAGAAGGAGTGGATGGGATTCTGCCTTTCATTCAATCTCTCTGCACCCCCTCGCACACGTAAATTCCAGGCTTCAAGTCAGGAGGGAAAGCTCAGTGACCAACAGCCTGAAAGAAACAAACTTTTGACAAGAGACAGAATAGGGGATAGAGGGAACATATGCTGGAGAGAATGTTTGTTTAGTTGTTTTCTCTGTGAATGCAGCTTTTTTAGGACATCATCTGGTAAACAGATTTCCAACCTACTGGTTAGCGCGAAACCCAGTTTGAAGGGAACGTCAGTTACTGTAATCCAGTTTCGGCAAAGCATGCTCTTTTTTTCTCCCCTCAGCAAATAGGATTTCTATCTATTAACATCCAGGTATGAGGTAGTCTGAGCCAAATGTCTTTGTTAACTTATTTTACCATTGTATTTCTTTGTGTAGATTAGATTGTGAATAGGAGCATCTGCTCTGGGGGCAGGTGTGAGTATATATATTGGGTAGGGTAAAACATTACAGACTTTTAAGCTCGGCCCATGAGTGTTTCACACCATCAATAACTATTGAATATGCATTATTTTCTAATCCTATTAGCATGGTTCAGACTACAAATATAACATGAAGAAAACAAACTTAAATGCAAACAAAAAATTGGTAACCAGGTGAACGCAGAAAGAGATCCAAAAAAAATAGCTGAAGGTGGTTCCCAGTGATGACCATAAAGTTTGGTTTAGATCTTTTGTGCTTTGTACCACCCATATGTGAGGCATGCTAACTTACTGAAATATTTAAACACTAAAAAACTACCTCTGCTTTGTCTGCATTTTCATGTGCTAGGCAAAAAATTGCAGTTCATGGTGGCAAAGCGTGGAATCAAAGCAATTGCTTTTGAAGGTGGACTGGCATTATTTTTTGCTAATTCTTGTATTAGACTATCATCTTTTCAGTTGGATGAACTATGTAGGCACAGGAGAAGGGAAACTACGAGCCAGGTTGACCTTCACAGAAAAAGGTTCTATGTCCTAATACAAAATGACTTTTACCTTCTCTGCATAGAGAACGGAAGAATAATATCCTATGTTACAAGTCTCTTTTCAAAGGCATTTACAGACATCAATATAATAAACTTCTGTGAAGTAGCTCTTTAATATTAAAAGTAACTATATGAAAGGCAATGACAGCTTTCTTTCCTTGATTAAATGTGAATGATATGATGCACAAAGTAATGTTTAGATGCTGAAATAAACATCACGAGAAAATGATCTTCCTCTGAAAAAGGAGCAAAGAATCAGTAAAATTATGTAAGTGCAATGACTGATGTCAACAACAGAGTCTAAAGAAGGATTTAGTTTCTCAGCTATGTTGTTTATTCCATCTGGAAGTATCTAGTGCAGCAGGTGAAACACTCTCCAGAAACCTGAAATTACTTATTAGTAAGATGAACAATTGGTTTTCCAAATCATCGATGCATCAAATAACCTACCAAACATAGTTTTGTACAAACTATCACTGAAGGTCACAATCGCCTAAAATTTATCCAGTGATGCCAGATGAAATAATACTGATTCTGCTGTATGTGGGATCATAGAGCAGTGGCTGGTACCGAAAACTTATTTTAATTTAGTGCATGAAAATGAGAAATTCACGGCTGCAGGAATGCTCTATTGAATGTATAGGTATGAAGAAAACCTTGCATACCTGCTCTTTATCAAACTAGTATTAGTTGACATGCCAGATGACAGCAAACCCTCAGAGAGCAGCAAAATTCATCCATCTTAATTGCTGGCGGACTACTGCTATTTTTTTTCAATCTGTGTTGCAAAAGTTATTTATTCCTCTATGCCAAGTGATAGTGAATTTAGAGGACAGCTTGGCCCCATTGCTTAATTGTATTTGCCAGTCTGATAAAGTCAACAAGAATATTTTTGAGGAAATCAATGTTTGCATTATGTACTGTTTTGAATGCAGACCCAGTAATCGTTGGAGGGGAATGGTTTGTATCCTTTGTCCTCTTCCAGGACAAAAGGTGTCTAAACTTTCCGGATGGTGGCTTGTCTTCAGAGTTTATGATCATATTTCCATCTGCACTCCTATCCTCACAGGCCTTTAGAAACTTCATCTTTTAACTCCGGTGGTGAACTTTTGTTCAAGACCATTTTCAATGCACATGCAACTTTTAGAATGACTAAATCTTACAAGAAATATTTATGGGAGAGGAAGAGTATTATCTTAGTGTTGAGAATATGTCTCCAGATTTTCACCACAGGCTTCAGTCTTAGCAATGCTACAGTAGAGATACCGTTTAAAAAATTTTCCCATCAGCATGCGTAACGGAACATTTTGAAAATATAGACAGTCATACATTATGACATATGTACTTCTGGAAACTGATTAACAAATTATTTCTAGATTACACCTTCCATCTTTCCCTTACCAACAGAGCTGTACAGTTTGCAAGCCTTATACTTGATGGCATTAAAACAACATCATATTAAGTAGATTATATAGCTGTAGCATGCACAGCAAATACTCCTAGAAATCATATAATCTTTTAGGTTGGAAAAGACCATTATCATCAAGTCCCACCATTAACTGTCATGGATCAACAGATTCCAATTGCTGTCTTTGGTTACCATCCAGGACCAATGACTGTGGATTACTGTCCGGAGTTACCCATTAACCATCATTCAGGTGGATGTGCAGACAGGCCTGTCTAGCTGAGAGCAACAGTCCTGCAATATGTGTGCAGATTTCTCTCTCCAGTGAGTTGCCCTCATTCTGGACAATAGGATCAGTTAACCTGAACCACTGCTGACGCTTACGTGTTGCTTTCACTCATGCTGTCAAGGTGTCTAGACACTTGTTGGGTGATGAACATTTTGGGATTTGGGATGTCACAGGTAAGTGAAAGTTTTGAATAACATAACTAAAATTTGGAAATGTTTAGTGTTAACCCGAATTTTTAGGAGTGTTTCATCTCAGGACCTTCTGCTCATAAATCTTCCTAATATTTGATGACTCACTCTCCTTTGATCTTGATATTTGGTGAAGTAACCTCTGCTTGGGACTCACCCTGCACCTAATTATTTTAGGAAAAACAGATGCTGAAGGCTCACAGAAGTCACTGCTGCTTTTCTCCCTTAGAACTGAAGATCCAGGAAGGGAGAAGTTCACCTGAAGAGAAAGAAAACATTTCCTGCTTTTTTTCTTACTTTTCTAAAGAGCAGAATTTACACAAGACAAAGTCTCTTAAAGAACATTTTTACTCATACAAACCAGATGGTTACTCACTGCACTGTTCTAACAATGGGTCTGTGATCAATTAAATTAATGGAAGAAATGGTCATGATTAGTTTCATTTTGTTTCGTTTTGTTTTTCAAGAGGTCATGTGCAAGTGTATTATATTGATGTCATATGCATATTCCTATTTCATTGAATAACTAGTGAACAGTTAATAGTTTTATTATTGAATACATAGATAATGATAATAGTTAAGCATTTTCTCCCCCATTATCTTTCCTTCTAAATATTTTCTCAAAGTTTATGTAACTAATTCTCTACTCTCTCATGGTACAAGAAAACATGGTCTCCTTGAACGAGACCTAGTGGGTGAGATTTATCAAGTTAAACCTACATGCATATAATAAGAATACTTATATGTGAAAAAGTCACTTGAGTTTCCTTTTGCAGTTAATAGAAACCTCATCACTTAGGTCAAGAGAGAAGTTTATTTGGGCTTATGGTAGGCATCTAAAGTCAATCAGATGAGTCATCACCTAAAATTGGCCATACGTGGAGTATAGGTTAACTTGCTCTGTTGTTGAGAGCTATACTGTAGGCATCTAAACTTCACTCTGTAATTTTTGTCTTATGCTGTCTTTTCATTTACGGAATAGAACCTGAATTTACCTAAAAGGAGTTATTTGTACACTAACTGTTTTGTAGCTGTATCTCTGCACCCTAAGTGAGTACCAAAACAGATTAAAGTACCAGGAATTAAACTGACATAGTTCAAAGTTAAGGAGAAAAGAAGAGCAAGTACCCAAAGACAAAGGCTAGTGCTGTTGAAGAACATAGTATTGAATGCTGTTACTCCTGAAAGCTTTTCCACGTAGGTAGGTAATGCAGAAAGAGATCAAGAGCAGAAAAATTTAAGATTGAAATTACACAGGTTCATCTAATCTAGCAAACAGGGAAGTCTGATATACGATGACAGTCTACAGACATATTAGGGTAGAAATCAAGAAAATGCATACAAAAGTATTACAAGTAACTTAGGTTGATGACTAAAAGGTTTCCAGCTATCAGAACAGAAAATATGAAAAAAAAAAACAAAAACAAAAACAAAACAAAAAAAAACCAACCAAACAAAAAAACCCCAACATTTCAACAAGAGTGGGGGATGGCAGAAAAATAACAATTTTTAATCATGACTGAGTATAAACCATGAAGGAGCATAATACATGATGCCAGTGGTAGCAAGCCAACAGACTCAGTGATACAGGACTTCCTCCCAGCTCTGTGGTCCTAAGATAGGTAAGCATCCTGAGCCTGACTCCTCTCCCCTCTTTCTTCCCTGCCTCCACCTTCCCAGAGCTTCCCTCTTAACTGGTGATTCAGTGAGAAACGCTTGGGGTGTTATCCAAACTAAGCTACTAGTTGTAGCATACACAGTATTTCCTCAAGCTGAATAACAAAGCTGTACAAGAAGAAGCAAATTCTTTAAAACAGAACTTGGATTTGTTTTCATAACAGGAAAAGAAAAAAAGAAAAGAGCATTTAGATATTTCTCTTTCTTTAATGAGAAACCTTACTTAAGTGGGGCTTTTTTTGTATTTCAAGTCAGGGAGGATTAAAGAATACCAAATTATGAAAAAAAGTCTGACACCTTGTTGCTTGGAATTGTTATTGCAGTGACCTGCCTTTGCTGCCCTTCCTTTAAATTTAGGGGGGTTTAATACAAAAATTTTAAAAAAACCTAAACCTCTCATATTTATTTCCTAAAATAAACCATTTCATTAATCACTGAAGCTGTCAGTTAGACATAATTGGCTATGCTGATTAATGAAATGGTTTATCTAAGGAAATAGATATGAGAGGCTTTATAATGAATGTACTTTGAATCTAGGAAAACGGCAGACAAAACCAAGATAAAGCAAAACTAAGTTAAACATTCTGGTGATTTTTTTTTACCTAATTTCAGTACTCCCCCTTAACCCTTTTTGTTTGGTTGGGCTTTTTCACTAGTGTTCTGCAACAAAATTGAAGACAAGTGAAAATATTGGTATCAAATTATTTTGTTCTGTTATGGCTGTTGAATTAGAGATAGGAAATTGTCATGAGACTCACTATTTTTTTACTTTTATCACTGTTTACAAAAACAGGAGCATGTTTAGGTTTTCCAGAGTGTATAGACCTTTCAAAAGGCCTCCCATCCTTCAGCATTTCTATTGCTTCAGGTCAGGGAATTTTGTTTAAAAAAAAAAAAAAGGAAACTGAATTTTCCCCTTTGTTTTTGAGAGTGCTTTCCTGGATATCCCACAGTAACAGAGCATATTTAGACAGCAGAAATGTGTGAATTCAGACAAGGCTTAAAATAGGAAAACCGCGGAAAGCAAACTATATTTTTCATTTAACAAAGTTGCTTATATTGAATCCCAAAAGTGTGAGGCCTCCTAGCAATGTATGGCCCTGACAAAGTTGTTCAGTTTGGAAACGCAAACAATAGTTATGACAATTAAATGTTGGGTGGCACAGGGCATTTTCTATAAATGACTCTGAAGCCAATGGAAGTGAAAGAAAATCACGTGCTAGGTATGTAAAAAAGAAGTTCTGAAATTTTTCAGCAGACTGGGTAGTTTTCTTTAGTTTGTACAATTTCTTTGTTCTACATGCAGCTTTGAAAGTAATAGCTATATGCAGTCCTCATCTAGGATAGTAATTAAAACACCTCTCCTCATCACATAATTATATCTCTGGAGACAATTATGCATTCCATACTTACATTTTTAACCTTGACTATAATCTGCCAGTGCATGTGTCTAGTTTTGTATGAACTTCAAGCTGAAATTATTTTATCCTTGGAAAAGAGTTGCAGGAGTGATGTTGCCTGAATAAAATGTCCATATCATGTGTGATAAAATGAGCAAAGGAAAGAGTAGTAAGAAATGCAAAATTACTATTCTATTTCTTGAGAATTTTGTGAACTGTCATAAAAAAAATCTAGAGAAATAAGCGGTTATGATATTGTGCTTCTTTTGTATACAGTTGATGTATGTGAGAGAAATCATTAAGGGGATCAAGTGTATCAGAGGAGTTGTGTTTTATTGATTACAGTTTGCTGTATATAATCCACTGCAGTTTAAAATAGCAGCTTGGGCTTTTAAAGTGCAGGGGTCAGACTGTACCCTAGCAAAGAAACAACTTCCACAGTAAACTTCTAATGAAGAAAATGTTCTATAGTTTATTATATAAGTAATTATTGACCACAGATCATTTGGTGTGTGGTTTGAGCAGATTTTGCTTCTACTTTTTGCAAACGATTGAAAGTGAAAGGAAGATAATCTTCTGAAAGGTTGCTGTTGGTCATTTTGCAAAGTGTGATAATAGGGAAAAAAAAGACCTTAGAGGTAAAACTGAAAAACAGAAATTAGTCAAAACAGGACTGTCAGAAGTGGTGATGGAACCATAACTTACTTTGAGACTAGACCATGTTCCTCACCTTGGCAACTTTCCTTTCTACACCAACTCCTTGGCACAGCAGGCTACATTGTGCTTTCTCACCTTGCTCCTTCTGGCTTATCCCAGACCATTGCAGTAAGCAATGTTACCTGGGTAAACATTCCCATACTGAGCTACCTTCTTTGAGGAGCCAGGGCAGAGAGCACAACAAAGATGTAGGAAAAGGGCAAAGATTATGGCTGGCTAGAAGTGAGGTGAATGTCAGGCTCAAATGTTGTTTGCTTTAATAGACCCTAAGCATAGCAAAAATTAGTGTATATTTTCACAACAAAGTGCATCTTGCCTGTTAAATTGTGTTTAAAAGTTAAAACAATGTTATACATTGACAAGTGGGAGGTATTGGTAATTTCTTCCAGGCTTTTAAAATGGTTTTTAAAAAATCCTTTAAAAGTCCTGTTTAAAGAATTATGGTAAGCTCTGGTTGACATCTATGTGACTGCCATATATTATAACATAATATGGTGACATGTATATTAAAAATTAGTTATAGGGAAGAAAGTGAAGAGTAGGAATAAATGGTTAATTCTCTGGAAGAAAAAAAATTAATATGAGGTGCCTTAGAATTAGTACAATGAATGTCATAAAACCAGTCTTAAATTTATCTAGAGGTGTACACACAAGAGGTACTGAGTTACATGAGCTATTAATTTAGAACCACAAAACAGTTTGAAATTCTCTCAAGTTCATGTTCGAACTGTATTCAAGAAATAAGCATTGTTGTTCAAATACTCTTGAGTTATGAATGGATCACTGAAGGTTTTTGTGAATTTCCTTCAGATTCCTACAAACTCTTTCAGGTTGCTATTTTCACTGAATTTCAAGGTCAAGTATGATGTGGCCTATCTCCATGAAACAACAAATGATATATCAACATATAGCCATATAACATATGGCTTATATGTCTTTAAACTCTAAAGAATATCAGCATAGTCAAAATCACTTTATCTTTAAAAACATAATTTAATTCTACTGGACGTGATTTCTTGGTGGAAACAAGAAATCACAGTGGAGATTTACAATTTTTCCCTTTCTGTTTTGAGACATTACTTTGACAGTGATAACTTGCAATGTTACAAAAAAAACCCCTCATTGCAGCAAACGACTCCCAGGGAGTAATTCAGGGCAACACCAACAAACAATAGAGGACAAAAGAAGTGCCTAATCCCTTCTCTTCATCAGCGAAAACAGTATTAATAAATGCTTTAAAAGCATCTGTTCCACGATAGTAGCTATCTCTTAGGATCAATCAATAAAACAGGACAGAAATCTGTGCATGGAAACAAAGATGGATTTGGGGAAGAAGGCTTAGCTTTCAGATAAAAGACTGATAGAAGCTCTCTAGAACATAAAGACAGGGAAAATCCAAAATTCGTTATATGCAATAAGTTGTTGTAAGCAAGCTGTCCTTGTTTGATGAGCAGGGCTTCTTACATGAGATTATCTGTCAAGTTAAAAGATAAGCATTGCCTTATCCAAAGAACGGTCATGAAACATCCAGAAGTTTGCATGAAGGGAGCATACACACAAAGGGAGCCAGTACACAAGGAGATATGTTGGCTTTTTTGACCTTGGTTTTACATTTAGGATTCAGACTGACTAAGAAAGTATTGATAGAAAGAATTTGCTTTTGCACTCCTAAATTAAGATTCGTAGTTCATGAGTAGCTACATAAACAATGACTTGAGTTTGACATTGTATTACGGCATAATAAAATAGGCATTAATATAATTATGGTCACTAATTAATGAAAGAAGGTGTGTCTATCACAAAGGTGAATGAATACTAAAGGATTCACGAAGATTTTATGGAAGCTTGGCATAATTCAGAAACATTATGGCAGAAGAAATTATTCATAGATAAAAGACAATTCATACATATTCATTCATTCTTTTACCTAGATTTTCTAAAGTGGCTGTAACATCCTGCGAAGATGTAGTAAACAACACCTTAGCAAACCCCGTTAAATGGTGTAGACCAGTAACAAAGTGAAGATGTTCTTATGGCATATTAAAAAATATAAGAAGCAAAACTTCTAACTTGGTTATTCATAAATTACTGTACTTCAGAATTATATACTTCAGAACATGCCTTGAAGTCCCACCACTTATTGCTTGGGGTTTTTTGTTTTGGTTTGGTTTTATTTTTTGGTTTTCTTTTGTCTTTCCCAAAACGTCTAAGAGTATTTCAGACAAGAAATGCATTTAGGGCATGGAGGGGTGGGACGAGGATCAGGTGCTTGCAGCCAGAGCAGTACTGGGACGTGGCTGGAGGAGGGCGGTCTGCTGGAGGGGTGATGCCTTTGGTGGGGGGCCCTTGGAGCGGGCAGCGCTGCCCCTTGACTCCCCCCAGCTGCCCCACTCTTTGCCCTAGCACCGCTCTTCTGGGGATTGTACCTTCCACAGCCTGGCTGTTACCTGGCCAGCTAGGCCAGCAGAGGGGTTTTCCTACCAGTTTTGGTGCCTATTTTTAACCTGAGCTCCTTACAGCCAGTGGCAGAAGCAATTTCAGTGGTGTGTAGCAGACTCTAAAGAGATTATTTTTACCCATTTACTAATGAAAGCTGAAATTAGTACATTTTTCAAAAAAGAATTAATAAATAAACTGAAATCCATTAGTCCTTCTGATAATACTGGAAACATCTCTGTTAAAGGGCACCTCAAGACGCTGTGACAACTCTGAGTACCAGCAGCAGACAGTGGACAAAAAGAGGAAGTGCTGCAGTATGAGACTTCAATGTCTGCAGTGGCACAAAAGAGCTTTCCAAATTTTCCCACAAAGAAGAATGTTTTACTTAGTTATATAGTCATGGTACTGTGGACCATCTTCTTGTTTTCCTTTGTGGATACAGAAACACAGTGTTTATAAGGATTAAATATTAGTTATTAAGGAAGTTTTTATATTTCCCTTATTTAAAGAATAAATCAAAAGGCTTTCAATAGTCACTTTCCAGAGATTACCATTTGAACCTGCTCATTTTGGCGTCTGATAGCATCTGGAAGGGAGTTAACTTCTATAGCTGACAGCAATTAACAGTCTTTATTTTGCAGATCCATGTTAATGAGAAGACATGGTCGAAAAGTTTCTGATTAATACCAAGATGGTTGATTATGGCAACATATGCTTTTCAGTGAAATAGTTAACATTAGTAATTGTTGGTGACCAATATCAGATTATAGAGGACATTGGATGGATGTGAATGAGTAACTTTGGCAGTCCTCAGGGGTGAAGTGCAGAATCTGAGTATGTGCAGGGACACAAGAATAAGATACCGTTACAGAACAAATCATCTCTTTTTTTCTCCCAAAGTAGCGTATATCCCAGAGCAATACAATATTTTCCCTCTCCTTCAACGGCTTTGATTTAAGCTTCTTATAAAATTACAGAAATTGCGGTTCTATTTTAATAATAACACTGTTAAATCTTAAATGAATGTTAGCAAAGGATTTTTCTGGTGATTCAAATATTTCTAAAATTAGATACAGGTATTCAGCTGAGTACTATACATTATGAGTCTCTGCAATTTATTTCATAGCTTGTTGGAGTTTTTACTCTAATATTTAATGAAGGATATATCCAAAGTTTGCCAAAAAACTTTTACTTTCCCAAGGATATGATGCATTCATCTTTGCACCTTTTCCACTTTAAATTAACTGAAACATCCAAGATTAAGTTATTTGGACACCACCAGTTCTGAGGGTAAAACCACTTCCTTTTTGTTACAGAAAAGGAGAAAAAGCTAATCAAAATTATAAAAGGAGCTGTCACATCTTATTTCTTTTAAAATGCAAGGATAATAGCTCCTGTCATATTTACCAAGGGACCTCTTCTGACACCCCATGAAATAAGAGGAAATCAGAGTTTGGCCCAAACTCTGAACCAAACTTCTGGACTACGGGGTCAGTGTAGTCTGTGATGTGTCCTGGCACCTTGTTAAGGACCTTGTCTGAGCATGCCAGACTCACTATCCCATATTATCAGATTTCCTTCCTATGGGAGATATCTGATAACTTTCCATTTCATTATAGCCATTTCTTTTTCTTTTTATGAAAGAATCTGTTCCCAGTCCAAGTCTGTGATCAGATTTTGCCTCAAGTGGAGTATGAACACCACACACAGCTGTGAAATTAAGATTTGAGGATTTGGGCTGAACTAACAATTAGTTTTTATTTTAAACATGGATAAATTTAACCATGCACCTTTTAGTTGAATAAACAGAGTTAGGATCTCCATATCTAAGGGTAATTAAAAAGAAACTAAAATAGTCACATGATATGTCTTTTAGAAAGTATTCTATTAGTTACTGGGGAAAAAAAAAGCATAAATAATCTTTTAATTAGAAGGTTTTGCACAAAAAGTTATGGAATATTTAATCTTCTGTATTCAGTTACATTTTAAAAAACAATATGAGGTCATGTAACAGTACATTTGAGTGTATACATGTTTATGTGTTTATACATATGTTTATATATGTCTATGTCTACATATATAAACATTGTTTGAATTATAGTGTTTGCTATTATGTAATAACTCTTAATTATGGCTTTTCCTTTCTCATATATGTATATTGCTCAATATTTAGTAAAGTTCATTAAGAAGTTTTGTGAGTTCACTGCATGAAAACTGCAAATGAGAAGATATTAGACAGGACACAATAAATATGAACAATAGTAGAGAAAATAGGTTTTGCTCTGGGATCAGTAGAAAAGCATAATAAACTTCCAAGAAGCATTGAGCAAGTTTTTAGTTGAACACTTTCTTGCTTTTTGTCAAACTGAAAGCAAAGGAAGAATGCAACTGGAACGAATAAAAAAAATCAGCTGGAGAAAAAAAGAGAAGAAAAAAACACAGTTTTGCAGCATGATTCTCAACATACAGTTGGTTGCATGCTTCTTTTCCCATGTCTAACGTTTAAGAAACTTGTATTAGATATGGTGGCTCCATGTTCATTCTAGGGTGATTACTCAGCCCAGCTCTGGAAAGTAACTATCAACATACTATGGATTATTTTTGGATTATAATAACCTCTACTTCTGAGACTATCCCTTTTTCTTCTAAATAGTGTATTTATTTGTTAGGTTTCCCATATGATTGTCGTAGGAGAGTGGTGAGGTTGAGCTTCCCTTTTTACTCTCTCTTTCTAATGAGGGAAAAATGGAGTGGCATTGCAAGGATCAATATCTTCCTGATCTGAACAGTTCTCATTTATTTATTCTTTTCATTCACTGATGAAAAAAAATCAATTGTCCACTCAGCTCCACTTTCAACAGTAGTATAAGTTTGTGTAAATGTTTAATAAATAGTAGTTTTATTTCACTTTAACTTGTACATTTTCAATGTGTTCAATTAATGGGCAGGTGCTGTTAGGAATTTTAGATTAAGACAAACAGCCTGCAGCTTCCCAGTCCAAATAGGTAATATTGCTTCTTTGACAACTAGTTTATTATTCTGGTGCTTTACTGAGTCCTGACTACGTTAGATTTGCCCTTAAAAAGGAATTGAAAATTCTCTATTTCACAGTTTCTAACTCTGAATCTAGCATCCAAATTTAACATGACAACTCCTCGTGGGCCAATTAATTTTTCCAAGCTATTTACTTGGATGAATATTTACTAAGTTGGCAGAGGAACCGTTTTTGTCCACATAATCTCAGCTTTTCCAGAGTGTTTTACTTAAAGTACTACTAAATCCAAATTGCCTCTTCTTACACTTGTATACAAGCGAGCTTGAAATCCAATTAATGACTGTTAATCAAAAACTGTTCAGTTATTTAAATATTGGGGCATTGTATCTAGGTACCTAGATGTATCTTTGAGAACCAGGTCCAGAAATGGGCTAAAGCTGAGCTTTGGAAAACTTGAGCTTCTTTGAGAGTAATTGAGGTTCCAATGCAAAAAGACAATGTGATCCAAAAAACTCTCATGTGACTGCTGCCAGACTCAGCTGCGAATGGGAAAATGCCACACTTGAAACACTTAGGGGCTGATCCCAAACTTACCCCTCTGCGAAGAACATCCCACTGGCAAGTCTGTCCCTTTGAAGTGACTTGACCATTCATTGAGGGCTTCAGGAGGAGATAAGGAGACTGTAGGGCGTGAGGCTGCACCGAGGAGGGCAAACAGTCACTGAACCCCCGGTTTTGCTCTCAGCTGACCGCAGTGTCGTGCTTTAGATGCTTTGCCCTGCCCCGAATGTAAAACTCAAACCCTACTTATTTTAGAAAGTAGGACACTTAGTTGGGAGCTGGAAGACCTGTGTTTTAGCTTCGTTGACCAAAAGTATTCCTAAATGACTGGCTAAACATGGTAAATCTCTGTAAAATGCACAAAGGGTTCTCGAGAAGCCTGAACCCAGAACTGCACCCTTCCATTAACAGACGTTAACCAGCAGATGTACAATCAACTTCCTC
This sequence comes from Ibidorhyncha struthersii, assembly GCA_013398815.1. Classification (NCBI taxonomy): domain Eukaryota; kingdom Metazoa; phylum Chordata; class Aves; order Charadriiformes; family Charadriidae; genus Ibidorhyncha; species Ibidorhyncha struthersii. The sequence goes on along the minus strand of VZSZ01012184.1, from coordinate 145,983 downwards.
TTGATTTTTTTCTTTCTCTGTCTATAAAATGGCCGGGACACTTTTCTGCACCACACTCCACAGCCGCACTGGAAGGTGCAGTAACACCCATCCCTGTCCTGGACCCCATTCCTTAGGACACTTGCTGATGGCATGGGAAGCTTTACTCTGATTACAGACTGAAACTGGCCCTGGCTCTTCAGTTTCTCAAATATTTTTCATGGCTATGGTTGAAAGACCTCCCTCAGTCAAGGAGTAAGCAGTGTCTAACAGTACCTGAAATCAATTGCAGTGCCTCCCTGCAGCCCTGAAAGCAGGAACAACTTCAACTCACGGCTTTTGCTCAGTATTTCTAGCTGGTTTCCTCCACCGGGCTGTGTACATGCTGGTTTTAGCTGCTGCTCATCTTGTTGGTTAGTTCTGAATTTCATTCCCAGGCATTTGTCTTTACCCAAACACAGTGTCTGCAGCCAGGCACAGCATGTGCATACCTCTGTCAAGATTTGGATTCTACTTTCTAGCAAGACTGGGGGGAGACACCCAAAATATCTAAACAAATTTAATTTTAATTTTGAATCTGACTACAGCTCTTAATGCAGGAATCTAAGTTTTATCCTGTCCTTTGCCGTAACTCATTTGCTTTGCTTAATGTTAATGGAACCTTAACTTTTACAACAGAGATTTTTCTCTACAAATTTTAATGACTGCACCCCTCCTTGGTAGCACTCAACTCCTGCAGGTGAGGTGCAAAGGCTATAGGCTTACTTTGGGGTCAAAGAAGTAAAACATCTGATGGTGTAATAGCTGTACTATTTGCTTTTGCTTTTCAGTTTAATTTACATTGAAGGCTTCACTTTACCTACTGTTAGAAAAACCTGAGGATGGCTGCCTTAGAACATAAGTTACCTGTGTTTTGCAGTGTCTTTCTGATGGCAGAAATGGCGAAGATTTGCCTAGGTAGAAAATGAAGCAGAGATGCTAAGAAGTTTGTTTCGAGTTTCATTTACCTTAGGCTCACTGGCTGAAAACTGGCATAACATTTTTACTTTTCTACAAGCTAATTAGGGATGTTTCTTGAAGAAATCCACTTTATCCAGCAAGCTGTTACTGTACTCTGATGGAAGGTTGTAAAAAATGAAAAAGAATAGTCATTATTGGGGTTGGAACTAGATGATCTTCAAGGTCCTTTCCAACCTAAACTATTCTATGATTCTATGATTATCTAAGTGACATAATAAGAAATCATATGTTTCTTTGAATAAGTTAATATTCATAAAAAGCAGCAAATTATTCAATGAACAGCTTTTTACAACTCTGGAGTTGCTTGCCTATCATAAAGAACTAAATAATTAACTGGCAAATAATGGCAATACTGACATGAAATATAAAAAATATTCTAAATGTGACTAATATAGAAATGGCAAAATTAATTGAGTAATGTATTTAATCAGATATTATTAATTGTCTACACTATTCAACTAATTCCACCATAATGTCTGTATTTTTATATGATTGTATAAATTAATTTTACTGTGGATCTATATCCCGTGCTTGTGCTTCCATTACAGATGTAACATAGAGCTAATTTAAGCTTTCACCATGCAAATGAACAATGACAGTTGTACTCACTCGAAGCACAAAGGTGGTATTTCTATGGCCCTCATTTCAGGAAAGGTTTCTGTGGGCCTAAACACAGAACATATTCAAAGCGTACTAAAAACTTCAGTACTATGGAATTGCTCAAGAGCAAAACCTTCCCTTTTAGGTTGTGCAGGTTGAGACTGATTTCTTATGATTTGCCTCTAATATTTCTATAGCTGTAGATATTAATGCTGTGGCAGTCTCAGTTTAATTCCCCTAGACAGGTGTTCACAACTTTAAATCAATATTGAAATAGATAGTCATTGCTAGGATATGTCTGCCCAGACAGGTGAGTCAGCTGGATATGAGCCAGAGAAAACTTTGGCAAAACCGTAACTACGTTAGTAAATCCTCTTGGCTTAAAGGCTGATTTGTCTACATGTTCCAAAATTTCATACTTACTGGCTTGCCCTGAAATCCAGTGTCTTTGATAAGACTGACCACCTGGAAGGTTTCGGGTTCCAAATCTGAGGTAATATAAATAAAGTTTCCCTGAGATAAGACTACCCACATAAATGTCATAAAATGATAGATGCTGCAACCTTCGCATGAGAATGCACAAAACTGTGGGTCAAATCCATGTTCATACTTCAAAGGCATTTGGAAGGGTTGTACTGAGTTTCTCTTTCCATCTTCTTAGAGATATCACCTCCAAAAGTCCTTTCTGGGGAGATTAGCATGTGTGGTTCATATTTACAGGCACTGGCACACCACCTAGAAGATGAGAACACCCAACATGATGAAGGAAGTATAGCTGTCGTTTCAAGGCTGGTATCTATTATCTGCTCTAAACAATCAGAATGAAAAGCTGGCTGAAAATATGTATCTTGGGAGCAGGATAGTATGGCATTCCAGGATTGAGGCTGAGCAGGCAGGCATCTGGAGATGCTTGGCTGAAGCAGGGCAGCGAGTGCTGCTTGTCATGAAAGGAGGTAATGAATGGAGGGTGACTCAGGCTATATAGCCAGGACAATGCCCAACTATCCATGCAGCCAGTGTCTGCTGTACATGTGTGTATTCACATTTGAAGCAATAGAGGGTATCAGACCAAAAAAGACTTGGCTTGAAGTGCAAATGACTTATACGACTGTGATGAGTGACTGAAAGCGTATAGAGCTAATGGTAGCAAGAGGGAGACATGAGAGTATTTTGTGGCTCTAAGAAGAGGAAAGATGTAATAACGTTACATCTTTCATATATTTAGTTACTATATTCCTTACTATATTCCCAGGTTTGTTGATACTAGGTCTGTGAATTCCTTTGGTAGCCTGATAACATGAGAAAACACCTTTTATTTGGCCACAACAATACCCCCGATGAAACATGGATCAAAACTAGAATTTTGAAGGTATCAGTAACTAATGAGAATGTAGGAATATCTCTTTACTGCTTCTTCTTCCTTTTCTTTTTGGAAAGCAGAGAGTAAATGAAAAAGTGGCAACCTAGAAATTAAATGGCAGAAAGTTTGTTTACATGAATGTAAAAATGCAGAGTGCAGCAGAGTTCAGACCTCTGAAAGCTGTGAAGTGTATGCCTTCTTTGATCTGTGCTGTAAAACACCAATAGCACCTATTCACTCCTTTTGTTTTTGAACAGTTTTTAACAGGAGTACTTACACCTTTGTCAGTCAATCAGTGAGTAAGCCTACTCCACCAGATGCACACTGAATTAGGTAAATCTGACAGCTCCTTCCTTTCCTTTTACAAACACGCAACCACATTTAGTTCCGTGTTTTCAAATATCATGACCACAGTCACCCCATCCCTAACTGCTGACAGGCTCCCTGGCAGTCCCTCTGCTAGCACTGTCTACAGGACACAACACTGAAACACGGGACATGAAAACTCTCAAATCATGTGTAGGTTTTTCCCTTTGGTTACCCAGCTGGAGGTCTGACAGAAAGCAGCAGCCCCTTGTTAAGCGGGCACAGTTCACCCCTTTGGCTTTAATTTAAAAGCACATCTGGGCAAACCCTTCAGTCAGCCTTGTCAATTAACGCAGTGAATAGGACGGTGACTGTATTTTAATCCTTACAAATAAATTTGGAGTTTTAATTTTTTTATAGCACGGCTATTTAGAATCATAGAATCATAGAACTGTTAAGGTTGGAAGAGACCTTTAAGATCGAGTCCAACCATTAACCTAACCTGACAAAACCACATCTAAACCATATCCCCAAGTAACACGTCTACCCTTTTTTTAAACACCTCCAGGGATGGTATTTGTTTGAAGAAGTGAATCCCATTATGGAACAACAAGACCTGTAGTAGAATGGCACTAATTGTGCACAAACTGACTGTGATTATTTTTTTAAACAATAAGTTGATTTACTTTAACTATTTTCCTTCCATGTTGCACTGGGTCTCCGCAAAGACTCCACTTCACGGGCAGAAAAGTACATGGAAAGCAATTTTCAGAGTAACACGTCTGAGGAATCATTGAAATCAAGCCTCAGCTTTGTACTTAGAAGCCTCTGTGTTACATTGTGCTTATGTAAAAGCACCACTTTGGTTGTTGAATGAGCACATCTGGAGCTAAAGGTATGAACTGCAGCAACCTGTGCTGCAGCCATCTGTCCAAATTACAGCGCAGCTTTGTTCCCTGCTCATTGGGCGCAAGAGGGGAAATGAGGCCTTATGGAAGAGTGAGCTGGCTTATTAAGTAAAGGAACAGGAACAACTTCATGTGGCCTCTTTTGGTCAAGCAGCGCTGCCCTTATTTCCAAAACCATCAATCTGTAGAATATTATGTTTGACATGTTATTTGTTGAATAAATGTGAGGAAAAAGAGAATCTAGCCTATTGACTAGATTATTTGTGGTGATTCATTTACTCACATCTATTACCCAGTGCCTGAAAAGCAGCTGTCTGGGAGTTGATGTATGTTCTTAAGGGTTTGGGCATAGGTACCCTTAAGGCCTGACCAGCTGAGCTCCTTCCTAAATTAAAGTAAAACAGAGAAATAAACAAGATTAAAGTAAATATCAATAAAGAAGCAGTTCATAAATAATCTAATATGTCAAATAAAATACAGGAAATGAAGAAGATGGCAGAAAATTAATAGATGTGCTAAAAGCAACCTCATAGCCTATTACCCAGTGCTGCAAAATTTACTGTCATACAGATGCTATAAATTTGTGACAAAATACTGGAAAGAAAACAAATGGGAGGCAAACCAGCAAAGTCAGGGCTCAAATGCATACAATTTTGGGAAACGTTTCTACTAGCCAGACTGATGTGATAGGTGCGACAAATTTTGGTGAATTCCACAGAAGCATATAAGCCTGATCTAAAATCTAGCAGGAAAAAATATATTGACAGATATAGCTATACAGATAGATATAATAGCTTTTAAATTTTTAACTTTAAGAATTGAACTGCAAGGTGTATGATTAAATTTTATTTGATCTAAGGCAAAAGTAATAATGAACCTCTCACAGTGGTTTAAGTGATTGGTTAGGAAAGATATTCAGAAATTCTGTCCCATTGAAAATACCCTAACACCTCCATGAGGCTTAAGTCACAAATATGTTTAATTCATATAGGCACCGATTTATGGTAAAAGGAACTTTACATCCTTTTTCTATGAGTTCCATGTTGTGTAGTTAATTTTAAAAAAATTGTTCCTTTAGATCTCAGGGAAATCAGGATGCTTTTCTGATATGAATTCAGGATTTTTCTGTCTCACATACAGGAAACACTTTTGTGTTCTGCTATGTCTAGCCATACACAAGTGTCAGCATTCGGGAATTTTCGCAGATAAAATGCAGGCTGTTGTGTCCCCTGTCGCACTAACATTGAGGGAACGGACCTTCCTAATGTTGGGTTTTGACCTGTCAATCATCTTCTTCACTAAGTGCTAAAGACAACAGCTCGCGCCTGCTGACTGTGCTCAGGAATAGGTTCCACCGCTCTAAATACATGGAAGGTGACAGGTCTGCTCATCTTCAGGGTATTAAGTTTGTCAGAAAGCAGTCTGACAGCCTCAGAAGCAGTTTGGGGTGGGATTCAACCCACCTAACTAGATATCTCCAATGCAGATATCTGAATCCAGGTGACTCATCTTATGTTCCTTTTATAATCAGGGAAAAGAAAAAAGCAGTGATTCATCTGACATATTTTTGACATCAACTTCATGCAGAAATCAGTCACACCATGCAAGTGCCCATGTCTCTTCATTAATTATAAAAGGATTTTAGGTGACTAGCTCAAATCTAGACATGTGCAATAAATCTTACCTTAAGTTTCTTTTTTTCAGTTTGAAGATTTCTCCTTGTAGGACTCTCAGCAACCATGGTGCCTGGTAGAGCTGAGGGAATATATCGGAACAACAACAACAAAAAAGGGTTTTTTAGGCCAGAATGTCTTCTTTTGCCTAATCACTGGGTACTCCATATGGTCCTTCAGGGTACCATATTGTGGGACTACACCCCTGTGCATTCATCGGATTCGTAAGTGTTATGTTCTGGGCCAGCAGTCTCTGACACAGATGGTTTAGGCAGATTCCAGTTCCAGTTTAGATCATTACTCCAGCCCTAAAATGCCTATCGATGAGCTGGAATGTCCGAGCAAAAAATCAGGCCAGATTATCGCAGTGGCACCTGCTAGTTTAAAATCTGGGAATCTGTGTGGAAAGGAAAGGCCTAAGCTCATCATATAGTAAAAGTGGTTCTGCTTTGTGACACTGGCCATTCCCTGTGCATCCTTCCACGTGGTTGTTTATATGGGGTTTGGAGGATGGTTGTTACACATATGGGTATACACATATAGGAGAGGGTGTTAATGTAGCTTGAACGAGCATCGGCAGGAGTGGCTTTTTCATAGTCTTCTCAGGCATGACAGAAAAGAGGTACGCGCTCAACTTATTAGCCTGCATTGAAATATGAGCTGCCATGTCTTCTCTGCTTCTGACAAAAAATATGGAGATGCCCTGTGTCTCCGTTTCTCTGTCTGTAGAATGGTTAAAATCTGTCAGCCTCAAAGCAGTTTTCTCAGTGTTGTTTTATGTTTATAACATGCTTGAAGATATTTGGAAAGAAGAAAAGTATAGAAAAGACAGAGGTATTGTTATTGTAGAAATATTAATGTTTTTTCCTCCTTGCTAAATTATAAGGAACCATACATGGAGTTATTACATGTATAAGATTTATTAAAAAAAACAACAAAAACCAAACAAACACAAACAAACAAACAAACAAAACAAAACCCAAACACAATAAATTTGCTGCTGTATACCAAATGCTGTGAAATCAGAGAAAGAATGCATAATAACAGCTATAAAATGAACTATCTGGTGGAGCAGTTAAGCTGTACAGTCTGTTTAGTCTGAATTCCACATCTATGTGAACATACTTCAACCATTTTAATCGGTCAATTGCTGTCTGAGTACGTACATGTCCTCATAAATTTGCCAGTCTCCCTCTCACATGAGGAACGTCTGACACTTATGCTTTAAGGTACTCCTTGTAAAAGCTGTACAAGATGGGGATCAGAATAAGAAACCTCCGCTGATTTAAATGTCACATTCTTGGCACAGGTTAAACACCCACAAAAATTTACAGTCAAGATTAAGAGATGAGACTTCAGATAGTACCCAAGAAAATGACCTGTTGACACTTAAGTATGTGAACTAGCTTATAAACGGGATAATAGCAGTCTTAGGAGGAGCGGATTTTCTGACCTGATAAATGAGGCTTTTTGTTCTGCATGATTCTTTTATTTTTTTGTCCTTGTCATATTTATCTGCATTTGACATTGGCAGACTGAACTGAAAAAAACCCCAACACATTTCTGAAAAACATTTTGGAATATCACGTAAATAAGAGGAATGCAGATGGAAGAGATGTATTGCAGTTATATTGTGAGTCATACCAGTAAATTTTAGGCAAGTCTGGGAGACCTTTACTGGACAATGAGAATCCACAGATTCTCAGGCAATTAAAACCCTAGAACTACAATTTACAGACCTCTTTCTCAGCAACACTGGACAGCAGATACACAATAGTATCTAGAGATGAAAGAAATGAGCAAAATATACTTTTTTCAGTACAAAGAAGTGGAAGGCTGACTGCCTTGCCTTTGAATCCCTCTGAAAACATCTTGGATGGGCAGCTGATACATTCCTGCGTTTGTAAGAGTTAAATATACAGAAACATTTTTAACATTAGAAAATCTATTAAGTTAAATGCCCAAAGGTAAATTTATGTCTGTTTGGAACAGAGAAATACTTTTTAAAGATTTTTTCTCATTACCTTCTGTACTCCAGTTTTGTAAGCAAAAGTTCCGTCTCTTCTTCAGTAAGCAGATGATCAACAGGAAAACTAATTATAATCATGTATTAAAAATTATAAGTGTAGGAAACGAGGATGATAAAATTTGCTTGGATCAGGTTCTAGCTACTTACTTGACTCATTTATATTGGTATATCTTTCACAGATGTTTAGAATTAGAACAGAAGAAAAAAAGAAATTCAGATTATAATTTTTCCTGATAAGAAAATTGGAAATGTGACAACATTCCTACGAAGATGTTCCAGTTCTTAAATAAATGTTTTCAGTTTTGATATTTTATTGTTTTCACGGCATCTCTTTTTGAAATTAATTTAAAAAATATTAAAAGCAGCTATCCTAATTATAATCAGATTAAAACCTCACTCCACATCCCATCTCTTAACTGGCGCAGTTCCTATTTTTAGTATTCTGAGGGGAAAAGGAGATCTGTGGGAGGTTCACAGCTGCCTCTGACAGTAGTTCCCCACCACTGCAAGTAGCATGGATGTGGGCTGAGTGTACAGATGGTCCTAAGGAACCTTGGGAGCTAACAGTGACTTCTGGAGCTACCTTGTTGGCTCGCTTCCTCCTCCAGGCAGGGCTGTAGCGTATGCAGCAGTCTGCGTGCCAGTACAGCATGCTGCAGTTCCATGACACTGTCCCAGCAGATAAGCCGTATATCATATGCTTAAGTGCCATATGCAAATCCATAGTCACGAATTGGCTACTTTTGCCTTAGACACGGAAGTCAACTGTAATTAAACCCACACTGTTTCCAAAGGTAAAATTTAGCCCAGTTCAACTATCAAAGAAGTATTTGGATGTCTTTGATCCAAGGCTAGATGATATTTTTACATTGTAAGGCTGAGAAGTACACCTTCAAAGACCTTCATCAATAGTATAAGAAAATCAGCCTCCCGTCTTCTATCCAGTGATTATATCGATGCAGTGCCTGAAGAACTACCTTTGAGTCTATATATAGCCTGGCAGCGTGTTCATTAGACTGGATATTCTTCTTAACTGTGACAAGCCAAACCATCATTCCAGGTCATATCTCCTTTTGTATGAAGTATAATCAATTTGTTTCCCTCTCTGAATAAACATTATCGTGATATAATTTGCTCTGGACAATAGGACAGAAATTGTGTTTTTTCCAACAACAACTTTCTTGTAGCTCATTCAAGAGTCTGGCAATAGGTACTTGATACTATATTTTCACTTCTGAAAATACTGACTATGTCCAATATCTTGAATCTGGACTTTAATAACAGTAGTAAGCATAATACTTCAGTTTCCCTCCGTAAATATTTTTTACTGCGAGAGGTAGGGTGTTATGTGTGAGAGAATTACTGAATATTCTCTGAGGACCATATGATGTAGAGAAGAAGGTGAAAGGAAGTTTTGCGAATATTAGGTCGATTTTTTTCACCTTTATTCTGCATTATTGATAACTTATTTTATCACTATTGATGAATTGTTTCAGTGAGTTGGTGGTTCAGCTCATCATTTTTATAATGCAGTGGCAGAGTGTAGGAGTTTTAAAGTGCATGTAAACTGAGAAAGCTGTAATGAGTAAGTAGACATGATGAGTGTGATTCATTTCACTTTATAGTCAATGAGGAGATACAGGGTAAGTGCTGGGTCCTGCATTTGGGTCACAACAACCCCATGCAGCGCTACAGGCTTGGGGAAGAGTGGCTGGAAAGCTGCCTGGTGGAAAAGGACCTGGGGGTGTTGGTTGACAGACGGCTGAATATGAGCCGACAATGTGCCCAGGTGGCTAAGAAGGCCAACAACATCCTGGCTTGCATCAGAAATAGTGTGGCCAGCAGGACTCGGGAAGTGACTTTACCTTTGTACTCAGCAGTGGTGAAGCCCCACCTCAAATACTGTGTTTGGTTTTGGGCCCCTCACTACAAGAAAGACATCGAGGTGCTGGAGCGTGTCCAGAGAAGGGCAACAAAGCTGGTGAGGGGTCTGGGGGACAAGTCTTATGAGGAGCAGCTGAGGGAACTGGGGTTGTTCAGCCTGGAGAAAAGGAGGCTGAGGGGAGACCTTATCACTCTCGACAACTACCTGAAAGGAGGTTGTAGCGAGGTGGGAGTTGGTCTCTTCTCCCAAGTAACAAGCGATAGGACAAGAGGAAGCGGCCTCAAGTTGTGCCAGGGGAGGTTTTGGGTGGATATTAGGAAAATTTCTTCACAGAAAGGGTTGTCAACCATTGGAACAGGCTGCCCGTGGAAGTGGTTGAGTCACCATCCCTGGAGGTATTTAAATGACATGGAGCTGTGGTGCTTAGGGACATGGTTTAGTGGTGGTTTTGGCAGTGTTAGGTTAATGGTTGGACTCACTGATCTTAAAGGTCTTTTCCAACCAAAGTGATTCTGTGATTCTAAAATTCTATGATTCTATGATTTAAGGAACAATTAATTTTATCCTAAGCTAATCACCTAAAATAGTCCAGATGAACTGTGTTCTAAATGTACTCACTGCTGTCCATTGCCTATAGTTGAAAATTTGACGACTAATTCAGGTTTAGTGTCTACTGCGTAGTTGTTCAAAGCTACATAAGGCTAATTCATTTTACTTGACTGTAAAGCAGCATGTTACTAACTGGCATCCATATGCCACGCTCAGTTTTCAGTTAGAACAGGTTACTCACTCTCACTTCAGAAACCAAGTTGTAACTCTGCAGGAGGAAGGATTTTCGTTGAACTTTAACATATGTAAAGGCTAAGGGGTTATTTAAGCTACATTTTACTTGCCTTTCTTTTACTGGTTATCCTACTTTTCATCCATGTGACTCCATGACACAGTACTAAGATTATGTTCTTTAAATCGTCTTTTTGTTTTGACTGACAAGTTTTCTTTTGTAAGAAAATCTACTTGCTAATCTGAATGGGTAGTAATTTAAAGATGCATTTAATTGCTTAAAACTTTTAATGACTTAGCCCTTTCTAGCTTATTGTACTGTTAGCTGAGACAATGTAGGCAATGGTATTGCTGGTACTCACTCTCTTGGAGGATAAAGGGCTTGCAGAGTTAGACCTAGCTTTCAGGGACTAATTAAACCTATCTTTTGTCTGAGCCCAGTCTAAAAATGTTGTTCTCCTAACCTATTTCACTTATCTTGAAGAAGCAAAATGCTTATTCCTGACACAAGGCTGCACAGAGATGCCAAATGAATGTAATTCATTCTATTCATAAAATGAACAATGCTGAAAGGTTGAGTCTCTTCGCTTTCACTGGTGTAGAGCAGTAGACCGGACTCAGGGGAATGACAGTGCTGTACCATGGATGCAAGTGAGGATATTTTGGGGCACAGAATGTCCAAGAGAAAAAAGACAGCCATTAAATAGACACCATTGACACATATCACTGAACCAAGACCAAAGAGAAGAGGAGATTATTTTTTTTAGAAGACATCATCTTTTTCACTTTCTCTTGATACTGGATATTCTGTACCAAGCTGCAGCTCAATACAGTGCTGCTGTTGCCGGTCTCCCCTGCCGAAGAATCAAGGCAGGATGGGGCTGCAGGGAGCTAGATGCCTCTCACTGGTTCTGGAATAAATTAAGCAGCTGGGGGCTGGGTCTCAATTATGTCAGAATTTAGACAAATTCCCCTGCATCCAGAAAATATACTGCTAGCCAAGGTTAGCACTGAGGAGCAGAAACTCTACCACCACAGTCTTAACAATGGGTCAAAAATGAAAAAGATTCTGCAAGGAAATGCTCTATCTGTTTCTGAATGTAAAAGCTTTCCCTGTTTATACTTAGGTTTGTTTCATTACTAAATGCAGGACAGGATTACAAATTTGCAATCCTCTTCTCCTGCTGTGTAGAGGTATTTCTCTCATGACTAGTGATAACTCCACCAAAACTAGGTTACTGTGTCAGGTGAAAAGCCCAAATAGACCACCAGGGAGAAAGCCTTACACCAAAAGAGACACTTGGAAGCCGTACTCTGCCTATCACAACTGAAATGCAGCCTCTGGTATATAACGGTATCAAAATCAGAATATGTCAGAGCAGAGTTGACTCCAGGTGGTTTGAATTTCATGCATGTTGTTTTAATGGAGACACACTGGGACATAATGCGCAGAACGTTTGATGCATCACTAATAACCATGGGAACTGTAAGGCTAAATTCTTCACTTACCCCCTCATCAACAACAACAACACTGAATGATACTGTGAAAGTTAAAAGTTGGGCCAGCAAAAACAGTCTTTTGAAGATTTAATGAGCAATTACCATTTATTTTGAGGGGTATAACAGCACATCTGAAGAAGAAAAACTCAGGTAAGTAAAACCTGACACCTGGTCAACTTCTGTATGACAGGAAGTGTTTTAACAGATTTCAGTAGCACTCAGAGTGATTATTTATACAGTAAAAATTCTTGCTTTGTCAGCCCTTCACAAAACAATTTATCCTCCTTTGAAAAACTGCATTCTTCCTTGCAGGGTCTAGTATGTGCAACACCCTGAGCTCAGTTCCTATGGTAATGCATGAAATTCTGTAGATCAAGGAACAAGTTTAAGGGTCAGCACCACACTCTATATTTAAGATGAAGATTCTCAAATGAGTACTGTATGCAATAGGATAGTAGACAACAATATTTTCATCAGCCCAAGTCAATTGTATTCACTTCTTTCCATTTTTCCTTCAAGTACAGTACATGGTATACATAGAATATGTTGCAATCTATCAACCTTCTAAGGAAAGTTCCATCCAGCTATCAAGAGAGAACTTTTTAATGCCTTCATTAATTAACTTTTCACCAAAACTAGATTATGTCATGAAATTTACTGATGCTGTAAAGTCAAGAGGCACCATCAGGGCAAAGGAAAATTCAGCTATTATACAAGATGTGACTGGTGCTAGGGACTCCACTAAGTATCGGCATGAAATCTGGCAGAACAACAGCTCTTATGGACCAAACAAAGATTTCTGCTGCAGACTCAGAGTTCTTCAACAGAAAAATTATCAAAACCACTGAAAAATTAGGGATCCAATTGGACTTAAGAAAATTATGAGCTATGTTATAATATAGGTTTAAATAAATAAATAACGGTAAATAAATAGGATATATAAGGGACTGATAAACATATTTTCAATAAATCAACTTGTAGTGAAGTAGAAAAAGCTGTGATTTCTTATTAGGCTATGCTGAGTTCTACCTGGAGTTCTTATAGTGACATTTTGGTTTTCCTTCTTTGTTTTTTACTATTTTTACAGGATCATTCTGTTCAGGCACACATTAAAAAGGCATCCTTTTTAGGAGATTCAACAGCCTAAATAAACTTACTTTTAGTTCAGTAATGGGGGTAGAAAAAAAATTTACCTTCCTATCTAAGGCATGCCTATGAAATATCACTGGTTAGTATTTTGGACAGACAGAAAGATCTATATTATAAGAAAAATATAAGAAAAATACTGCCTTTTTAGTATTTATTTAAGGCAAATGTTTACTTTTCTTATAAACTAAGAGTGTAAAAAAGCAGTGATGTTAGAGAAATAATAAGCAATAGAAGACACAGTGTGAGTTTGCCTAAAAAGCCAATATTAGTCATGTGGTTAATGGGGTTATGTTTTATCAATGCGAGTAATATTTGCAATACCAGTATGACAATATGATGTGCAGACTTAGTGATAAACATGCTTGAGGGCTGCTAGGTACAAAAATATCAATCCTGACTCAGGAAGTCCCACAGCTTTGGATGGCAGGAGGGCATACTCTGCAGTTACTGCTACGCGTTTGTCCTCTCTTGTTACTCTTCCCTAAGCATTTGTGTTTGGCCGTTCCCAAACAATAGACTTGGAGGTTAGGTGGACCTTTGATTTGACCCAGAAGAGATCCCCTCGTTCACAGGGAGGTTTTCACACTCCAGCCTCAGTCAAGCCCAGAAGTAAGAGCTACACTGTGAGCTTTCCTCTTACCTGTTGCTTTGCAGTACCTGAGAAAATAAAAACGCTGCAGCTGACCGTGTATGTTAGTGGTGGTGTTTAACTAGTTACAGCAAAAAAAGTTATGAGAAAAGGAATACGTTTGCAAAGGAGGTGATCTAGACATCACTAAGAGAGGAGAGTACACGTTCAGCTGCCTACCATGAAATTTCAGGACTGAAATTCTGAGAAACAGATAAATACTCTTTTCCTTTTGAAAATACACTTTCCTTAAGAAATTTCCTTAATTTTCTTTAAGTAATTTCCTTAATTTTCTTTAAGTACCTTCATTAACAAATAAAAATAAATCTACAGACTTTTTTCCCCGAACAGATTAATTTATATATTTACTTGTCAAATATGATAGTCAAGAGACTTTTTTATGATATTCATAAAAATTCATCATATTCAGTTGTGTGTGATTAACCAGTCACAGACCCTTATTAATTATAAATGTGCCTATTTAACCTGTGTTGGTGTTCACACATATTTGTTGTGAAGCCGTATTTGAGCAAACAGCCCACCAATATATTTGAGATATTCCAGGAGGAAAATAGTTCAGTATAGTACTCCTGTAAGAGTTTCCGTGATATAGAGAGCAAACCCATTAATTATGTGCCATTGGCCATGACTGATAGCAGATTTCTTTCAGCACACTTTCCTGACAGCTGATAACCTTACAAGATTTCTTTTTCTCCTTTGGTTTGATGGGGTTCGTAGTTTACAACAAAGTTCCATTAACTTATTTTCTTCTGCTTGTTTTATTGTCTGTGCTAAACAGTATTTGGGTTTGTGTAAATTTTATATTTTTTTTTTTTTTTACCAGCATATGGCTTGATACACATGTATTGGTATATACCAAATTATTTTTTGTAATCTTACTTACACAAGTATCATGCTTAAGACCATAGCAATGGAAAAAAAAAAGGAAAGGTACATTGCCTTCTACCCACTCTTCTATAAATATAATTAATAACAAAAAACTGTCATTTGGTATTTAATTAAGCTAATATTAGCTCAAAATAGTAATTACCTTAGGAGTAAGAACAGATAGTATTGAACTCTTTAATGTTATGACAAAAAAGTTGTTAGATCAAAATACAGCACTGGGAAAAATGTAAACACCCTATATGCAGTGAACACAAATTATGGTATGTCCTGAACTACTTTGTACACAGCTATAAATGGAAGACTAAGGCTTGAGCGCCTGGAGTGGACTTACTGTGTTTGTTTTCCAGTTTCTTAATTCAAAATTATTCCTCATCCATTCAGCTATAAGTAACCCCAGGCATTCATAAACTTCACTAACCCCCTAATTTTTGAACAATATACCTTAGCTACCAAGAACTGCATCTATGTTGTGCATGTACAGGTGTACCTCAGTCACAATAAATATGAAGAGCTCAGTATATTCCTCAGACCCACACGTGATCCAGAAAGCAAAGGTGTGATTCAGTTGGCTAAACATAGGAGATGAGCAACTAGTGAAAAATGTCACATCTAGCTTCTAGCTGCTGTTTTGAAAGGGTTTGGGTCTCTCAAAAGTCCTGTGACATACCTGTCAATGCCCTGTTGAGTGTCGACATTAGGCATTTACATTTAACAAATGATTCTCAGACAATGGATATATTTAGTTCCAGATGAAGATACCTTCACCGAAGGTTGAAGATTTCTTCACCGAAAGGGTTGTCAAGCATTGGAATGGGCTGCCCAGGGAAGTGGCGGAATTGCCACCCCTGGAGGTTATTTAAAAGACAGGTAGACATGATGCTTAGAGATGTGGTTTAGGGGTGGTGGTTGGCGGTTGGAGTAGGTGATCTTAAAGGTTCCTTCCAACCTATTCTATTCTATTCTATTCTATTCTATTCTATTCTATTCTATTCTATTCTATTCTATTCTATTCTATTCTATTCTGCTCTGCTCTGCTTTGCTCTGCTCTGCTCTGCTCTGCTCTATACATACACGTGGAGATCTACATGTGAGCTACATGTCTAGATTCTCATGTTTCCATTATACAGAATAAGAAATTACACTGATTTATGTACAAGATCAAAGGCACACATCTCCTGGGAGTACGCTGACCAGTTTTCAAAGCCAGGTTGTTTTAACACAGATGACATATCATATGCTATAGAGTAGCTAATGCAATGGATTCTCTTCATGTGTCAGCAAGTGGATTGGTGAATAAACCCCCAAACTGCAATTCAGGACTGGCAGGACTAGATCCTGAATCAAACCTGTGCATTTTCTTTTTGTTTTTTTTAGCACTGAACACTTGTTTGAAACTTTGTCTTCTCTCTTTGCCATGCCACCACACACCAAGCCCCCAGACACCCATGCAAATGATGAGCTTTAAGTGGATCCCGTTCTTTTTCTGAAACTTTTCTCTTATTTCCAGTTTTAGGACAGAAGCATAAAAAACATCCACACATTCTTTGTTGTATTGAGAGTACTGACTCCTACTGTCTGTCTTCCAGAAGCGCTCTCCTCTCTCACCCAAATACTTTTAGATAGTTGTGTGAATTGATAATCTGTAGCTCAGCCAGTCTTAGCATGACTTTGCTTCCTCTCACATAGCAGTACTACTTAGTTAGATTTTTAATTATTATTTTAAAATGTATATGTGTGTCTGAATAACTGGAGAAGAATGGTGGCAGAAATCTAATTTACACCATGCAGGTGTATCCTTTTTCAGGATAGCCAGGACTGAAAAAAACAAAAAGAGCAAAACCCACATGAGGCAAAAGCCTCATTTTCACATTAAAAATTGTTGTAAGTCTTGAGAATGGCATTGTATAGTAATGATTACAAGCAAAATGATAAATGGTACTAATTTCACCCATCTTCACTCTATGGATTTTAATTGTGAGGCTTCCTCTGTCTTCCAGTGAAAAAAGGAGACCATACTTCTACATGATTATTTATTAGTACCTGGTCTAAATTGATTTCACATAATCATAGCAGAATAAGAATGAAAATATATCTTTTACACTGAGCCATACACACACATACACATGCATATAAAGCATTAACAGCAAAAGGTAGTTAATATTTCTAATTGCTAGTGTGAGTTCAAGTACCTTGAAATCTTTCTTTAACTGTAAGTGATCTGACTGTCATGCCATGATACAATACAATGTATTATCATCAAATTACTTTCTATTATGTTAAATCATGACAAAGCACAGAATGCACAGCAACAAGACAGGACTTGTCGGTTGATGGGTTGCTTCTTGACATGATCCAGCTATCCGCTAAACAAATGCAACCCTGTTAGGAGCAAGACTTCCAAATCTAGCAGTATCTGTCAATTACAGTAGCAGTTGTTTTCAGTTGGCTGTATTTTCTGAATATCAAATGTTAGCAGGAAGAAGGGTAGAGAGGACACCTGTGCACACTGTACAGCAGTCACTGTTCTTCACAGTAATTCATTTTCCAGTGGTTCCATATTAAACTGGTCTGCTTTTTGCACACAATATTTATTTGCATGTATTGCAGTATGGCCTTTGTCTAAGTAGTTATTTAGAAATATTACTTTTTTTTAGAAATAGATATTTTCCTTAAGTCATTCAATTTTCTTGCTTTTCTTGTTCCTCATGTTAAAAAATGCACAGGCCACCAGAGGCTGCTGTGGTGTGAGAAAATGGAGGAACACAGCTCTTGGTTTCCAGACAGATGTTTGGGACAAACAATTATGTTGGTTGTAACTTTCATCATCATCACTTGTGAATTACCTTGTCCAACAATGTGAGAGTGGTCAATGACAGCCTTTTTTAGAGCTTACAACTCCCCAGTTTTTGCTTTCCAGCTGTGTGTCAATGACAAGGACTTGCAAAGTGACTGAGAAACACAAAACATGCAAAGGTAGATGAGAACAGGACATCTAATTAACTTTCTGTTCTGACATCCAAGAGCCTGTGTTGCAACAGGTCAGACACTTAAACATTCTTCTAACATTAGGGAAGTGTCATGCCTCTGTACGCTACTCACTAGGACCTTTCAGAGTTTGCTTTGGCTGCTATGTCTCCTTAGCTGCACAAAAAGGCAGAACAGGACTAATACACTTTGGATTTAGCCCTCCATTAACCTACGTCTGTATTTTCTATGTCCTCATTACTTCATTTTCAAACTTTCATGGAATCATAGAATCATAGAATCATTTTGGTTGGAAAAGACCTTTAAGATCAGTGAGTCCAACCACTAACCTAACACTGCCAAAACCACCACTAAACCATGTCCCTAAGCACCACAGCTCCA
>VZSZ01012184.1:0-127727 GCA_013398815.1 Ibidorhyncha struthersii | reverse complement strand
CCCTCACCAGCTTTGTTGCCCTTCTCTGGACATGCTCCAGCACCTCGATGTCTTTCTTGTAGTGAGGGGCCCAAAACCAAACACAGTATTTGAGGTGGGGCTTCACCACTGCTGAGTACAAAGGTAAAGTCACTTCCCGAGTCCTGCTGGCCACACTATTTCTGATGCAAGCCAGGATGTTGTTGGCCTTCTTAGCCACCTGGGCACATTATCGGCTCATATTCAGCCGTCTGTCAACCAACTGCCTTTTCCACCAGGCAGCTTTCCAGCCACTCTTCCCCAAGCCTGTAGCGCTGCATGGGGTTGTTGTGACCCAAGTGCAGGACCTGGCACTTGGCCTTGTTGAACCTCATATCACTGGCCTCAGCCTGTCAATCCAGCCTGTCCAAATCCCTCTGTAGAGCCTTCCTACGTTCAAGCAGATCAACACTCCCACCCAGCTTAGTGTCATCTGCAAACTTACTGAGGGTGTACTCAATCTCCTCATCCAGATAATTGATAAAGATATTAAAGAGAACAGGCCCCAATACTGAGCCCGGGGGGACACCACTAGTGACGGGCCACCAGCTGGATTTAATTCCGTTCACCACCACTCTTTGAGCCCAGCCATCCAGCCAGTTTTTTACCCACCAAAGAGCACACTCATCCAAGCCATGAGCAGCCAGTTTCTCCAGAAGAGTGTTGTGGGAAATGGTGTCAAAGGCTTTACTAAAGTCTAGATAGACATCATCCACAGCCTTTACCTTATCCACTAAGCAGGTCACTTTGTCATAGAAGGAGATCAGGTTAGTCAAACAGGACCTGCCTTTTGTAAACCCATGCTGACTGGACCTGATTGCCCGTTTGTCCTGTATGTGCCATGTGATGGCATGCAAGATCATCTGCTCCATAACCCTCCCTGGCACTGACATCAAACTGACAGGTCTGTAGTTCCCCAGATCCTCCTTGCGGCCCTTCTTGTGGGGTTTCTATAACCCTTTATGGGAGTTATAGAGAATTTGGGCTAAAAAAACGAAGGAGAAGAAAATGTTTGAGGTACAGTTTCACTTGGAAATGTAAGATGAATGGAAGGTTTGGAAGAAGACTTTATTTTTTCAATTTAATAAGCAGAAAAATCTAGCAATGTTACTTCAGAAGAGCTAGTTTATTTCCAAAAGATATCCTGGGGAGGGGGAAGGATTTTCATTAAAGTACTGACAATTGTGTACATTTGAACATACAAGCAGCTGCAAACGCAAAGTTCCAGTTAATACAGTGTGCAACAGACACTCTTCCCTATAGCTGTATTTGCAAGTCAACTAGAATTTCAAAGCTCTGAAAAAGAGTTCAGTTTTAAACAATGTTTCTGAGGAGCTTCTAGCTTGCCTCTTTAAAAAAAAATCACTGTGGCATGAAAGTTGGTATCTATAAAGTTTGCAACCTGGGAGCAATTTTTTAAACAAAGTAATACACCTTCATTTTTTTAAATTAAATTGTACAGGCTGTTAACCTATAATCCTAAGTATAGTTATGACATTTTCTCTACATGTGTCAAAGGAGTTTTTAATTACACATGGAAAATGTCGAGCTAGTTAGGGTAATACACATTTCTGAATCTCAGAAGACTGGGAAAGGGATTTTAGCCAATCAAGTATTAGAGAAAATCAGCTGTTTAACTGACATCCAAGTTAAATATTAAGCCCCATATCCAAAAAAGAGGTTCATTTTTTCCTTTCTAAGCCGCGTCCTAAGTTCATACCCTGATGAGCTGTGTCTTCTTTCCTACACAGTGCCTTCTTTCTTACACAGAACATAGTGGACACGATCAGAAGTATTATAAGTAGTACTAGCTGGCTAAAGCAAATGATCATAGCATCATAAAATCATACAATGGTTAGAGTTGGAAGGGATCTTAACGATCATCTAGTTACAACCCCTCTGCTGTGGGCAGGGACACCTCCCACCAGACCATGTTACTCAAAAGCCTCATCCAACCTGGCCTTGAAAGGGTGATGAGATCCTCCAAATTCTTTATAGTAGTCTTTGATTTGCATTCCAAAAACAATGAATGTGGCAGAATGACCATACATAATATTAAGTTTTAGCCTATAGTACCTGTAGGACTTAGACTAATTTTCCTCCTTTTCTCCTATTTAGAATTCTGAGCATCACAGACACTCTGACCTGTTTCGCTAATAATGCTACAAAATCTCAGTAGCATTTAAGTATGAATTTTACTAGAAACAAAGCCAGACAAACTCTTTTCCCTCACAGCACCACTGGGATACAACGAATTTTTGGTCTTCTTCAAAGGATCAGGAGCTGATGAGATGCTTTTGAAAAAAAAAAATCCAACTTAAGTGCATGCTTTTGAGAATTAATTGATTTATGCTTCATCTCATGTCATTTAGTGGAAATTACCTGGTAGAAGAAGAGTAACTCAGAATACCTCAGGGAAAAGGCAAAGCATGTATCATGTAGCAGGAACCTTGCCTATGCCACAACTAGAAGACTGTCTAAAGAAAATAGTAATTTCTAATACTGAGGCCAGGCTGCAGAATGCATTAAACTATTACACTTCACCAGTGATAGACACAGTGGAAAACTCTAAAAGAGATTTAAAATTATTTTTCTAAATTAAGAAGCTATCAACTTGAACTTTTAGAAGTGTGAGAGCTACTACTGAATGATTCATTGAAGTACAAAAGACAAAAAGTAGCAGACTTTTAGCCACCCCCTGACAATGACTATAAGAAAGAAGTAACTGTTTTGTTCCTCCCCAATTCCTGGCAGAGCCCTCACTGAACTTGTTAGAGATAAAGGATATCTAGGAACAATCCTCAGCTCCCCGCTGTATTTTCTAGGTTCCTTGCTTAGTCATGGTTAAATTTTTAGCCTGGACTTGCAGCTATGAGCTGCAGCATATAAACTCATCGATATCAGAGAAAAGAGATAACGAAGCAAAAAGCAGGTCTGCCTCTGACACTGCTGGACTGCTGAGAATAGTTAGATTGCCACCTTACACGTGGATGCCCTGAGGAAAACATTGCATTTCAGCACAAGCATCTTGGAAGGACAATCGCCCTTACCCTGAGGAGTGTGGAGAGCAATAGAACCTCATAACCATAGTGTCAGCTTCTCAGAAATGTGGCTTACTCCTGCCCGCATCGTTTCCTTCAGATCAAGCCATTCTGTAGGGAGCAAATGTGCCAAGAGCCATTCAGTTACAACAGTAGCGTCCCAAAGAGTCTGCAGGTTCAGCTCAACTGCTAGGAGAACTTGAGAGTTCTTCCATCTGCGGCACCATAAGGCTGGATAATCTGCTGGCGCACGTTATCTTGCAAGCTTGTACTTACATAGTAAAACAGAATATCTATCCTTAGGGCTGAATTCCATATTTAGAGATCATTTTTTTCTGCTTTTACTCAATAGATCTTTATTTCAAGTTTGGCTTTACTGAAATCCAAACAGCTGTTTACACTAGAAAGCCTCAGACCTGCCAAGACACCAGTATGTACTCAGCTCTGTACTCTGTGGGTAGCCCTATTCAATTCGGAGAAACTACTCTCAGTAAGTACATTCTAAGTATGGATATTTATACTGTTGTAGAATCAAAACAGACCTGCTCAGGGTATGTAACAGTAGCAGAGTTTGGCCAAATAACCATTGTTTCAAGCCTGTTCTTCTAATCAGACTGATGTCTTTATTTCTTTTCATAAATTTATGTTATCAGTTTGAGCTGGCTTTTGTTCCAGCATTTTTAATTCTGCCTTATTTCAGATGTTGCTAAACCTCCTTTTGTAGGCTGGGTGGGAGTCATGATATTCCTAGGACTTCACCCCACCCCCCACCCCCCGCCAAAGAATTTTCTGAAGTCTGCTCCAGAGAGTTTCTAGTAGTTAAGCGTTATAAAGCAATTTTGGTACCTTCATCAGTTCAGCAGCATTTTGGTTCTATGCTGCACTAAGACAGTTGACTGTCAATACCTGCTATCACTACAGCAAACGTAAAGGAAACAGATTAGAGTAAATGGCTTCCTTCAAGTAATCACAAGCCATGAAGCTACTGATCGTCCCATTTTCAGCTGATTTATCACCCTGTGAGAAACTTCTCAAACAGTTTTGTTTATTTGTGGTGTTGGGTTGTTTTGGGGTTTTTTTGGGGGGGAGGGTGGTTATTTTTTGTTTTTTGTTTTTTTTTTTTAATGGGTTTAGGAATTTTGAGCTTCTTTTAATTCATTTGCTTAAAGACTTAGAAAATATCTATGAATTTTCTTGTGTCACCGTGTTCTACCACAATATTTGTATAAAGGATGTGAAAGGAGACAGGTGCAAATCAAGTTCCTTTTTGTATATGCCAGATACTATTCTATATATATAATATTCTGACTTTCAATTTGCATAGGATTAAGAGAACAAAGCTATATTTCAGGTTATTTTTTCTTTAAACTCAATTACTGTAATGAAAACAAGCTCAGAAAAACTGTTATGCCCACAGTTCCTGAACTGTAGAAGTAACCATGTATCTGGTACAATTATAAAGTAAAGAATTGAAGAGAACTGCTGACAACAAGGTCAGATGATTGGGGACCTTTCAAGCATATGACCTTTTTGTAATTTCAAGGATCTCTTATACATTTACCTTTATATGTGGAGATCTGTGACTTCCTCAGGCTGACTCTCTCCACTCTTATTAAAATCTCCAAGTTTTTTTTCCTGACATTGTTGTGACAGTGGAGGTTCTGTCCTTGAAAATAATAAGTGTATTTTTATGTTTTGTAGCATGTGAGACTTCAAGCTTTCCACTCTCTTGGGAAGGATTAGAGTCCTTTCTGCAACTTGTGTACAAATAATATCATGAACTCAAACCCAACAAAAAGGTGAAGTTTATTTTAGATATTTCTCCTCAGACATCTTGTTGACATCATTGGTCAAGTTCTGTATTTGGGAAAATGCTGGCTGGTTAAGCCTCAAATGTTTCATTCAATAAGATTTAGGCAGCTTTAAAGCAGATGGCATAGAATCATGACTGGATTTCTGGCGGGTCTATACAGAGGCTGGGAATTGGGACCCCCAGGGGGATCCAGCCCCAGGACAGAGGTGCAGGCTGAACTGTCCCACAGCTGGAAACATGCAAGTCCCAGGCAGCTGCTCAGGGAAACAGCTGGCAGCTACATCAGAGATGAGTCTGTTTCACCCAGCTGCTGCAGAGACTAAGGAACTTTCCCTTGGCTGGATGTTTCCAGCAAATCCAGGAAACAAATTTAGAATACATTTTCTTCTGGAAACCATGGGGTTTAGGCTAAATTAGCACTGAAAAAGTTTCCTGAGCCGTGGCACCACCTGGAAAGAAGCCAATGTTTACCAGAACTGGAGGAGCTGGAGACGAAATCACATTGACAGACAGTTTTTTTCTCTTTTAGAGTAATAAGAAATAGTGACATTTGCTCTAATAAAAAGACAGGAATGTTATCACAGATGTCCTGGGTCTGCTGCTAAAAATCACAGAATGTGTGGCTGGAGATAAGGATGAACACAACTCCTGGAAATTAAAAAATCAAGAAGACAATTCCCACAAATATTAAACAAAAAATCAGCTGCAACAATCCTCCCCTCTCCCCCACTCCATCCCAGCTCTGATAGAGTATCTCTATCAATGCTAGGATATGCTAACCATGTAATATAAATGTCATTTTCATCCATCTTTTTTCCTTTTGGCTTTATCTCGTTCTGAAGCAGGCTTGCCATGAACTTTAAATGCACATTGTTCATGATGGAAAGTGTCCTTTTTCCTTTCTTTATGACATAGTCCTTCTTTTGGACATGAGAATAATGGACATAAGAATAATAATCTGAATGATGTTATGTACTGAAAAGCTGCATTTCTTGCTGCTAAGTAGCTTTCTTGCTACTAAGATATTTCAGGATACTTCAAATATTTTTTTTCTGCAGTGGTGTGCTGATAGCATCACCACAAACATAATGCTATAGGTTGGTAATGAAAAGGGTAGGGAGAAAAAAAGCTTGAAAAAGTAGTAACAGAATGAACGAGCTGCAGTTCTTACTTTCTTAAGGAAGAAACCAATAATGCAGTAGAGCCCCACACAGCCTTCAACTGATCTTTTTGGAGCTAAATCAATTAAAAAGACGTGAAAGGAATATTATAACCATTTAGAGGAACATTTGAGGAGAGAAAATTAGATTTACTTGGCATAGAGTTCCCTTGTCAATGTACTATAGAGAGAACAAAGGACCTCAAGGGGATTGAAAGACTGCAGAAATGTTCCACCTCTGGCTTTTAAAAAAGAGATTTTCAAACAGGAGTAGGAACACATTTTAAATAAATGATCCCTGGATTTGATTCTACTTATTAATGATGAAACAAAGAAACTAGTAATAAAGGGCACATTTCAGTTTTCAGATAAAAGATCTCAGATCAGAAATTGTTGTCAATTCAATTGAATAAAAATTTTGGAAAGATTTTCAAAGGAATGAGAAGCATAAGATATTGTCAAAGATCATAAACAGGAACACTGGACAACATCAGAACATGGGTGCCCAGAGACAGAAATTCCAATATATATTTAGAAGACTGGTCATAATCATCCTCGTACAATGAGATGAGTGTACATACAAGGATATGTCATTGGGCACCTTTAAGAACAGATCAGACAAGAATGTGATAATACAGTCAATCCTTTCTTTGAGTAGCTAAATGGATTATTTTCTGAATGGTAGATGATTTGCAGCTGCTGTTCACCTTGGTCCATAAGAACAAAATAAAAAAGATGTGCTGGAAGGAAAAATTTATAAACTTAATTTATAATATGGATGAGAATGTACTCACTAGAATTGCACTATAGTTTGATTGTAAGAGCTAATTAAATCAACACCTTCAGATTATGTATAGGTACCCTTCATAAACAATTTTGAACTTGTAATAAATAATTAATTTTACTTCATTGAAAAAGTTAAGTCAGTTCAACAATCTGTCTACTTTAATTCTCATTTAAGGATTTTTGTGGTACAGGGATCTTTTGTCATGTTGGGAAAAGATTACCTTTCACTTTAGGTAACCATGGGGCCTGATGGGATGCACCCTCGAGTGCTGAGGGAGCTGGGGGAAGTCATTGCTGGGCCGCTCTCCATCATCTTTGAAAGGTCCTGGAGGACAGGTGAGGTGCCTGAGGACTGGAGGATAGCCAATGTCACTCCAGTCTTCAAAAAGGGTAAGAAGGATGACCCGGGAAACTACAGGCCGG
Source organism: Ibidorhyncha struthersii (assembly GCA_013398815.1). Classification (NCBI taxonomy): domain Eukaryota; kingdom Metazoa; phylum Chordata; class Aves; order Charadriiformes; family Charadriidae; genus Ibidorhyncha; species Ibidorhyncha struthersii. Next base: position 120,487 of record VZSZ01012184.1, on the reverse strand, counting down.
TCAGCCTCACCTCCATCCCTGGAAAGATGATGGAGCAGCTTGTGCTGGGTATCATCTCAAAGCACCTGGATGAAAAGAAGGTTATCAGAAGTAGTCAACATGGATTCACTAAGGGGAAGTCGTGTCTGACTAATCTGATAGCATTCTATGATGAGGTCACTAGATGGGTGGATGAGGGGAGGGCAGTGGATGTTGTCTACCTTGACTTTGGCAAGGCTTTCGACACTGTCTCCCACATCATCCTCACTGGCAAGCTTAGGAAGTGTGGGATAGATGGATGGACAGTGGGGTGGATTGAGAACTGGCTAGCAGATAGAGCTCAGAGGGTTGTGGTTAGTGGTGCAGAGTCTAGTTGGAGGTCAGTAACAAGTGGTGTCCCTCAAGGGTCAGTACTGGGTCCAGTCCTGTTCAATATATTCATCGATGATCTGGACGAAGGGATAGAGTGTACCATCAGCAAGTTTGCTGATGACACTAAACTGGGAGGAGTGGCTGATACGCCAGAAGGCTGTGCTGCCTTACAGCGTGACCTGGATAGGCTGGAGAGTTGGGCAGAGAGGAACTTAATGAAATTCAACAAGGGTAAATGTAGGGTACTGCATCTGGGGAGGAATAACCCCATGCATCAGTACAGGTTGGGGGCCGACCTCCTGGAGAGCAGCTCTGTGGAAAGGGACCTGGGAGTCCTGGTGGACAACAGGATGACCATGAGCCAGCAATGTGCCCTGGCGGCCAAGAGGGCCAATGGCATCCTGGGGTGCATCAAAAGGAGTGTGGCCAGCAGGTCGAGGGAGGTCATCCTCCCCCTCTACTCTGCCCTGGTGAGGCCGCATCTGGAATACTGCGTCCAGTTCTGGGCTCCCCAGTTCAAGAAGGACAGGGATCTGCTGGAGAGGGTCCAGCAAAGGGCTACAAAGATGATTAGGGGATTGGAACATCTTTCATATGAGGAGAGGCTGAGGGATTTGGGTCTCTTTAGTCTGGAGAAAAGAAGATTGAGGGGGGATCTTGTTAATGCTTTCAAATACTTGAAGGGAGGATGCCAGGGGGATGGGAGCAGTCTTTTTTCAGTGGTGCCCATTGATAGGACGAGGGGTAATGGGCACAAACTTGAACATAGGAAGTTCCATCTTAACATGAGGAGGAACTTCTTTACTTTGAGGGTGGTGGAGCACTGGAACAGGCTGCCCAGAGAGGTTGTGGAGTCTCCCACTCTGGAGACATTCAAAACCCGCCTGGACGCTGTCCTGTGCAACCTGTTGTAGGTGACCCTGCTCTGGTGGGGGGGTTGGACTAGATGATCTCCAGAGGTCCCTTCCAACCCTGACTATTCTGTGATTCTGTGATTCTGTGTGGGTTACTCTTTTCTCACTGGGGCTGTCAGTAAGGGAGGATGACTTCTGTCCAACTAACAGACTGACCAAACAACAAACAAAACAAGTCAAAAGCAGCCAAGAAGAAATCTGCAGAAAGCTTACTGTGTAGAGTACAGGGGAGTAATAAGGTACATAAAAAATCAGCTCACCTGATGCTAGGTATCTGCTGTTTAACCTGATTTAGCCACTCTCTCAGTGGACAGAGGCATCTATAGCAAGTGCTTCTGTCTTTTATTTCTGATAGCAGGAATTCAGGAAATCAATTTAAATTTGATAAATTTAAATGAAATTAGTTGAATCCTGAAAGTTTACCTCACTAGCCAATAAGTCAGAAATTCACCTCTGAAGTTTGATTTATATCATAGCAAAATATATAAGTCTAAATATGATTTTTAAAAACAAATATAACATTGCATTTTAATTTTTGGAATTCAAGCTCCCTGCTCAATGAATGAATAATTACAATTTCATATGTTTAGTATTTCTTCTCAAGAACTGGAATTATTGAAATTCCCTTGTGGCTGTTGCTCATTTTTTGCAGCTAGTAAATTATTGTTTAAGGGTTTATTTTGCAATGTACTTCTTTCATTTGTTGTATTACTGCTTTAGGATTATTTTCATTTTAAACAAGTTTGAAAGCACTTCATCTTAAAAGATCATATTTCCATGTTAATGAACACTATTTCAAGTGGCTTTTTATCTTCTGCATTTCTTTTGCTTTCAGTGTTATCCTGAGTGTTGTCACCCAGTGAACTTAGGGCACTTGGAAGAATGTCTGAATGCTTGGACATGCATCTTGAGAGCCTTAGAAGTTAGCTGTGTTCAGCTTTCACTTCATAGTACTGATACCCACAGTAACTCTGTACAGAAGAAGCAAAACCAACATTTTTGGAGACATGGAAGCACTGAAATTTGACAAGTAAATGCATCATCAGATTTAATAAGTAGCCAAATGTGGAGAATGTGTATTTCTATGGAAATGGGTGAGTTGTTATAGTGATTCCTTTCACTTCTCAACAAATATAGTCAGTGAAAGGCAGATTCACATCAGTATCAATTACCAAAAATACAAGGAAGAGGAAATGCTGGATGCAAGTAATGTACCAGGTCCAGACTGAACTGACTGAGGTGGTAAATTCACTATCAAAATTAAAATCTATTCTTAATTATTCTCATATTGAATAAGTTTTAGTCTAGAATACTTGAAAATCATGTGATAATATCTGTTCCACTACAGTATATAAAATAAAGTACTTAAAAATGAAAAAAAAAAAATCAAACCAACACCAAAAAGCCCAACCCTGGAATGGTACAAACCTCAGCAATCATATAGGCTTCTATTTTTTATCTGAACTGTTTACCATGTAGTCTAAAAATGTGTGTACGTTTCTACAAAAGCCAGCAGTTAGGATTTGATACTTTGCAATGCTGAATGAAATAATTGTCCTGTTAGGAGAGTGGCCATCATGGTTATGGGCTTACATAGGCTTATTTTTTAATGAACAGAATAATAGGATCACATGATAAGGGTACAGAATNATCTAGTCCAACCCCCCCGCCAGAGCAGGGTCACCTACAACAGGTTGCACAGGACAGCGTCCAGGCGGGTTTTGAATGTCTCCAGAGTGGGAGACTCCACAACCTCTCTGGGCAGCCTGTTCCAGTGCTCCACCACCCTCAAAGTAAAGAAGTTCCTCCTCATGTTAAGATGGAACTTCCTATGTTCAAGTTTGTGCCCATTACCCCTCGTCCTATCAATGGGCACCACTGAAAAAAGACTGCTCCCATCCCCCTGGCATCCTCCCTTCAAGTATTTGAAAGCATTAACAAGATCCCCCCTCAATCTTCTTTTCTCCAGACTACAATTCAGAGTTTCTTAGAAAGCTAATTGTAAGCGGTCTTAAAAGCATCCTTTGCATTCTGAGGTGTTGCTCCATACGTAATGGTGCAATATTTTCCTTTATGGAATTCTGCTCTTGATCTCCTCATTTTTTCCAGGCTTCCATTAAGAAAAGAGAGTGACCCCTTCTGAGACTGATTTGTTTTTAGTGAAAATGTGCCTGAGATTGGTTTGAAATAGCCATGCTACCAGGTCATGATGAGAAATAATGAAAAATAAATTTTTTATTAAATTTGGTTTCATACAGTTACTCTTGTTGAAAGTGAAGTTCCTTAATACTGGGATATGAAGACATTTGTCACTTGACAAGCCATACTCCTGAATCAGGAAATCATCTTAAAGATTTCCAGTGCTGTTTCTGGCCTGCCAAATACTGCACAGATTTTAAAGCTCAGCATTAATATGTTTCCTTTAAGTATTATGAGTGGATATGTTTTTCTTTCATTAATTGAATAGTACAGACAAGGTTGGATAGAAAATTAAGTAAGCTTAACATCTCAGTTTTCATAGAAATACTATTACAATTATCAACAGATAATCATGGTGTCATCTATGGNGGGGGATGTGATTCTCTCCCATAACATTTGAAACCTGATGAAGCATAGACTAGAGAAGTGGACAGTGAGGTGGACAGAAAACTGGCTGAACTGCTGGGCTTAAAAAGTTGTGATCAGTGGTATGAAGTCCAGCTGGAAGCCAGTTGCCACGAGTGTTCCCCGGTATCAACACTGGGGCCAATAGTTCAAAACTAATACCTTCTCTAATGAACAAGACATTGCAAACCTGCAGACTATACAAAACTAGGAAGAGTGGCTGATACGCCAGACAGTTGTGCTGCCATATATTGACAGGCTGGAGGAATGTGTCAACAGGAACTTCATGAAGCTCATCAATGGGAAATGCAAAGTCCTGCACCTGGAAAAGAATAACCCCTGGCACCAGCGCAAGCTGGGGGCTCACCAGACGGAAAGCAGCCTTGCAGAAAAGGACCTGGGCATCCTGCTGGACAACAAGTTGACCATGAACCAGCACATACCCTCATGGCAAAGGTCAACAGCCTCCTGGGCTGCACTGGGAAGAGAGTTCACAGTAATCTGAGGGAGGTGATCCTTCCCCTTTATTCAGCACCGCTGAGGCCACACCTGAAGTGCTGTGTCCAGTTCTGGCCTCCTCAGTGCAACAGAGACATAGAGAGGGTTCAACAAAGGGCCCCTAAGATGTTTAAGGTACTGGAGCACCTCTCCTATGCGGAAAGGCTGAGAGGGCTGGGACTGCTCAGGCTGAAGAGGAGAGGGCTCAGGGGGATCTTGATGATGTGTGTAAATACCTGATGGGAAGGAAGTAAACAGGGGAGACCCAGACTCTTCTCAGTAGTACTCAGTAACAGGACAAGATGCAACAGGCACAAACTGAAATACTGGAAATTCCATTGAAACATAAGAAAAATTTTCTTCATTCTAAGAACAGGTTACCCTGAGAGGCTGTGGTGTCTCCACCCTTGCAGATACTGAAAACCCGACTGGACAGAGCCCTGAGCAACCTGCTGTAGTTGACCTTCCTTTGAGCAGGGGATTGCAGTAAATTACCTCATGAAGTCCTTTCACTCAAGTGAAAGGCTGGTCCTCATACACTGCAAAGCTCCAGGATGAGCTATTAAAGGTATTCTTTGAGAGGATTTCAGAAAATGTTTTACAACTTCAACTTCCATACCTATGGTGCATCTTCTCAGACATGCACAGATATTATGGTCAGTTAGAATTTCCTACATTTGTCACAAACTATCACAAAAAGTCTGGACTTCATCTCAGCACCGAATGCAAAACAAGTGAAGGGTGGGAACTACACCACCGAATATTATGGAATAGGGTAACTTTCTTGTTTAGCATTGCTTGCAGGTTTCACCATCCCTATCACCATCACAGCTAACATTTGTCAATTCACAGCCTGTGGCATTGCTGTCAGCTTGAACTGTATGTCTTTCCCCATGCAATTCAGGGGGAGCATGGTCTTCCAGCTTTTCAAGTTGTAAACTCCAATAGTTTTAAAAAAATAATTACAATAATTCTATGCTGTGTGGATCCTGTTAATCTCTAGAAAATTAATTATTTGACTGCTACTAACTCCTTTTCTCTGGAGCTACTTAAGAAAGCCACAGACCTTAAGCAGGGAACCCTGAATATTAAACAAAGAAGCTTGTAACCACTCAATCTTAAGAGCTGTGCTGATAGCGTTTATATCTGTGGGCCATAACAACTGTAAGACCTGCCAGGGGACCTCTGGTGGTTAAAAGCTGCTGACAGAGCTTGTAAAAAGCCTTGAAGCCTGCATCATCTGACTTCTGGAAAGAGGTCAAATGATTAATTGGCCAGGACTTCTGATGAGGTAAATCAGCATAGCACCACTGAATTCAAGAGGTCTTTGTCAATTTTCAGCACCCAAGGATCTGACTGAAGTCTTACTGGTTCTGTTCTGTAATTCACTGAATTTTCACTGTAGCAGAAATATATAGCTTCTAAAAAGGTACGTATTAAAAAGTCAGAGGTAATATTCCTGGACCATCCATGTCTTTTTCTCATATAATGCACAAACGAATTCAATTTCCAGATCAGACACTTTCAGACATAGCGGGAGTCTATGCTCTCCACTTTTTCCTGTGACAAACTGTCAGTAGGAAAGCTTACACGACAGAAGCTCAAAAAATGCCAGTCAGAACAGAATATAAGTGACAGATTCAAAATTGCACTGGCACTACCTCTTGCTCAAAGCTAAATGAGTACATTTCACTCATATAGTCCAAATACAGGTTGCAAAACCACTTTTTCTCTTATATCAGGTAGTATGAAATGCCTTCTCTCCACCTTCCTTCCTCACAGAAATTACTCGGTGCTGTGTTTTGTTCACCATCCTGATGCAGTTGTGACCTACAATGAAATCTTAAAGTACCCTCCTAAATCCCACTATTTTGATTGGTATTTATTTAGCATTTTGCCAAAATAAACTAATACGAAAGCAGGTCATTATCCCAGGGAGGTTACTCGGGTTAAGAAAGGTAATTTACAGCTAGCGGAGCGCTTGCCTGTGAGTGAATGCAGCATGCCAGTTTAATACACACAAAAACCCTTATGGAGGTTACATGCTTTGACAAATACCATGCTATTCAGAATATACCAGTTAGACAAGACAGATGAAACTATTTCTTTTGGCACCTTAGTAGGCATGGGAGCAATGCAGCAGTGATAAAAACGCAGACCTGTAAACAGCCACTGGATGTTTGAAAAGCTAATCACTGGGAAGCTGAGACCTGAGGTGAATTTTTGGATGATTTTTGTCTATCAAGCATAAGATGTAACTGCTGTTCCTTTTGTTCTTTCTATTTAGGGGGTGTCCTTTCAGTGCAAGCCTCCTCCAATGCATTCTCCTGCAACTCCAGGGACATTGGGACAAAAAAAATATCTTGTCAATATGATATTATTAATGATTTTGGGGGCTGTCTCTCCTTTGGCAAGTCTTGCGCGAGAATGCCCTATGTTTTCATTTATAGCTTGCTGGAATTTTAGGATTTCCAAATTTTGTCTTTTTTGGAAGTATTCTGAGCTGCTATTTGCAATCCAGCTTTATTTGGATTCTTCCAACCAAGACCAACAAAATACTGGACTCGATATATTGAAATTCTTAAATACTATAAAAACCCAACAACATTCTTGTTTAAAAATGATGAGTGGTATTTTACTTAATTAAATGGTCGCAGTTTTTGCAAATCTGGAAGACAATTCTAAGAGAACAGACACAGAATAAACCTTTGTCTTTCATCCTGCTGTATTTTAGGATTTTTCTAGGCATCTCTTGATTGAAGAACATGAGTAAAAAACTCAGCAGTACTCTCTATTGGGAGTTTTATAATTTAGATTAGTGGGTCTGTATTTGTGGTTGCATTCCTCATAACAGAACTATATCAGGTTACCACGGACGGCAAATGAATATGAAGAGTAACACCTGGGGTACTCGTACGTTTCTTTTCTTCTTGGTAATTAATCTACTGGAATATACTTGCGTAAAACTGGACTCTGCAGCTCACAAGGAATCAGAGAAGGAAAACTTCACGGGATGTCTCACTTGTAATGTTTGACTCAGGACATTTTTTTTCTTGGGATAATAAATAAAAGTGAAGATTTTTTTTATTTCCCCTTGACTATTGTTATTGAAGGACTGATGTCCTTTTCATATCACTGCCTTTCCCCTGTTCTTGTAATGCTCAATGTCAAAGAGAAGCCTATTGAATTATATTATGGAATGAACTGGCACATATGATAATATGGTTGGCTGTCTGAATTGAGTTTCTATTGAAGTTACACTCAGAATAATCCTATTGTCAAAACTGCTGTTGCTCTTCCTCCCCGCTCACCCCCTTTTTGTAGTAATTGTGTCTGTATGTAAAAAACTAAAATAGACTCATCAGTTCTTATAGGTCATTATTCTCCTCTCAGCTGTTCAAACCTCTTTGGATCCTCCTGCTAACTTACGATAGAAAGGTACCTCGGTGAATCAAATCAGTTCCTATGTTCTTTCCTGATATTTAGTTCATCTGACTTTTCTTCCAAAAATCACTTCCATATGCCAAGTTCCATCTGCTTGCTATGATGCTGGAATATAGTAGTTCCTAAGCAAATTTAATTTCTGCTTTTAGGACATAAATCTTGCATTCTTTGCACACCTAAAGCAGAGGTATAATGTAGATTCTGAGTGTGCAGAGAATACAAAATCCAGTCCCTAAGTAGCAGTTCCAATATCTCTTTCTCTTTCAGGCATGCAAACTTTTTGGCCAAATCCTGGAGGCCTGGTACTACTCCCAGGTACCCCCTTGTGACTTACAGTGGGAGTAAATGACATAGAACGTGGTGCTATTTATCCTCCTTCACCTTGCAGTAGCATTTCAGATCTTCACACACCACCACATACACACACACTTTATTCTTAGACTATCCTGAGTTTGGTTAGTTTGAGTATATGGTTTACAATGCATAAACCGAAGGCCAAAATTCTGTTTAAATTTGAAGCTCTAGAATCTGTTTTAAATATCCAGTTTATATTTGGTTTAAATATTGATCATAAATTTTTATATATGTGTACGCTCTTTGACTCTAAGAGAACTTTTCAAAATCTACACTTAAGGATAAGTATTTTATATTTAATTTATATTTTAGTTTATATATATTTTATATATAGCATAAAACATATAGTAACCTTTAAGTACATAACATGCCTATCTGTATGAAAAGATGAAATACATTTTCAGCATTGAATAAATTTTTAGATCTGTGTTGTAAACCCCTGGAAAATCGAGACTATCAAAGAAATGCTGACACAACTTAAATGTAGCAGGATTAGTAAGGTACCTAAAATAGGTGAATGGTCCAGAAATGTAATCTTTTGGAGACAAGACAACTTATCCTACACCATACATAGACACCATACACCATACACCAGACATAAAGGGGCACTGTATAGAACGGTGACTGTATGAAACAAGCATTTTTGCTTATGTTTGGTCTTATATACGTTCTATGAGCTCGTACAAATATTTAAGAAGGATTTGATGATTGCATATCGAAACTATTTTCATCTAGTGGTTTGTTATTCTTTCCATTTGGTTACATTTATTTATTTATCACTATCATGAAAAATAATAAAATAATATAATTTTAAAAAATAAAAATTAAAAATAAATGTTCATTTATCATACTTCCAAGAAAATACACCTTAGTTTTATTATTTCAGAGTAGGCTGCACTATTTACTCTTATCCAAGCAGAGTTCCTGTTACAGCTGCACAAACAGAACTACCCTGCGATCTCTAGGAGCAAAGAAAGCATCAAAGTTTACACCATCTCTTTTAATGTACAATGCAATTTTTTCTATTAGGATTAGCAATTTTTACTTGCTTTTCCACTAGGTTTGGATATCACCCATTTGGTGTAATCCTAAGACGTTGCAAGACTCCTGGCAAGCAGAACTACATTACAGGAGGATCTGTTTTCTGGTGATACTTCTGTAATGCACCACAAGCGGGGCGAGGAGCATTTGGTCTTGCCAAGTACCTGTGTCTCGAAGCAGAACCCAAGCGAAACAGGCTTTCCCAGCTGTGCCATGGAGCAGGAAAGTCGTCTTGCATATACTCTTCCTATGCCCTCTTCTGTCTACCCTGTGTATTTAGACTTAAAACACCTTAGGGCAGAGGGTGGCACTGTCTGCCCCTAGAAGCAAAGTGGGACCCCCAGCTATGGTTGGCAGAATATAAATAAGAACTTAGTCAAACACAGCTAACGACCAATCCAGAGCAAAAGTGATCAACACTCACAAAGGTGTGAGTATTGCACAGTTATGGCATGTCAAAGCTGAGGTCTGATTGATTATTATTTTTAGAGCACACACAGAGCTTGTGAACAGCTTTAACCTTCACGATTTTCTTGTTCATTTTGTTTGAACTGTAATGTCACCAAAGTAAGTTAAAATCAAATGCCAAGAATTCAAAGGGGGATGATGTTCAACACCTGTATTTCAATGCACAGTCATGCTTTTTACAGGAAAATCAGACAACAGCTGTAAATCTACATTGTACCAGCAGTATGTGTCTATCTAAAAATAATCCGTCTCAGAGCAAACTGAATCTCTTACCGTACCAACTAGAAGGATGATTCAGTTGCTCACAAATCAGCACTTAGTGCTGTGTTATATTGCTTAGGACATTCCGTCCAGCTTCCACCCACCATTCTAAAAGGACACAGGTTTCCTGAAGGATATGTTTCCCTTGCCAGGCCCTTTGGACATCTCAGATACCTTAGCTGGTCCCATATGACACCAGTCTGATGCTGAGGCAAACGATTCCTATACTGAAATCCTAGGTCTTTATTAACTATAATGGAGCTTATACTATTAAATTCATGCAAAAACACCTAAAATTAGGGCAAATTGAATCCTACCCTATCCTAAGACCACAAAATTTGGTGCAGCTTTTTTTTGTAGGAAAATCAGGCAGCTAACTCACGCATTTGTGAATTGTATCATTTGTATTAACCCATTCAAAAGTGTCGGTGTGGACTTGCGGATGGAATCTGGTCAAATGCGGCCAGTTTAGTCAAATGCAGGTCTACAAAAAGGTTTGAAGAACAGCCTTACAGAGTCTTTTGGTTGTATCAACTGGTATTGGCTTCACTCGATTTTCCACAAGCAAGCCCAAGTGCATCTTATGTTTCCCTAGGCTATCGCATCTGGCCTTCAGCTGCAAGTCTACAAGGGAATGGGTGTGCTATGGTTCCTGTGTCATATCTGTCAGCCACAAACAGACATCTCAGATGTCTCAGGGCTTCTCAAATAGGCATTAGACACCTATATGTCACCAACTGAATCAAGACACAAGCCTTCAATGACTATAAGGAAAGACTGGGCATCTAGACCATCTAGACATCTAAATTTAGATCCCTCAGTCTGGAATTTCATTCCACCCCTGTTTTTATTCATCACTCACAAAATCATCTCCATGCCATTTCTGGCCTGAAACCAAAAAGCCAGAGGAATACTAAGAGTCCAGGTTCTATAAGAGATGTTTTATTGTGGGTCTCGGAAAGTCTGAAACCTAGGAGATAGCCGGAGAAACTGTCTGTATCAGTAGAAGATTCTTAGGATAATAGCTTTTTTAAAGGAAATGGACACCTCCAGGTTTTGCTGAAACGATCTTCCCCACAAAACTGTTACAAAAATCCATCTTCCACAAGTTCTGTCTTAGTTCATTCTGAGTTAAATGCCCAGCTAGAGAAATCAGAACAAATAATTGGCCTACAACATCATTACACTTGATTTCTGTTTGCCCTCAGGGCCAGATTACCTGTAATTGTTCTCTTTTGTTATGGATACAGTTTGCTTCACAATTAAATTGCAGTCACAGTTGGTGTAAGTATTTTAGCTGTGGGTAGGAATGTGAGGATTTCTGCTTCTGAGAGATTTGCTCCTTCCGCCAGGTAAACTGCAGCTGCTTTTCAAGCCACTGTGCCATTTTTGCAGTTATCTTGCAAAAGCCGATCTAGGAAACTAAGAAGAGGCATACAGTGGACTTTCTGCAGGCTCTTCTGGTTTTGATGTCAATTACCTGTTTGTCTTTGTCTTGGAAATGCCTTCCAATCCTTTGCTTTGAAGAATTAAACTATAATTAGAAACACTTTATTACATCTGAGTACATTTGGCTTTACAGGCCCAGTGTGGTATCTCATAGAGGAGTTATAAATATGTTTTCCACGCTGGCAGCCACACTTTGTCTTTAGGACCACAGAAGATAACCATTGCTACACTTCATAAACTCCCTACAGGATGGGGATTCTTTCTGATCCTGTGTAACTACCAACCTACCTTTTCCCCTGCTGAATTTAAGGGCACAGGTCAATCACAAGGGAGAAGGTGAAGATAATAGACAGGTAATTGAAGTCAGATAGAAGAAACAATAATTTAAATTTCTTCGGACTTGCACATTTCTGTACTCTTTTATTTCCAGGGAGGTGCATTGTGCTGTCTGCCTTAACAGGAGTTGTACTCAAAAGAGCCTTTCAGTAAACTGTAACTTCTTCGATAGGCAATATTAAGTTCTTAAATAGGCTAAATTTCTTTTAAAAGTTACAGGAATTTTGCACCTTGGGTTGAGCAAGTTCCTTAAAAAGATATTGCACATAAAACAAAAAACTTATTTCCCATCCAGAGGCTGAATGGTAGGTGTTTCACACGCGATATAGAGAATCATTCCATATTGTGCTTATTTTCTTATAAAAGTACTAATGATGACAGGTTTCCGTCTATCAGACTGAGCAACAACAATTTGTACCTTGTTACACCATGATATGAAAATATTTAGTTCTATCCTCTTTAAAAGAATACCAGCTTTCCTTCTCAATTTTTATTAAGCTAAAGAAAAGAAAAATAAATACTAAGAGATTAAATGAATAATTTTACACATCATTACAGCTTGAAAGGATGAAAGTCTAGTTTCATCACTGATGTGTTCCTTAGCAGAATTTACTGAGTTCTATTAATTAAAGACATCATTTTCTGCAATCAGTGGTAAGGGTGAATTCTCAGACATTTGCATAAGGAAATTTGGAGCAGCTTTGTCTCACAGTGAAAAAAATTTATGCAGAAGAAATTCTCAATACTTGCAAAGGAATGAGTTATCTGTACTTTGCTATATTGAAGGACTTTGCAAAGTGTCTTTACATTAAAATAAGTCTCAAAATCAAAATGTTTATAAGATGATATAAGGAATTTTAGGGCATTTAAACTAAGCAGCAAAAGAAATTTCAAAACATCAAAGCAAGGAGCTTTTATAATCTGCTGCTGCTTTATTGCCTTTGTTGTCTTTGTGTGAATATTTTAATTTAATAGTTATGCTACATGATCAAAGTTTCAGATAGTCCAATCAGACATCATGTATGTTCATTTTATAACTGTATTTTATGAAAAATATTATTACAACCAGATCTAATATCTGAATGGCTATTTCACTGCAACTATATCAGAACACAGCTCGTTCCTTTGCGCATGAGTTTTCACTAGATTTGCTGGTACCTGTGCACTTCTCTTGGCTTTTTAAAACTGTTAGGGATGGATGATCTGGACACAGCTATAGTAGAAATATAGAACAGGAGACATCTTGAAAGAGAAATGAGTCTTTGCTATCAGGGAGAATATTGTATGCAAGAACCATGGATAATATAAGCCATGGAAGCAGAGGTACATATTCACTTTAGCAAGAATTGTAACCTCATCGATGATTAGCTTTTGTGATGGATAATTTTACAGATCCAGAACATGCCAGTATTTTGTTGTGCTGCATACACCTGTAGTCCTTGAGGTAAATATTGTCTTAGTGACTGTCCAACATACAGGATAGTTTAAAAACAAATCAAGACAGAAAGCAAATAGAATCAATATTCAGCTCCCAGCAATCTCCTTAGCCTTTTACTGCTGGGAGAACAGCTCTCCGTTTCCAGTGTTAGGTAATGGTCCTGTGTCAACTTTTCTAATAACAGATTCTGTTTAGCCATTTCTTTTGTGGACATCATGGCAAGGGTTAATATTCCAAGGTTCAATAATCCAGATGTCACTCAAATGTCAGGACATCATACATTTCTGGGGCTGTTCCATCCGCTGGAAAATGACAAAACAGGAATTAACATGTCCCAACATTGGGCACCTAAATTAATCAGAGAAGATGGACCTCCTCCTAATGGTTATTGTAGAGCAGCAACAGCATCCTGATCTCTGTCCTTGTTTTTCTAGCAATATTATAGGGAAGGTAGGAAGACCAGCCAGTGGATTTAGCAAATCAAGAGAGATATCTAAAATCCCGTTGAACCAAAATTGTACTGTCTCCATCTGACATTTTTATGGGCTCTGCACCTTTTGCAAGGCTCCCTCACGAACCATACCTCTGGTCAAATGAGCCTTCATCCAAGCATAGCATTTTGAACTTAAATTATGTGGTGATTTCTCATCCCCATAAAAGCTATTGACTTATCTTCAAATCTTAAAAGTTTCCAGCCACAAGTTTGGATTCTGGCAACCCCATAAGTAAATTAACAACATGGCTAGGAGTTTTTCTGCGGCTTGCAATAGTGAAAAGGGATAGCCGTATCAGGGAATGCATGGGAATAAAACCCTTTAAGCTCTATTAGGAGAAGTACCACAGTTTGATTTGAATCACAAATTGTGAGGGTTCCTACCTGTTTGTGAGGTTCACAGTACATGTATTTTGTAAGTGGGAAGTAGAACCTACTTGAAAATTATTTTTGTGTTTCTTGAGCATTTTTTTTTTACTCCTTTGCCTTTGAATGAAATTGAGATATTTTTTATTCTTATTAAAAAAAAAACACATAAAAGGTAGAGATCAGACTGTAGTCACTCTTTCTGCTGTATTGCAGAGGATTCCTAAATATTAAGCTGTACACACTATCTTATTGTATCTGTTCAATTTAAATATAATTATTTGTGCAAAAATCAAGTATTTATTGTGCAAGAGAACTAAAGAAATCCAGCATAAAAGAATACAAACATTTATCTGAGAGGTGAGAAATATGTCATACAGTTGACATCAAACTGAAAAAGTCTAAGGGAAGTCTCCTGTTCACCTGAGTCTTCTTGATCAGAAATCCTATCCTGATTTGAGAAAACATCTCAGTGAGATCTTTATCAAATCAGCTGCTTTCCCAAGAATAGTTTCATGATTTGATGGGTAGTTCTGGTGATAAAACATAGTAAATATGCTTACAGCACAAAGTAAGAGGCCCCAGGTCACTTGATTTCTATAAGGGTTTATCGTTAAATAAATCTCTTGTCTAACCATCCTTCCAAGTGAAATATTAGCAAGACGTTTAACTTTTTTTGTAAACCACCTTGACCATTTATTTGTATAGCATAGAAAAGAACATGACATAAACTTTAAATCTAATTCTTAGGTGCTGTGTACTGAACAGAAGAGCTAATAGAAACTTCTCTACTAGAACTTTCAATAAATAAAAACCAGAATAACTTCAGGAAAATATTCATGTCATTATTAACTTATTTTTTAAAAGATAAATACACCAATTACCATTTTTTAGTCAGAATTAGTCACGCTTCAGGCTTCAAACAATTCCTTTTATTACTTTACGGGAGGTAAATGTTGGAATATTGTTGACCAGATAAATATCTGTGGACAGTGATCAGGTCATCTATTAGCCTTCTCTGGAATAAATGAAGTAGCAGACTGAGATTATTGAAGCATTCATTGTATAATACATTTTCCAGGCCTTCTTGGAAGATCGTCTTTATCTCATCATGCGTTTTAAAAATAAGGCACACACTACCGTAAAACAGCCTGACTCTCTCTGCTGGATATTCACCTACTTTTACAGCTAAACATGTTTTCATATGCTTTTTTCCTATCTGTGACTCTCAAAGTATCCTACAAAATAAATAAAGAGCCCATCCTCTCTCTAAGACGTAGCATCACATTAGAAGTCAATCTTAAATTCATTATCTCACAGTATCTTTAGGTCCTTCTCAGTATTGCTGAATTTTTTTAACTTCTCATTGTTTCTGAACTGGAAAGCTATTTCAGCCTTGAAATTCAGGAATAAATTGAAAGTGGAAATATATGCAGAATTTTATTGTTTGAAATTTTCCTTTTAATATTTATCAGAAGAACAACAGAGCAGTAAAAATGTAGCTTTTGTTGTATTTCTTTATGCTGTTCCTCTCTTGTATATGTGATTCTCTCTTATATATGGATCTGACCCTTTAAATTTTCACTTGTCTTGAAGGAAATCAATGACTTTCTTTTAACGTTATGTTTTAAAAATTCAGGCTGCATTGCAATAAATCCCACAAAAGATGGAATTTAAACAAATGTAGAGCAATATCATATCTCTGTCAGCAGATATAAATTCAAGTCCATTCACCATGTAAGTCTAACCCGCACATAAGGAGGAGTATCCCCTTTTCATGCACTCTGTGCTGGGTACCCCAGCTGCTCCCTTTCCCAAGGCCCAGGGGTTACCGGACAGCCATGCATTTCCTTCTAAATCTGTGCAGTAGGTACAGGCTTGGCTACTGCTCCACTTCCAAAAGGAGATATTCCTTCCATCCTTCCACTCCAGCATAGCATCCCAATGGTACAATACTAAAGAAATATTGTCTCATGGGATGTGAGGTAGGTGGGTGTGGACAATTTTCTGTCACTCCGTTGACTATGATATTGAGGTGACAACAACATACACATGGAAAAAATTTCAAGAACAAATTCCTTAAGAGAAAATCATAGTAATTTATCTTGAAATTACCACATAAAAAATAGCATAGAATACACAGAATGGTTATCTTTTTTATTTAACTAATCTATTTACAGAAAAGGAAACAATTGAAAAATACTATAGCTGAAACTTTTTTTAGGGAAAAAAGTGAGCATAACACAATAAGGTAATTGTACACACTACAAAAGTGCTTTGCAGTACAAATAATGGTAGAATCATAGAATGGTTTAGGTTGGAAAGGACCTTGAAGATCATCTAGTTCCACCCCCCCTGCCATAGGAAGGGACACCTCCCATAGACCAGGTTGNCTTCCACTAGACCAGGTTGCTCAAAGCCCCATCCAGCCTGGCCTTAAACACCTCCAGGGATGGAGCTACCACAGCTTCTCTGGGAAACTTGTTCCAGTGCCTCACCACCCTCAGAGTGAAAAATTTCTTCTAATATCTAATCTAAATCTTCCCTCTTCCAGTGTAAAACCTTTCCCCCTTGTCTTATCACTACATGCCCTTGTAAAAAGTCCCTCCCCACCTTTCCTGTAGGCCCCCTTTAAGTACTTGAAAGCTGCTATAAGGTCTCCCTGGAGCCTTCTCTTCTCCAGGCTGAAAACCGCAACTGCCTCAGCCTGTCCTCATAGGAGAGGTGCTCCAGCCCTCTGATCATCTTTTGGCCCTCCTCCAGTACTGCTCCAACAGGTCCATGTCTTTCTCTGCTGAGGGCTCCAGAGCTAGACACCGTACTCCAGGTGGGGTCTCATGAGAGCAGAGGACAGGGGAAGAATCACCTCTCTTGACCTGCTGGCCACACTTCTGATGCAGCCCAGGATATGGTTAGCTTTCTGGGCTGTGACCACACATTGCTGGCTCATGTTGACCTTATATGTGAACAGCTGATTTGAGTCTTACACAGTGTTTCCACTGCTTTCTAGTTAGTAACCAGCCCTTTCTGGTATTTTTGTTGCATAGTTAAAATTTGAAGGTTTGTAGGAATACTGGAAAACTATTTTAAAATGAAGCATTTTATCTGAAGGGATAAACAAGTTATCATAAAATACCTGTTTGTTCTACATCTGCCCTTCTTACTCATGTACTGATGGTGCTTAAGGAGAGTTTTGAGTAACAGAAAAGGAATTGGTACTATATAGCAGTTTATAAAGTAACAGCATGGTTACACAGCAACCATATAAGGAAATTTGACAGCTATTGTGCATTCATGTTCTATCCTGAACATGAAAGGTCAACACATTCAATATGGTCTCCCAAATTAACGCCCATGATTTTTGTTCATGAAAGTAATCCAATTTCTCTTCAGCTGAAACACAAACATCACTTTATGCACAAACTGGTAAGTTCAGATGTCTTAAATGTTCTGTGACTTCCTTTGAGAAATGATTGCCTTGGCAGAGAGTTATGAATGCAAGTTCAGGAGACGTCTTCCAGCCTTTGAAGGGGAAAAACGTTGGTCAGAGAACGGGTATTTCTTCTCATTTTTATATGAATGTTAAGAAAATGTTTCCTTCCTCTGGAGAGCTTTTCTGACAAGAGTTCCTGTCTCTTCTTTAAAACCTATCCTTCCTGAACTTGCAGTTTAAAATCTGATCCCAGCTTCTTAAAATGTCCTGACATTTTCCCATGCATAAATAGTAGGAAACTATACGTCTCAGAAGAATGTGAGGATAAAGCTGGTCAAAATCAATGATATTGTAATAACAATGTTGAGAAAAATAGGAAAAATGCATCCCTCTTGCAGGCTCATTCACATTGCAGAAATCAGAAAAACTGACATTTATGTCTTGGTCGAGGAACACTTTCAAAGGCAGCCAAGTGTCTTTTGCTGGAAGCTCTGCTATGGGCTCCTTTGGACAAGTTTGTCATTATCTGAATTGAAGTGTAACCAGACACTGAAACATGCTTAATACTTTGGATATTTTCATGCTGAAGGAAGATTTTGGCCCCTAATATTCACTGATGTACAGTATGTATAGTATTTGCTGTGATAAAAGTTTCCCTTACAAAAAGAGATCTGTAGTGGGCATCCATAAAGTTCATGTTGGAAATGACTGCTGGGTGGGATTATCTGACTCGGAGATATCTGAATCTGAGGTAATCTCTTCCTTTGTAATCAGAGGACGTCAGCTAATCAATCAGTGGACTCTAGCGCACAGTTCACCTCTTTCTAGATGCACCCTGATCATTCAGGACTCAGAACGACTTGGAAGAAGGGATTGAGGTAACTGAGCTTGTTTAGTCTGATGGAGACAATGTTAAGGATGTAACACCTTCAGAGGAAATGCAAAGACAGCAGAAACAAACCTCAGCAGTGGCAGACAATATAGCAAGAAGTGATCAGTGGCCACAGTTTGATGAAGCAGCAGTTTGTGCAGTGTTAATGTGGAGATATAAGAAAGAAGATGGTGGAACAGAAGACCAGACAAACATATTTTCTGGGGATGAATAAAGCTGCTAAATGACACAACAACACATGTATTAACTCTTCCTAGGAGAAGAGTTTACCTGTCCCTTTGTAGCAAAGAATCTCATCCTGAGAGCCCCAACCTTGAAAAAGAATTTCCATTTTTCTTCTTCCAAGTATAACAGACACAAACCAACGTGACATCTTGACACTAATTTCTGCCTTATGCTGTCAAGCATTTACAAGCATTTTAGAGCTATCAGCCCTTTGTACATAACGCTAACATAAGGTTTGGTGCCTTCTGTTAGCTTAGTCTTAAGATGGGGTGCATGATATAAACATTACAAAGGGATCTGGGTAAATTTCTGATGTGTCTTCCTAACTAACTGCTTTGTTATGGTGTGAATGCTTTAATCAGAGATACTTCCCAACTGCATCCACAAATGATTTACAGACATCACATTATATCTGTGAGTGAATCACATACATAGTGCCTTCTGAGAAAATATGTCTTAAACCACTAAGATAGAAAACGTATTCACAGTGAGAAGTTAATGAAAATTCATTCTATTATACTTGTTACTGTCCATAAGCAAGCTTAGGCTTAGTTTTAAAAATGGAATATTCACAAGAAAAAGTCATTATATACACAGAGAAAGCATTTAGTCCATAGATTATAGCTGTATACACAGAGATAGCATTTAGTCCATAGGTTATAGCTGAAAAGCTTGCTGAAATGGTTCATTGTCAAAAAATCAAGCTGCATTTCTAAATCTCATTGAACACAACTCAGATTGTGATGGCTAACAAGGATACGGATGGCCCCTCAACCTGGAGAAAACACAAAAATGCTTGAAGTCACTTTTTACTTCTTCTGTGCTGATTCTAGCACAGCTGAGCTGCCATTCAGGGTCTGGTTCTTAATTTAGATTTTCACACATAGCGGTAATTACACTGATAAAGGGAGTACCAATTGTTGTCTACCAGTATCATTTATACTTCATTTGGACCTATTAAGTCCTGCTGTACACTGGGGATGAAGTCAAGTCACACTACATCAGCTGCTGAAGATTGCCTGTGGTTTCACAGGGAGTAGAAAGAGCCTAATTAGTTCTGCTCCTCCTTCGGGAGTGCAGCGAGTCCAAAAGGTCTCTCCAGCTGCAACTGCTTTTTTCAACAACGGGATAATAACATGATAGGGTGGAACATACAGTACGGCAAGAAGGAAAGTGCTTCTCTACTTACTGCCTCTGGAGCAAGTCATCCCTATTCAAACATTTTCCACATTGCAATGTAAATATTAGCTGCCACCAACAGCATTGTGACATATTTTAAATTATTCTAATGTGTGCATTTTATTGTCTTGTTTTCAAATAGGTTAAGAAATAATACAAATCAGAAGATTTCATGTAAAATTCAGTAAGAAAAGAAGACTGCCACAGAATTTGATATCAAAATTGAAATCAGGGTTGTTACCCTCCCCACAGAGCACTTGAAAAACTGTGGATTGTGAGAAACAGCCAATTTAACAGTGAACTTTTATTGTGTGTTCTCCCAAACACATACATTTGCTTTCTCCCAAGACAGCTTAACAGCTTTTGCTTTTTGCCTAAACGTCTCTGCATTCAAAAGTGTAAGGCTAAGAACAGAAATTATTAGCCAGGAAGAGGCTTTGGGTTTTTTTAGAACACAGTGGACATAGGAAACCAGGTGCTAGGAGGAAGGTCCTTCTCTAGCTTGTAAAACCACTTCAGTTTTGGTTTGTATTGGCTGCTGTGTAGGAATAGTAATCATACCATTAATGCCATTAATTCTAATGCTTATAGTAGCAGGTGTAATAAGATCACAGTACTTGCTGCCTCCTTATTAGGTACTTTGGTGAAAAGCTTAGACCTCAGGCAACACCTGTTAAAATGTGAAGCATACCATTCATGTACCAAGTAATTAAGGTGCTCTGTCTTTATGAGAACACCAGGGCATATTTTATCTAATACTAATTTTAAAAATCCATCCTCACATACATGGTTACTCCAGGGCTTCATCCTAAACCCATGAAGAGGAACCAGTAGAAAGAAA
Source organism: Ibidorhyncha struthersii (assembly GCA_013398815.1). Lineage (NCBI taxonomy): Eukaryota > Metazoa > Chordata > Aves > Charadriiformes > Charadriidae > Ibidorhyncha > Ibidorhyncha struthersii. Next base: position 99,900 of record VZSZ01012184.1, on the reverse strand, counting down.
CAGGAACATCAGAATCACCCACTGGATCAGAATTCAGATCCCACTCACCCAGTCTCTAAAGGGGCCCTGCAAAAAGATGTCGTAAAGAAAAGTTCATAGACCTCTAAGTATGCAAATTTAAGGTTAATTTGCTGTCGCACAAGTCTCCTCCTGACCAAAAATAATTAAAGGTGGGCTTCAAGCTTCAAGGATGAGGTTTAATAACACTTCTGCATAATTTTAGTTGGCATTAACAATGATAATGGTGTATTCTTCATATCAACAAACCTGTCAAATTGTGTTGAAATCCTATTAATTCCTGGCCTCAGTTACTTCCCCTGGCCATAATTTACACTGCATAAATACATGCTGTATATGCAAAAGACTGACTGATTTCAAAAGGATAGAGCCTTCCTTGAATTTTCTCATTTCCAAGATGCATATATCATATATACTCTCATCACCTAAATCTGTATTTTCCTTCCTTATTAATCCCTCTAACTGCTTTCTTCATCTCCTCTTCTTATTGGATTTGCAATTAATTAATCACTAATATTCTTCATTCCTCTGCTTATGGAGACATTTTGATAAATTGGTAATTTAGCATTGCTCGGAGATTATTTTTAGCTGTCAACAACTACTTCATAAACTATTTAGAATCTCAGTCACCTATTTTGATGGCATAGCACTGAAAGCTGTTTCTTGTCTCATTTTCTCTCACACCATAACTGTAACTTTCAAAGGAGGCAAGATATTGGATGTGGTATTCATTATCACCTGATAATTACAGGCTAATTACATTCTTTGAATGGTTTGTTTTCTTGTAATGACAGATAGCAAAATATTGATTGCAGTTTTCCTCAGCATGCAGGGACAACACTATGAAAAAGTTATGTTTTTCATCACCTAGTCATGGCATACAACAAAAAGAAAAGCTCAGTATTGATACCAGCTCTCTCTATACATCTGACTAATCTTTTCTAATCCTTTTTCAGTTTAATTTTCTAGCTAAGTGGCTCTGAGATATTAAGCTGGGACATAAAAATCGTGGGAACTTCTCTGAGAAAAAAATAATCCATTTTATGCTGATATTGCATTTTATACAACATCACAAAATAACAAAAAAAATTCTCTGACAAGTAAATATCTAAAAGGCATATGAAACTGTATTGAGGTTTTTGTTCAAAGCCGTAGACTCCCAGAGCAATGGGTCTCTTCTGCTGCTGGGTGGGTAAAGCTGAGGACTGTGGCTCTTACCACAGTTTCCCTTCACATCGACTAACCCTGAAATGTTTGTAACTTTTCCCACTTCAGTGTGTACAGGGCATGATGTTTGAAGACCCTTCACCAGGCAGTGTCAATGGACAACCTATGATATTTTTTAGGACAAATCCCTTTTTCACACAAGTTCTGGAAGAACTGGAAATAAATTGTGACGTTCTCCTGCTTAAGGTGTTGATTCCCATTGTGCATACTGTGTGTTACAGAGCTGTCACTAGATGTTCTGCATTAGCTTTTTGGTTCAGATCAAGACCACTCACGGGAGTGGATCGTTCCTCACCACTTTCAACCCTTGGGATCCTGGAGAGGTGCAGAGCACACAAAAGAGACTCCTTTTGACCAAAAATAAGCCAGAAAGATGCTCTTCTGTGGCATATGGAATATACTCCAGCTGCCAATGGGAACTCAGGCCATGGGGTTAGACTAAAGCTAGAGTGAGGCTAACAATGGAAACCAATTCCATGTGAATATCAGATCCTTAGAAAATAACTGGTTTACCATGCAGATCCTGTGGCACCACCGTGCCCTACCTGCTCATGTAGACATCCTCTGACCTTAGACCGTCTCCTTAGACAATACTCTAGCTGTGTAATTAGTACTTAAAAAAAGGAAAAAAGTTAGTAACAGGGCTTTTTAGAGTGTTAAGTATTTACTTTCAGTTGTTCCCAAAATGAGAAGTGACACAAGAAAAGCAACAATGTTACTTGTTCTGTAATGTTTACAGGATTAAGGTCTATCCCAAAGTGACCATTTAACTCATACATTGCAGAATTCCCAGCAAAGATGTCAATGCAAGGTTTCTGCCTTACAACACAAACTACAGGTTACCTTTTGAGTGGATTCAAATGGGAAAACATACATCCATTTTTTGCTTTCAACAAAGATGCCAAAAGCAGCTTTATGTGCAAAAAGAATGCGATTGCAAATTTTCTTGACAATGAACAAATATATTTCCTTATTAGGGCAAAATAATTGTAGTTAATCATCCATATATTACTCTTTTTTGTGTCTGTACTTCCCCCCTGTCTACACTGCAAACAGGTTATTTCAAGGAAAGATTTAGTGAGTTCAGGGGGTGGAAAGATAAGGAAACTGATGAGACTGCAGTGTAAAAAGTCTCTTAATATTCTCTAGACATCTAATATACACACTGAATAAAAGTAGTGAAAACATGACCTTGCATTAGGAAGCCTTTCAGGTCGCTGGAACCCACTGAGAGAAAAAGGAAGAAATAACGAGTGGTTTTCATTTACTCATAGAAGCACAATTGGGATAATAATAACATTATGTGATTAGTAGGATAGTGTGCTCTATACATAAATCAGTATGCACTGCTGGATGGCTGCCCAGTGTTTGGAGGATTTCATTAACGAGGGACAGCATTGTTGTCCCACTGTTACAGTCACGCTTCAAACCACAGAGGGTCTGAAAGGGGTCTTTTTAGGACTCTATAAGAGTCATTGCAAATTGATTTCTGTAAATTCTTTGATCAGAAAAATAGTCTGAGAATTATGACAGATGGAGTTTTCTAGGCTCAATACCACACTGATCTCTCCTCCTTTTGTATATTGTATCTTTGACCCCTGTCAATGCAGAACCTGACCATCTGAGATAAAGAAGGAAAATAATATATTCAACAGCATCCCTAAAGGGGTAAAGAATTTAATTTCCTATTTATTCTAAACTATGCTTTTGAAATGATTCATTCATCGCATGAGAGTCCAGGCAAGGGTGCAGGTTTAATATAGAGTAGATTTAAAGTGGAGTTATTTCTGACCTTAGCTATAAAAGCTATACATTCAAAGGGCTATAAGCAAAGTTTGTGATGGTGGCATGGTTCATTAGTTTTACTTTTTCTTTTCCTTTTGTAACAGAATTAAATTTCAAAAGAAAATATCTGCTTTACTTTTAGCTAATATTTTCTTGTCAGAGGAAATGTCACTTTTTATATTTTATCGCCTGTTCTTCACTTGTAATTATCTGGGCTCTAACTCTTGTGCATCAAATTATGATAATAAAAATACATTCAACTAGAAAACCCTTAACAAATCACAGACATAGCTAGCATTAGTATCAACACTGATTAAATGCTACAATCTACTTTCAAGAATTGATATTTCTACATATTTTGTCACTTGGGCTGGTATAACTTTGTAATATTTTAACTGTATTAAATAAAGGATAAATGAAGAACCATAAAGAAAAATGTTAATTGCACATAACTAACTGGAGCAGCGTGAGGACATTTTTTGAAGGTGTCAACAGTCCTCTCTAAAAGTATGTATCTATCTCCACTATTTACACCAAACTATGTCTATTGGATGAATAAATGGATGGAAGTTGCTTCTGGTACCAGCTGCTGTTGTTCATAAATTAAATCTCTAAAAAAATCTTTGTTTGCCCATACATACAAAATGACTGAAAATGAGGAAAAAAAAGAAAGTTAATTTAATCTTGAAAAAAGGATTTAGAAAGTTGCTGTTTTCTGAGCACAGACCTAAAAAGTAGCATTCACTGTGCAAAATAAAATCAAACCAGCTGCCCAATGAAGCAGGAGGAGAAAAAACCCTGTCCTCACTGCCACCCCTTCAGTTCTTTAGTTTTTTTGTCAATGCACATACAAGTGTGTGGCAGTGGAAGTCCTGTACTTTCACAAAATAAAAAGAACTGTCTGAAATTGAGTATCAAAAGAGGAGGTGCTGGAACAAATTAGAAAATTAAATGCTGACTAGTCACTAGGACTGGAAAATCTTAAATTAAGGGTTCTGAAGAAATTTAAGAATGAAACGAGCTGCTGGCAAGAATATATAATGTCTCAGAGTCAACTTCTCTATACAATGTTGGGAATTCAGCAAATGTTTTGCCCAGCTTTAATATAGCTGCAACAGTTATGTTTGGCATTTGCTATTCCCATAACCTAGCTTCAGTTCCAGAGTGAAAACTGTGTGAAAAGACAATAAAACACACACTTTAGAAATGCCTCAAAGAGTGAAAACTAAACACATGACGATAGTGGCTTCCTTGAGGAAGAAGAAAGGCTTATGTTTCACTGTTTTTTCAGAATTTGTGAGTGTGACAACAGCATGGAGGATGAAGGAGAAACAATTAATATATTTTAGTAGGATGTTCTAAGACACTTTGACAAATTTTCTCAAAAGGTACTATTAAGGAAATCAAGCTGCAAAGTACTGTCAAGGATTAAAACTGGGTAAGAAAAAACTAAACATTCACAAAAAAGTGATGGGCTTTCAAGATGAAAATTTATACTGATGTGCTTCTGAGACAGTTGAACTGGCTTTTGCTTTATTTATGAAGATCTATAAAATGGCTGTATATTAAAACGAATATTTTTTCAGATGTTCTGCAATATTTAAATTAGCTTTAAATGGAATTAATATCTTTTTCAACCGTTACACCGAACTTACTTGAATTAGCAAAATATTTCCTCATCCTCCTTTCCTCCCTGTTTCCACTCTTGACTCATGTCCTCACATTCATTAGTCAAAGATGTGAGAAGGAATATGCCAAACTCCTGTCATGTACCAATACACTTCCATTATTTCACTTTGTTACTTGAAAGAATGTAATCTGGCATGAGACTAAACCAAACACAATACCATACCAGAAACCTAGGGCCCAATGCAAAACTCCTAGAAGACAAGGGAAGGGAGAACCTTGCTATGTCAAACCTGCCCAGATGGCTAGGTACGTGCGATGCTATAAGAAACCTCATGCATAATGTAACTCATTTCTAAGAGTTATGATCCATATTTACATCTCTCAGATGTAAAAATTGTAACTATGACTAGGTAACTGCTGTCTGTATGTTCCTTTCTCTGACACCTTTCTCTTCTTTCTATGCTTACTAGTTATTCACTTGTTAAGTCTCGATTTAAACTTCATCCTGCAGATCCATCTTCATGAGGAAACTCCATTAATTTTCATGTGGCCACACTTGGGCAGAGGTCTAGTGTCAATGATAAAGTTTGGTTTGTAAGCTCTCTATAGCACTGTGTCTCTTATCACAGATTTATAAAGTAACGAACAGTAGAAGTCATTGTAGTATAAATGTAATGTGAATCAAAGAAAATATATGCTTCAGTTGTAATCTAAAAAAATATGGTTTCTACCACTCACTTTCTATATTTATTCACATTTCAGTATATGGCTTTACCCCCTGACTATTTTGTTGTGAAGCTGAAAATACAGTATGTGTCACCTTTGGCAAAAGAGCTAAAATTCAAGGGCTAGCACTAGATTTACATTTCTGCTCCTGGAGCTGAATACTACTGCAACTGTTACACAAAGAATTCAGTTTCAAATAGTCAGAGCACTGTTGAGAATGCATACAATATGAACTGTTTTACAATAACTGCTATAATATGCTTTCCAGACCAAAGAAGCAATTTGTTTTGCTTAGTGGGCATCTGAACTCCGAGTTCAGAATTTATCAAAACCCATGTACAATGGAAGTAAACAGGCTTTGGAGTGACTGTGTGAACTATTTGTATTAAGATTTTTGATTTCCTTATACCAGTACAAATAGCCTTCTGACATTCCCTCAAGGCAAAGAACTGGGCCAAAGACATTAACTGTCCTTTGTGATGCACAGTACTAGATCGATGAAACCTGATTTACGGTGGGAGTATCACTTTGCTTTACATCTCATGATTTTCTCCTTTTAATGTACCTTTTTCTATTTTAACTTCTTTTTTTTTTTTTTACATTTCATAAATAAAAGGTGCAAGTGCTCATATTTCTTACCATGTTTTTAGAAAGGTCCCTACAGCATAGGTCAAAGGTTGTATCCAAACACTAGATCCAAAAAATAGCTGGAGCATCTACTTTCCATTTAGGCATCTAATCCCAATTTATAAGTTCCAAACAGTTAATTGACTTTTTCATGACCACGGAAAGGCTGCCAGAATGTTGCAGTTTGTACTGAATGCTCATATATATATATATATGTTACAGCAGGATTGCCCACAGGGAGAGTGTTCAGCACCCAAATCACCATGCTCAGTGTCACCACCCACTTGCTGTCTCATTTAATATTTAAGCAGTTGAATCAAGGAGAAGTAGATTCAGCTGCACTCTGTCCACCTCTCTGAAATGCCTTGTAAAGGAATCCTTGGTGCAGTCTCTGGCAAGGTCAGACATCTGCACTGAAACTCCTACTCAGAATGACAGTATGAGTCTTCTCCCACTTCTTTTCCTCTAATTCCTGGCATTTCTCCTTTGTGCAAGTTTCCTGCCTACCTCTGGTAAAGCGTTGACATTTGTGAATTCTAAGCAAAGCTCCGGGAGCTGTAAAATTTAAACCCCATAGTGCCTTCTGCAGCTCTTTGGTATTTATTTCTCAGGTCAATGCTTTTTGTCACATTTTTGGTACCAATCTGAGGTGCCCAGCTCCGGGTATGTAACAGGCGGGATTGCCTGACTCCAGACCATGGATTCTATTAAAACCTACTCATGGGACACAGTGATATTTTGGTGAGGGGTTTATGCCAAACCTGTCAGGCTGTACCTGCCATTGCCTTCCCAGCTGGCCAAATCCAGCTGCCTGCTGGACCTCTCAGGGCTGCTTTCCTTCTTGCCCCACCACGCCTGTAAGCAAAAAGCACACGCTCCAGGTTTGCCCTGGGATGCAGTCAGGAGGCTCCGAGGCTGAGAGCTTGGCCCTAGAAGCCATAAAATGCTCCCTGGTCCCATAGTACAGACATAGTCTGCAATGTTAAGCCTCATGACACATATATATCCGACTCCCAGCTCTCCCCAGCTCTTACTTAAGCTTCTCATTTCTGTGCTGTCTTGTTTTTTTTTTCCTCTGTAACTTAGCAGCAACTTACAAGACATCCTTTACTTTGCCTGTGTTCTGTTTAACTCTCACCAATAGGAAACTGTAGTAGCTGACCTGTCAGGAAATGTAAACCAACAAAAATGCTCTGAAGCCGGGAGGAATCTGTCAGTTTGCACCTGCAGAGGAAGGCTTTTGATCTCTAGTCCTTCTATTACCCACGAGCATACAGGGTAAGGTAATTATGCAATTTGTGCCTAATGGCTCAGTGCTATTTATAACAAGGATTTCCAGGAAGAAAAAGAATCCATCTTCCATAACTCTGGGAAGCTCTGCTCAATGTTGAACTGGAATAGCCCACTTAATTTTCACTCTCTGGCCTAATTTTATGTATTTTATTAATCCTCCTTAATTTAAATTTACTTCAGGCTAACAAAGGAAATTATATTCTTTTAGCTGAATGGTCTTCTGTCTTTCTATTTTGTATTTCATTTTTCACACATCTTAAAGAACATTTCTCTTAATGGTTACTTCAGACGCTAGAATAAATCCACAGACAAACTTGGGGTCTCAGTTCAAATCTGGGTTACACAGACCCTTTCTGCATGATCTAGTATAAACGGCAAATTAAATGTCACAAATGCAGTAGGATTTCAGATTACACAGACTCTGCACCTGTGGGTGGTGCAGCTATGGACTATTCTCTGCAGAAACAGTCAATTAACCCTTTCTTTGGACAGAGATGTTTGTATGAAGCCCATAATAGATACAAAATCCATGGTTTTAGTTCTTTTAATGTTACTGCACACATCAGGAATAGGTTGAAGACAAATGACAGGGATATCAGTTAAATAAGATGAGGTCACGTACTTGTTTGTAAAACAGGGAGGAAGGTGTGGATGTCTAAAGTATTTGAGGCAGGCCATATATATACTGAAAATAGTACAGAAGAAAAATACAGACAGACAAAAGAAATTGTACATTGAAAAACAATTGGGCCTGGAGTGCGGTGGATGTCCCAGCTCTCATATTTTGCTGCCACCCTGTAAATCCTCGCTGAGGCAATAGATGAAAACAGTTGGTGTTTTCCATTCCCTGACAATGAATTCTTCACCCCCTGCTCCTAAGGGATGGCACCCTACTGGCATAGGAGATGTAATTTTCGCCAACAGAGGTAAATTGGTCCCTGCAGCTTGCCCTTTATACACGATGTATGATTTACTTAAGTTTTATTAACTAGAATAGCAGTTATTACAGCTTGATAATGTTCACTGCCAAAACCAGAATGTCTCACAGCAGTGGAGCTGTTGAAACACAGATCTACAATCATCTCATCTCTTAAGCTTTAGTCTACTGTTAATATTTTGACCAGAGAGACTATTTCTCTAAAATTTAGGAAAGGGTTGATGGACTTAGCAACCTAATTACAATGGTGTGCAAACAAAATATGTGGGTTTTTTTTTTCCTGTGACTTCTAGGCTGCAGGTGGCATTGTACCTTTCAAAAGACAACCAGGAATTGATATTTTTCACCAAGCTCATTTCTGTTCCAATCGGTACCACCCTAACTCCACAATTTTAATTGGCTTTCCATCTGCAGAATATAGACTTTTTTTCCTACCCTGCCAAGCCTGGACTATGAACAACCTCCTTCATTAATGTCAGTTGCCATTCAGGGCTACAGGTGACATTGATTAATTATCCAATTAGTTTAATTATAAGGAGGAAAAGATGTGCAAAGCAACAAATGTATCAGTAATGTTTAATGTACAGCAGACATGTAGCCAAATAAAAATATAAAGAGTTTTGCAAATCAGTAAAAGCAGAAGGGGTGTCAATTTTTTCACTTTTTCACTCTTCACTTGGAAAGTACAAAAGTTGCCACAGACCTCTGCAGCATTTTAAGCATTGCTCATTTGTGAAAAAACTCACCACAAAAGTACAAAACATATATTTTAAAATTAGTTTTGAGTTAAAAGATGTCATGGAGATGCTTAAATTTGGTGCCTTATATTTTTTTTTCTTTAAATTTTGGTGATCTTTATGTTCTTTAAAAGATTGTGATGTTCCTTTAGTAACACTGCAGGAAATAGAGAATCTGTGATTTTCTCTATTTTGTTGATAATTATAAACAGGAGGCAGTCACAGCTCAGAGACTTGTTTGTGTCTTGCGCTAGGTTTTTTTTTAAACTTTGATGGAAAAGCAAACCTATTATCCATGATAAGAAAATGCCACCTAAGACAAATCTAAAATTCTTGCAATTAGCTCAAGTAATTAGAAATTGGAAAATCTCCAGTGAACTCCTCATACTCAATCTAAACTGAAAAATAAGCACAGAAGCTAGTGGTGCTCAAAAAGGTGTAAAGAAACAGAACCGACAGTGCCCACTGAAAACGAGACCATACAGATGTGCTCCTGGCACTATCTGCTAAGCAGAGAACTCTACACATCCCCATATGGCACAGCAATAACTGCAGTACCATATGTTTACACTGCTAAACACTCAACACACCATGTTTTTAAAGCAGCACACTGTGCACATCATCGGGGCTCAGCCTTGTGTAACTTATGCAGATCATACCGCTCAGTGGTGAATACAGGATAATAACTACGTGGGCAGGGCCACGTACAAACTTCTGGTTGCTTCAGCGAGCACAGATGTGAAAAAAGCTGTGACAGGACCTCTCAGCCCCGCTTAAGTTCAGGACCATATCAGCAGGCGGTTTCGCAGTGATTACACCCACATCACAAAAAATGCAAAAAAAATGCACTGCCACCTGAAATTCAGCTGAGGAGTCACAGAGGACCTGCAGATCTTGCTTACCTCCTGAGTCAAAACCAAATCCCTAAACAAGTAACCCATCTCACCCCAGAGGCAGTTTCCACTGTAACAACTTCCCACGGAGGCATCCGGCTTGTACTGCCTTTGAATCACCCTTTGGTGATTCCTTGATGGCTCTGAAGCTGACAGCAGAGCTGAGTCAGGGGCTCAGTCGTTGACTTCAACTGCATTGGCTCAAAATCTGCAAGTCACGTTTCTACTGTCATTTGCCCCACGCAATGCAAAATGTCCCTCCCACTTAAACTTCTGGAACCCAAAATGCTCAGCACTTCCAAGGACATGTTATTTTAAAAGTTACATTGCCCAGTTGCCTAGCTAGTAACCATATATACACATACGGAAAATAAAATAAGCTGTATTTAGAATCAGTGCAGATACTGTGACAAATTATTTGATAGGAAGAGCCTGAAATTGTTTGAATGTACTAAGTTTGCCTTTGAATCAGTAAACTGGCCAGTGAATTAATCAGAGGGGGAAATGTCTGTCTTCCAAACATATTCCCTATTTGTGTCAAAGCTATGAATATCATAAGTAGAATGACTTATAGTGCACAGAGAGGTAAAATATAAAATCAAATCTAGAAAAAAAGAGAAAACTCACTGCATTTTACACTACCTTGTGTTGGGTTTATGTAGCTTTTGTATTCTCTGATTCAAAAATCAAAAGTATATTCTAACACGTAATTGAATTGCTGGTATACTTGTTTATTTGATTTCTACGTTCTCACCCAGAACATGTATATGTAATTGTTTTACTGTAAAAGGTTGTTGAAAACAATGTGTGATTTTCTTCACTAGCACAGAGATAATTGTGCTAAGTTCAAATTAACCATGACATGATAGTATTTAATAAAATTTTAAGCATTCTCCTTTAAAAAAAATGATGCCAAGATGATAAGTTTTTCTTGTTAAGATCTGTGAGCATTTTAGACTAAATTTCCTACAATCTAAACATTTGATAGGAACAGTTTTCTTAAAAACTGAGGGTGAAATCTTGAATATAGTCTAAGGCACTTGCTGAGCATCTAGTTTTTCAATAAAAGATTAAGTATCCCAGAATGGGAAGCAAGAAATTTCACCTGTGTAGCTGGTGGGTCGAGAGAGTACACATTGGAGTACCTAAAAAAATCTGCCTTTAAGTCATCTTATTACAGGCAGAAAGAAGAGCCCTTTTCAGATTCACAAGCTTCAACCTTCTTCAGTATGTAGGTTAATCTGCTCTTCCTCATAATGATCGCAGTAGAGCTTGCTCTTTTCCTTTAAAATGTGAATACTGGAAGTGGACATTGTTAGTAGCCCTACCCCTCCTGTATCCTAACCTGTTTAATATGTTGTCATTCTTCCACCTTAGCCAGAAAAGCATAAAGCATATCTTTCTGAGGGGTATCTTAATCCCCAAGCTGTAGATCAGATTTGGGGCAGATCTTTTTATCACTGTACTTGCAGTTATGTCGGCCTGTGGCAAGGAACTCAAAAATCTCTGGACTGCTGAAAGGAGGATGGACATGAGTGATGAGTAGTGGTTAGGGCCATCACATGTAGATGGGAAAGATGGCTCTCTGAACTGAGATTTCAGGTGCCTTTAACAGGTCATGATCCACTATCTTTGTTGGCAGTGATGTAAAGTGTAGCAAAGAAACATAGAAAGGTGACAGATTAACTAGCTGAATTTTAAGTTAAGACACTGCACAAAACAAAAGTCATTGTATAAAGTTCAAGGCAGAGCTTCTTGGGCATGCAAAGCCACTGAGGGTCTAGTAGTATTAATGACCAGCATCAACTCCATGGTCACCCACATCAACACAAAACACTTTAAATACCAAAACGTGAAGTCTGAGCAGCCAAGTAGGTTACATTTATATATATATACATATATATACAAATACGTATGCACATATAAAATAGCACCCAGACAGATGGACACATGCACACATAAAACAATGTATTTTGTAAGTAATAGAAAACGGGTCACACATATTGATAAAAGATACATAGACAGCAGTTTTCTGTGGGGCAAAGGAACTTTTATTAAGTAAGGTTTTAGGGGAACCTCAGCAGGATTTATTTATTTTAAACAATACATTTTAGAGTTCTATTCTGCACAGTAAAACAAAATGGGAGAACAACTCACTTGTCAAGTGAAGTGACCTTGAGTACCCTTTCTGATCTTTATATACCACGCTTTGATCCTAAATATAAGGAAAAATTACTGAGTATAGTGTTCTAGCACCCAAGGGAAACTTTCTAAGTATTGTGAAAAGAACTTAATTTGGCATCCCTACGAAATACACCCCGGAAAAAAAAAAAAACACATCATTTAAAGTGGAAACAGTCCTGCACCATGTGTAAATCCTGTCTGCTTATTCCCATATGGTCTCCAGAGACAAGGGAGAATTGCCTCAGGGAGGAAAATGCAGCATAAAATAGCTAGAGCTAATAAGGAAAGAAGTTGACAGAAGCCATAAAGAAAAATGAAATTATTTAAGTATTATAGCCAAATCACCTAGTAACTGAGAAAATGCCAGCTATTTGAAAACAGTACCAGAAAAATGTAACTGCAGTTTCAAATTGTCCATCCAGCGTGTTTGCGCTACACAGTTTCCCAGAACTGAACAATCAGATCTTTGACAATACAGCAACAGCAAATTGATGTTGGTTCATCTTTACCTTGCCCTGCTGAGGATTAAGATGGAGGCAAAGATCAGGAAGAGAGAGGTTGTAGATCATACTGATGGGGGCAAAAAGCAGCAACAATCATATTTCCATTATTTCTTTTCCCTTTTTGAATCTCTGCTCATCCAGAAGTTAAAACTCTCTCCCAAACTGGGTTCAAGAGGAAAGGACAAAAAACAACTGCCCATGTGACTTATCACACATCTTATAACTCTGTTCTCCATATTTCCTGAAACCTGTCTCTGTGTGGCTTGGTATTTCCACTTGTGATTCACAAAACAAATGAACAAATAGAGAATCCTCTTACTGAAGTACCCAAATAGGGAATGTGTAGTGAATAGTGACCAGGCAAAATCACTTTGATTTGGATTGATTAGAAAGAAGTTCAGTTAGCAGTAAGTACCCATGGCTGTGCTGCCATTTAGAAGGACCTCAATGGGCTGCAGAAATGGACTGAGAGGAACAAAATCAAGTTTATCAATGGGAAATGCAAAGCCCTGCACCTGGCAAAGAATAGCCCCAGGCACCAGCGCAAGCTGGGGGCTCACCAGACGGAAAGCAGCCTTGCAGAAAAGGACCTGGGCATCCTGCTGGACAACAAGTTGACCATGAGCCAGCAGTGTGCCCTCATGGCAAAGAAGGTCAACAGCCTCCTGGGCTGCACTGGGAAGAGAGTTCACAGTAATCTGAGGGAGGTGATCCTTCCCCTTTATTCAGCACCGCTGAGGCCACACCTGAAGTGCTGTGTCCAGTTCTGGCCTCCTCAGTGCAACAGAGACATAGAGAGGGTTCAACAAAGGGCCCCTAAGATGTTTAAGGTACTGGAGCACCTCTCCTATGCGGAAAGGCTGAGAGGGCTGGGACTGCTCAGGCTGAAGAGGAGAGGGCTCAGGGGGATCTTGATGATGTGTGTAAATACCTGAGGGGAGGAAAGTAAACAGGGGAGACCCAGACTCTTCTCAGTGATACCCAGTGACAAGAGGCAATGGGCACAAATTGAAACAGGAAAAACCTTTTAAACATAATAAAACACCTTATTTCACTGTAAGGGTTGTTAACACTGGAGCAGGTTGTGTAATCTCCATTCTTAGAGCCACTGAAGACTCAACTGGACAGGGTCCTGAGCAACCTACTGTAGGTGACCTTCCTTTGAGCAGGGGGTTTGGACTAGGTGATCTGCACAGGCACTTACCAGGCTCAGCTGTTTGGTGATTCTATGAAATGAATAGAAATACAATCATGAAGGTCTTTAGATGAAGCAGACAAACAAATACCAAACTCCTCTAGATGAAAATTAAAGATAGATGAAGTCAGACCAAAACTGAAGCATTTCCTATTTCAATTGTAATGAGAAGAGAGTCTGTGTTACACACACAGCCAGAGGAAAGAATCACAGTTGTCTTTTCTGGCCAGGCTGTTTCTGTTGGGCTTCTACTCAGCATGAGGAGCAAACACAGCACTTCAATCAATAAGAGATAGCCCTCTGCCTCTCCTCCCCCCCGTCACAAATTCACAGAGGAGCTTCACTGAGTGTAATTAAAAGATGCAAATTAAAAATAGCATTTATGGTTCATTAAGAATCACTTATGTTAACATCTAAGCCTGAATGTGGCCAAATATCCTCTGACTTCCAAGCTGTTTAAAACAGACTTTGTTCTCAGCTTCCTTATCTGTAATGTTTTAATGATGTGGGGTAAGAACAGAGGAAACAAGAGCATCAGCTTTCTACTGCTTCACCTCCAAATCTTGGTGGATCTTGCTTTCGTGGCAGGAGTCTGAGAGAACAACAGCTACACCGGTTGGCAGGGTTGTCTGCTCCACACACAGCCAAAATATGCCATTGTAGCACTTTTTTTCTAGCTTGCTCTTTTAGAAGCTGGGGTATTACTACACTATACTGCTGCAGTAAGTAACACTGAGACTTTCTCTGGTTTTAGAGTTCTTCAGAGAACAATATGAATTGCAGGTAGTTAGTTACCTTTATACTTGTTGGCTGACATTTTGCTTTTACTTATTCCTTGTGGTAATGGGGCTGATTAAATACAGGGTCAGAACTTCAGATGTTATAAATCAGTACTGCTGAAGTGATCTCGCTCAGGATTTCTGGCCAGAACACCGAGAGTCCTGAAGTCATACTTTTCTTTGACATATTACACCAATGTAGCCACTGAATTCAGTGAAGTTACCTCTTATTTATAGCATTGCAAGACCAGAATTTGTTCTATTATTTATAAAAAAGTGTTTCATAATGATGGATCCCATATGTGATGAAAAGTTAGTTTTCCTACTGGGGAAAAAAACAGAAGACAAATAAAGAATATTTGTGCATAACACATGCAGCTGAATGCAATAAACTAGCTATTTAAAAAGCTTTTCGATTGGTCAATTAATTTTACCATTAACTAATAAAACCAAAAATTGAAGAGAGAAGTAAAAATACTGCAAGGATATATTTTTTATAAATGTAATCCCTATCTTGTAAAAAATTGGAATTATAATGTGTTTCACATATTGTTGGCCCTTTTTCCAGTTGGTTAACGACCTCCTTGAATTATCACCTTCAGCTTTGCCACCAGCCTTTAAGTACACTGAGTCATTAATGACCCGGAACTGCCGTGTTAATAGAACATTCACACATTTTAAATAACCCAAACAGGCACTAAACAAAAGTAAACGTCACGCTTGAAGCTGATATTCCCCTAACGAGAAACCAACAGGTTGTTTGAGCTAGAGTTTTGCATTTCTGGCTTGGCAGTGGTCAAGTTTCAATCTGAAGATAAGCCAGGAATCATTCCCCACCGGCCCCTATCCCCCAGCCTATACCAGGCAGTGAGACCGACCCAGGGGCATCTCACTGCCTTGCAGGAGCGGGGCTCATGGCATCATCCCTGTGCGGGGGCACTGAGACTCAGCCTGAGAGAGGGGTACAGAAGCCGTCTGTAGGAAAGGGCAACACAGCAGGCAGTTGCAGAGAGCCTCCGGAGCCAGGCAGCTAAATGTTAGACATGAAGATGCACCAAATATCATCATACCTTTGTAGGTGTGGGTTTAAGAGGTTAACTATGTTTTGGCATACAGCTTCTGTCTGCCACACTGCTCTCTGCCGCTAACATAAATGAAAATGATGTGCATTGTGACCTCTGAAAACACTGTGGATACTCGACCCCAAAACTGTAAACCTAAACCTGCTTCCATAACTCCTTTCCCGTCATTGTGCCCTACCATACCTGCCAGTTTGCCTCTTCTTTTACAAAAACTACCCCTTCCTTGTAACAACAGGTTTAAAATTCCATCAATGACACAGTCCAGACTTTGTACAGGAATAAAATTTAAGATACTTGAAAAAGCAACCTCCTGATGTGTTATTTTAACCTAATTGATATTCTGACCAATTTATTCCAGATTAGATCATCTGCTTGATCTTGAACTGAATATCAGCAAATGATGCTAAAATTGTGAGTGGGAAAAAGAAATAAAAAAAAGGATTTTATGAGAATAGGTATCCACCTAAGCTAAACTCAGTTTGCTGTGAGAAGTAATCTGTTTGTTGTACATTAAAAAAAAAAAAAAAAGAAAAAAGAGATAAATTGTAAAAATGTGGGGAGGATTTTGAAAGAAACTTCACTGTAAGTGCTGATATTTACTTTGATTTTTCTGAACTAAGCATTCAACTAGGAAATGGTAGCAGACTCAGAATCGATATTTCTATGAATCCGAAATTGTGTGACATATTAGTTCTGAGTAAGATAGATGAGGTACTTGTTGAAAGATAGCATTTAAAATTAAGGACCAGAAGTGATTATTTTTCTTAATTGAAAAAATGCTGTGAAGCTTATTACAACCAAATGGTACACCAGGATTAGCTGATCCAAATAATCAAGAGGTAATCGCATGAAGATAAGTGGCATATAAAAATATAATTTTAATTGTGGTCTGCTCTCCTTGAATTAGTTGATAATAAACCAAGTTTTGATACATTCACTTTGTGTACAATATTTCAGATTTTCTCTTATTGGGAGGTGGTGCCTGCTGCTTGTTATCTAAATCTCCTCATTACTTCCCCAATCATGTAACAGGTGAACAAAACTCTATGCTGTTTAGTCAGAATAGGAAGACAGTATTTAAAAATGTATGTTAAAAAAACATTTAATATAAGCTAACACGATCTCCTCTGTCCGTTTTCCCACCTATCCTCGAATGAAAGGTTTTTACATAATTTTTTGGAGTTTTGCATGTACCCTGGCGTGCTCCACAGGTCGGACTTCGCAATGACACCATCACCCTGGGACAAGGCAGAACATTGACAGAAGAGGAATTGAATCCGCATTTATTCACCTCCAAAACATCTAATACTACTAGGGTAGCATAGGGCATGTCGCTCTATCCAAGAATATATGATAAGACTTAGAAAAATTGAGGTGTCCTCAGGAGATTTTCCCTGTGCTTTGTTCTGAGATGCGCTGTCACTCTCCTACCATAAGAGCAGCACATGCAACTGCTAGAGCCCTGGGGAGGGGACATGTCACCTTGCATCATGGGTTACCTTTGTGCTGCTGTGAACTGTGCGTGAACTCTGACACTGATATAAATGTTACTAAAATATTAACAGTATATTATATATATTAAGATATTAATATATTTATATATGCTAAAATATTAATTAATATATTAATATTATATATTATAGTATATAGACTTCAATCTAAGGTCTGTGATGCTGCAAGTGAGCATTATCAGACAAGAAAATAAAGATACTGGCCCAGGAGTATTGAAAGAGGGGGAAAATGCAGGAAGAAGTAACCATCAGAGGAAAAGAAATACCTTGCTCAGCTCTGTTGAAAGGGCTTTTGAGCAGCCAGACTCAAATGACTATTGAAAATAGCCACGTAAACATCACGGTGATATAAGATTTTTAGTCCTATTCAATCAATATCTTGCAATTATGAGGTTTAGTCTAACTAGCTAGGCTGCCTACATGTTGGTTATGATTTATTTTGCTTACATTTAGTTTCTTTGATTTTCTCTCCGTTTTCCATTACTTGTGTCAAATAATCCCTGTTTTATTTAATCTAATTTTAATTGGTGCCTGTTTAATAAAGAACGTCCCTTGGCAGGAGGTTACTGAGAGAGGAGAGCTGCTCTGGCACTGGAGAAGAGGCTGGCTGCGGACGGCGGGTGCTGGGAGGAGGCAGCTGTCTGTGCCAACAGGGAGCCGCTAGAGATGGGCTGGGGGAAAAAGGGAAAACTCCAGAGATCAGGGAAGAAACCTGACCTAAAGATGTGGAGTTTTTTTTCCGTAAAGTGATGGGCTGAAAAATTCAGACCTCAGAAGAATCCAGTTCTTCACCAGGACTGAATTTGGCCCCAGTTGTAAGCAGATGCTGGCACAAAACACAAACAGGAGGAAACTTACCTTTGACATAACANGAAACCAAATTTACTCACTGGCTTTGAGGAATGTTTTTTCACAAGTTAAACGTTGCAATGATTCACATACTGCTGTTACTTCTTAGGGTTGCTGTAAACTATTACTAAGATAAATCAGCACGGCTGTTAGGTGAAAAGGAAGTATAAGCCTTGATTATAAGCATTAAGCCCCACACTTTTATGGAACAAGGGTTTTGAAAGTGTTTTGCCTAAACACTGGTTTTGCAGTGTAATTCTTATTCTCCCATTTTGCTTCTCTGTTCTGGAGTGGCTGTGCTATCACCACGACTTTCACAGTAGAACCTTGCAGAAACAGGAGTCCTTGTTCCAGATTTAGTCTTTGGTGTGCTTCACTGAGTAAATGAGGCCCTGACCGTATTAATTACATTCACCGGGAAGCTCAACATGCTACCAATGTCTCTGTAATTATTCAGTATGCTGAGTGTTATCATAGCAGCCATGTGGATCCATTATCATTTTGCTCCTCTAAATGCTGCTATCTAACCATTAGCATAGCTGCAACTCATGCTCCCAAGGAATAAGAGAAATAATAGAGTTTAATTCCTCCTCTCTTTTTCGATTTTTCATGCTTCCTATCCACAGGCTGTTTCTCTCATAACCATTTACTAGCTTGTGCATGAGTGTCCATGCCTAAGCTAATTCTTATGGTTTATACATGACTTGTATAAAAAGTTAAAACCCCATACAGAAAACAGTCAAACTACCTTGCAAATATTATTTGTCTGCAAAAAGATCTCTTCCGTTTGGCCATATTTGCAAAGTAATATTAATGTTTTGTGATTTGTAAAGATTGTATGGACAGGCAAAGAAACAAGCTCAAACATAGGAGAAAAACTGGGAAAAACGGGGTTGGACAGAGGTATTTAAGGTGTGGATAGGTAGCTTATCAGTTCTTCATTTTATTTATTCCTTGTTCACAATGTCTGATTAGTCTCTGACTCACAGTATATAGGCTCAGTTACTGACAGCCTCAATGATTGGCATTTCTCAGCCAGGAGACTAATGAATAGCAAAAATGAATAATCCTTTGCATGTACGGTCATCCTTGTTAACATTGCTAGTAGGAGTACCAAAAAAAAAAAGAAAAATCAGACATCCCAGAAATATTCAAGCAAACATGAGAAACCTACCCATCTAAATGTTTGGAATCAGGGAATAACAATAGAACAGTAAAACTGAAGTGATTGATGTGCTCACAAACTCTGCTTTGCAGTATTCATGAAATTCTATTCAGATCCATTTGCTTTACTGTGTGGCTATATTTTTAATGAGATGAGTTTTATGCTTGAATCTTTTGTGCCAAAAAATGTTTCAATTAATCTTATTAGTTACTCTAAGAACAAATTTGAAATTATTCTCACCCAGTATTATAGAAAAAGCAAAGACAGAAATCCAAAAAACACTGTGTTTGCAGGTTTGCCAGAAATCCCCTTTTGTCACTCGCTGTTCAGATACAGCTACAAAAGTAATCACAACTAAGAATTGCTGAGGGTCAGCCTTTCCATTTGATTAAAGATTTTGCAGTGTGAGGGCCAAAATTTCTGCTGGTGTAAACAGCCACAAATCATCGATTTGGCTTTGGTGATTGCTATCAAACTGATCCGAATTGTCTACCTCCAGCAGGTAAAATATAAACATGCACAAAAAAAAAAGATCACTGTCACAGAAAACTGCAAGTAGCTTTGAAATTGAAATTCTAGTTTTGAACTGTGAGATCCAGTGAGGCTACACATAGTACATATACATACATACATACATACAGAGAGTATATATGTACTACAGTGCATCTTCTATCTGTACATACATTTATGCTTTTATTTTGTTGAAATTATCTTTTTTTTCTCAAGGTAACGAGACAAAAAATCTTCCCCAAAATATCCTCCCTAAATAGCAGTTATTGTAAAAAGGAAAATTATAGACAGTTAAGTCGGCTCATTGCTGCTTTTAAAGGAGTTATTAACTGAAGTAATTTAATGAAAAAAAGAAATACCATTCTTGGCTAAGAACTGTTTCCTATTTAACATTCTTTACACTTAAAAGAGGAGTTGTTCTGGAACAAGTACTCCTTTTAACGTAGCAACACAACCCTTAACTATCCTCACTGCAGAAAGCATTTTTCTTTTGCTTCTTTTTTTTTTTTTTTTTTTTTTTTTTTTTTTTTTAAATGCTGAAAAAGAAACCTCAATAGGACATTCACTCCTTTCATCTCTTCTACCATTTTACCTTTTGGTCTATCTTATTTTATACATACTCCTTTGATGAACCTCAACTTGGGCAATATATGATATAGATCTGTTTCTGATAGCACTATGAGGACAAAAGTCTCAATTTTAATTAAAGCTCAACTGAGCCTCCTGCCTAGAATACATGATAGTTAAAACCTCTGCTGGTTTTATTTTCTGTTTGGGAGACACACTGGGTTTTAAGGACACCGGTCATTTCATATTTACCCAGAATCTTCACAGCCTGTTACCCCACCAAGCTAAACGTTAAACGTTGTTAACCCAACGTTTGGTTAAACTGGAGCTGAAAATTCTGGAGCTGAATCTGGCAAGGGACACGAAGGGCGACATGAAGGGCTACATGAAGGGCTTCTACAGGTCTATCAACAGCAAAAGATAAGGGGAAACACATGCTTGCTGCTCAGTGGAGCTGGGGACCTGTGACAAGGGACATATGCCCGATGGGGGCAGAGACTACAGAAGACAGAGCCAGGCTGTTTTCAGTGATGCCCGGTGACAGGACAAGAGGCAATGGGCACAAACTGAAACACAGGATATTTCATTTAAAGATCAGCAGAAATTTTTTCACTCTGAGGGTGGTTAAGCACTTGAACATGTTTCCCAGAGACGTTGTGAAGTCTCCATCCTTGGAGATATTCAAACACAGGCTGGAAACAGTCCTGAGCAACCTACTCTACTTGATCCTGCTTTGATGAGGGCATCAGTCTGGATGATCTCCAGCCTCACCTGTTGTGTGATTCTGTGAGGATGCTGTCCCTCTGCTCAGGCATCAGGAGACATCGTTGGAGTGATTCATTACCTAGGTCAAACAAAACGGACTACTTAGGTTTGTCAAATCCCACCTTTACTGACTGTCTTTTACCTCGGGCAGAGCTGACTCTGGCAGCACGAGTGAAAGCAAAGAGCTACAAGCAGTACTACCAGCGCCACTGTTTGCAATATAAACCATTTCTAGCTGTCTGTATGTCAAAGGGAACATAACCTAATTGTACAGAAGCTGGTTGAAACTGCTAAGCAGTCGATGGTGTTCCTCCAGTGGGAAATACTGCAGAGAAGTTGAGATCCCAGCTGGTAGGATGAACTGAAAGAGGCAAGAAAGTTGACTCTACCTTTGTGCAATGCCTTTACACCAAGTTATAATCTATGCTGTAAGACATAATCCTGCTTTTAGAGAGAGAGAAGTTAACAGGAATTTTCCATCTCCATCTCCTTGATTCTTGGATAAATAATGTACTATCTATCTTGGATAGATAAGAGAATAGTCAAGAGTAGTCAGGCAAAAAAATGTAGAAAACAATGCATTTTTCTAAATGCTGTCTTTAAGCTGTATTAAAGAGAAAATAAATAAATACCTTAAAATATCTTTCTGAGTGAAGCTTATATGACACATTTGCCTCAGGCTGTATGTGATCGTGGCTAAATTGCCTTCTTTCTCATTTAAGTGGTACAAAAGTAAGAGCAGGAATGATTATCCAGTACAAAAGTAGTAGAAGAAGTGATTTTAATATGCTTCAGCACACCTCATGCCCAATTTCTATAGATGTGCAAGTGGTCTTGAACTGATGAGAAAGAACATGACTGCTACATTAATCATTTGGAGACATACACTAATTTATAAATGCTTCTCTCCCCTTCAGCTTTCTGCAGCGTTTGAGTTCTGCAAATAGAATGGAAAGTGGAACTAAATGTAACAAGCAAGCTACAGGGAATGTTTTTATTAAATGAATTTTAAAAGAAATATTTCCACACCCACAGATTTTCTTTTACATTCCCTCTGTCTATTTTTCTTACATTTTTAAAGGTGTATTTTAAAAAGTATTTATCATCCCGGTAGTTAAGCTTCTTTCCTTTCAACGCCCTCTTGTCTGTCACTAAAATTTACAGTCTTGATGATACTTTCTGCTGTTGGATTACAGAGATCATTCAGTTTCTTTTTCTTTTCCAATGTCAACTCAGAAATGAGGAAATAAGATTAAAGGCTGCTCTTCCTTTTCCTGATTCTATTCTCTTTTTCATCCAGGTAAATGTGAAATTAAAAAGCTATCTGTTCATTATATCAGTTCTGTGGATTGAGACAGTGAGGCAGATGCTTTTCATGCATTTATACATTGCTTTAACCAGTATGAACACAAGAGTTTTAGAGCAGAATCGCCTAAGTATATTCGTGACATACTTGGGCTGATCCACCCGGAGAGCGGACTTCTGATCTACTGGCCTGGTTCCCCTCCTGCTGGAGATGAATCCACCTTCTGGTGTCTCGAACGTGCCAGATCGCCTTCCAGCCCACATTGCATTCACACTATGGAGCCTTGCTGCTTTTAATCGAATTTTCTTCATTCACAAAGGTCTCTGTGAGATCATATTTTTAAATTTCGCCTTAATCCTAACCAGTAAAAAAAAAATAAAAATGTCAGTGTCATGTGTGTGATGAACACATATCCCAATTCCCAAGTAAAGAGACTTGAGGCTTAGCTATGAAAGTCTTACAGAATTGAGAAAAACAAGTCCCTTTTCCCACTTTCCCAGGACCATTGCAGCAGTGGATGGCCAACTCCTGGCTATGCCATGCTCCTTCCTGCACCAGCGCTGGCTCTTCCCCTTGGCTGCAGCAACAGTGGCTGAGACACCCTGCCTCTCTTTTGGTTTCAGGCTGCTCAGCAGCAGCCAACACCTGAAAGCTAAGAGCGAGCCTGAAAAAAGTGAGAGGGTTTTTTGTACTTCCTTGTGTGCAAAAAGGTAGTGATGTGGAAGTAATGAAAAGGCAAACATTAAAGCAAGCTATGGAAGAGTTAGGAAGAAGGGGAGACAGATTAGGAAACACAGGAATTTGGAAGCTTTGAGGGAGACAAAGACAGGGAGAAAAAGAGCTACAGAAAGCTCTTAACCTGAAGACAAACTCTTCAGTCAAATTTTTTCACACCTTGCTAGGGAAATCTGAAGCTTTACCAAAGATCTTAAAGAGGTGTCTAAACACGAGTGAGTTCAATCTCCTGGCATCGTTATCAGTCAGGAATCCTCAGCAACAGCTGTGGAGTTGGAACAGTGAAAGTAAAGTCCAGGTAAAATATTCAAAAGACTACATCAGCTTTTAGGGTTCAACGACGTTCTCTATCCAGAGCTTTGACTCTAAATAAATTTTAATGACCTCAGAAGAATAGTTTTTGATTTATACTTCCAGCCCTGGTATCAATATCTGGAATTAATCTGGAACAGACTCATAGTCTTTCCCTCCTTCTTCTAGTATTCTTTCAAGGCTGTGATGTTTGGATAAAAATAGAAATGGTCTTTTGGGAGCACATTCAAACTCTTCTCTGGAGGGTTTGTCACAGAGACAAATGTGCATTCAATAGTCTTCTTCCAGTTTGTGAATGGTGTTGCTTAGATTTTTTTTCTGAAGTACTTGCCAAAACAAAAAACACCAAATGTATTAAATTTTATCCTCCATCCCCATGCCAAGTAATTTTGTCCAGTTTTTTGTTTTGCTAGATCCTCCCTCAAAAAAAAAAGGAATCTAATTAAATTTAATTTAATGGTTCAACCTGAACTGAAACCAAACAAAAGAANACAAAAACTAAACCAACCAACAAAAAAAAAACAAACAAAAAAGCAACTGAGAAACCCCATCATTTTCCCAGCTTTACCTTTAAGCCTTGTCTCATAAATACTACCACATTTTGTCTGCGCACTGAACAAAACCATACTGTGCTCTAGTTCTGAACATTACCATATGTTTTCAGCAACTGCTTTGGTTCCCGAGCACGGTGTACTGCGAATTCCCCACTGGACTGGTGGCATGATTTCCCACCTAGGAATGTCACTCAGTGATTTCAAAGCCTTGCTATGTACAATATCATTAACAGGAGGAATGGCATGAATCAACCTCATTACAATGAACCTTGTGAGCTGAGCTCCAGAGGGGCTTGTTTCACAGAAGCTGAATTTCCAGCAAACCACACACTGCATCTGTAATATACATTAAGCAATGTAAAGATAAAAATAACAAAGAAAAGTGAAATGTTTGGCTTTAAGTTTAGTAGAACCACATTAAAAATACACTGAATAGAGCCATTCATTCTAAAAAGCCAGTGATAGATGGCATCAGGTTTTCTCATTTCCATTCATTTTTATGGAAAATGTTAGTAATTTTCCTATTGCATGGTATTTTCATTATTAAGTCAAAGAGCCATGATTGGCTTATTACCGCGGGAAAAGCCAGCATTTGTCTCTATGATTGCAATAACACTGAGAGATGTCAAAGATGTATGAACAAAATACTACCATTTACTAATGTCCACCTCAAACATTCATTGTATGACTGCAATTTCTTTCATCTTGTAGTTCTTGAAATTACAAGTGTGAAAACCACCAGGTAAATGAAATAAGAAAGAACAATAGCTGTGAAAATCAGTTTGATGATTTAGCTGTCCTTTTGCAGCAGATACTGTAAATGGAAAAATCCGTAGCATAAGTGCTGTATGAGTCTCAGCTACAGGAAAAATAAAATTACCAAAGCCCTTTTTTTGGCCAGAGAAAGGCTTTCTTAGGTGATTTTTGTAGCACCTAAGGCCCAGGAAGAGGAGTGTTAGCAATCGCTCTTGCCAATGCTATTTGTGATATAGGTTATGGAGCACAGTGGCAGTGCTCAAGCATTTGTAACGTTTGGTACATTTCACTTTAAGCATTTTACACTTCTTCAGTCATTTGTGTGATAAGTGTGCTGCAACATAATCTCTTTGACTTATTTTTTTCTCGTTATTTTTTCTTTAATTTACTGTTTGCGCAGCACCTTAGACACAGCAATGATGAAATCCAGCGATGCCTCTGTGCACAATCATGACACAGCAGGACGAGTTTCCAGCTAGGAACGGGTATAGATGGTATCACCCTGAAAGGAAAGATTGAGTTTCTTTTTTCTCCTCCCCTTTAAATCCACACTCACCCGCATACTGGGACAATGGGGTGAGGATGCTCATAACACATACAGCTTCACAGGTGATCACAGCAACATATTTCTGACTGCAGTCCCAGAAACAGATGTATGCATGTTTGAAATCATGCACTACAGTGATTGTTTGTCTTCCCTCTTATCAAGAAATGCTGACACATTTCTATAATTTGACCCTATAATTTCTTTTCAAAATACCTTCCTGCAGTGCTTGAATTCCCTCTGCAGACAGGTTGATGCTTTATGTGGCTTGTCTGTTTATTTATTTTTCACTCTCATGCTCATTTTAAAATGCCCCCTATTAGTTTTACATTTGTTGTGAAGTTATGATTCCTTTTTAACTCACTTTATGGTGCTGTCATTTTGTGGGTATATTTTCTCCAATTCATGTAGTTGCTGTTTCCTTTGTTTCCTCATACTTAATATTCTAAGTGCGGATATTATCAGTGATGCAATCTGTGCCAGTCAAGAACTACAGTGAGGACATAGATAGATGTCAGTCATTTAAATTGAATATCTATCGGCATAAAATGACAACTGATGAAGAACACAAATGAAGCGGATGATACCCAAAGAAGTGAAGACAAACTTCAGTCAAGACTAATAGTGTTTTGAAATTATTTCAATGATGAAAGATAAGCTTTGAAATAGAAAAAAAAAGTGTGCATATATTTCAATTTATGCGCATTTTATACATACACATATGTGTGTGTGTGTATATGCTATTTGAAAGAGAGAGGGCAATATTCCTGGATTGCAATGAAGTATTGATATTTTTGCATGGAATACATATAATAAAAATACCTCCTAAGCCTAGATGGTTTAGACTTGGTGCTGAAATGCTGGTAGGCTTAGAAACATCAATATTAACACACGTAATGGATTTCATGCTGTGCTCTGGTACATCAGGGAGAGTTAGCTGTAGCTATTACTGGTTGAAAGGAAGATAAAGATTCCTATTCTCTAAATAGGAATCCCTGTCTTCAGTGAAGTAGGGTTCTCAGCTTCACTTGAAAAGAAAGTGCCAAATTCTGCCAGATATGGGAAGAGATCATTTCAATGGGAATTGCTCAGATTTGGGGGAGGAAGGATTAGAATTTGACCCCATCTTACTTAAAAGATTCGATTTTAAAGTAACAGCTGGAGGCGAATTGGTATTTCGGCAATTGCTTTATCAACATCATGTAGTCTGCTTTTAAGCCTATGCTTTCTCCTTTATCAGTCTTACTCCCAGCCTGTGATTTGCCTTGCATTGCCTATCTGTCCTTAGGATTTGGTTTGCTTCTTAGGCAAGTACAATCTGACTTTTCAAATGTCAAAGGTTTAAAACTTCCAAAGGTTAACAACCATTTTCTGAATCTCTTTCTAAATATTAAATAAAGTTCCTTGAAGTCAGCTGTGCCAAATATTATTCTCTCCCTTTATAGGAGAATCACCTGGAAGGAGGAAAGATCCTGACACAAATCTTTTGGAAGAAGGAAAATTTTATCAGAGAACAATAACAAAACTGTCAACATTAAGGTGAGTTCATTTAATCACACATGTGGTTGCACAGTGAGAAAGTAAAGTCCCTAAAGTGGCAGTCAGCACTAGACAAGCTTTGGGATGTCTTTTGTAACTTTAAATATTTGGCTTATATTTAATACAAAGGCAGAACTCTTTCAAGGAGGTGCAAGAATTGTTTTCAGTTGGTAAAGTCCATAGCAGTAAAATCTAGAAAGGAGAAGTCTGCGCTATTTACTTCTTGGCGTGTCTTTTGTAGTTAATTCCCAGTCGCTGCAGAAAACCAGGAGCTCTGATTTTCCAGAGCAACAGATTGCCTTAGATCTGTGTTGGTTTGGGAGGGTCCAGAAAATAAGTTATTTCACTATCTACAGGGCGCCTCTGCTTTCTTTGCTTCTTCCCAGAATGCCTTCTTTCTGGTGAAAGCACTATAAGCAGAATTTGAAGGGACACAGATATTGGGTAGTTCTTAGCTCCCCTACAAGAAATGCCCTGGACAGGAAGAAAAGCAGAGTCACAGGCAGATCTGTGAGCAGATCAGTCAGGCAAAGGCTTAGGTAAACCACTTCCATAAAATCAATCTTTTGGGGCCTATCACCACTCATGTTATTTAAAGCAGAGGGGGCTCATCCATAAGCCTTAATTGTAATGAAAAATGAAAATAGCAGTAGATGAATCAATACGAATCCTACTCTGTATTACGTGCAAAAGTATCTTTTACCAGTGTCTTCAGTCTGTAAGTAATTATTGTGACAGTTCTTATTTACTATTTTCATTTCTCAACTTTTTCTTCAAACCCATTTTATAGCACTATAAAGTTTGATAAAACTGTCTTTGGTACTTTATCTAAATATTGATCAGCACATTTATAGGGAAATTACTGTGCCTTCTGCTTGATGAGCAAGAAGTAATAAATTAAGCATTAAAAAAAAAACTTTACATGCTGAGAGTCCCATTTTATTTTATAATCTATAATCCATTACTTTTCTACAATTAATTTGCCTAAATGTGCCCAGTATTTTTATCATGTAGCTACAGTTCTAGAGCCTGATTTAAGTTATATATATTTTTAGCAGATAAGCAAAATAACAGTAGCAGTTACTATACATTAGTCTGATTGGAAACAGAGGTGAGGAGAGCTCTGCCTAGTTAAGTGAAATTCAAGCCTGATATAACTCAAGGAAAATGGTCTTGACATTTTTAGTCTAGTAACGAATGTCAGGACTGACTTCATTTTGTCAAAGTCTTATTCTTGTTAGTCTTCATCCTGCAGCTTTGTTCTTAAATTCTTGTTCATGTCTGTGGTTCATTGAGAAAGCACCACTCATCCACAAAAAAAAAATGAGTACTGTTGATGTGGACATGTTTTCTTTCTTTCTTCACAGTAAAGGATGGGTGAGAAAAGGTATTCAGAATCACTGAGATATGGTATTACATCAGTGTTTTTCACTGAGCACATGTAGTATAAAGATACATTGTTGTATTTTGCTACAGTTTGCTTATATCTGAACAAGCTTCTTTCAAGAACGCAAAGGATGTGTTTGACTCTTCAATAAAATAAAAAAAAAAAATCATAATTATTTTCTTCACTTGAAGCACTGTTTTTCAACCTTGGCTTTATTAGAAGCTCCAAAGAAGAAATGTGGGAATTACCCATCTGCAATATCGCTGCTGCACATAGGAGTCCCTGGAGGATTCATTGTGTAAGCTGGAGTAACCATTTTCTCATTACCTTTGTAGATCTTTTAATTCTGAACTTCTGGTGTAAACGTACACCACTGGTAAGGTCACTGCTTTATTAAATAGTTCAGTGATGCGGTCTAAGCTTTCGCATAACCCAGGGCTAGCTGCGTGAAGAACACAGTAAGATGTCCTCTGCACATAAATTGGGCTTTTAAAATATCTGTGCTATTGACTATTTAAAGCAATAAACTGGCACTATCTATAAGCAATCCTAGCAATGAACAAAAAGAAACCTTCTGAAAGATTTTTACTCTGAGTTTGTTTAAACATAGGGATAAAAAAATCTGCTTAGGGAGGCTGGTGCAAACTATTCTACTAACCTGACCATAAACTGTTTAAATTTAGAATTTGACTACTCTTCTAGGTATTTTCTTTTGCATATAAAAATCATATCAATTGGCTCATTTGCACTTTACAAAGCTTCCTCCGCTCTACTAATAGATGCTATAAATAATTTAGAGTAACACTGGGTATATAGACTTGTTGTGTGTTTTCCCCTTGGAAACTAATAAGCTATTTTTCTTACCTTACTCTCTCCTCATTGCAGATATGTTAGTTATATTATGCAGCCAATATTTCACCTGAATTCAGGAAGAAAGCAAAACCAGCAATTTTAAATAGGTAAGCAAAACTGCAGATAGATATATTATTTGTCTTTCCACTCATGGATTGGACAAGCCATTTAGGTGAGTCATCTCACCTAAATCATTGGACATCTTTGATGTCCTTACAGCATTATTACCCACTTTTTGCAGACTCATAAAGGCAGAAGGGACCAGAAGAGATCTTCTGATCTGACCTCCTACATGTCAGTAGCTATTGTATTCCACTGGAGTCTGAGCAGCATTCCTCCCCTGATCTCAAGAGACAGCAGCTCTTCATCGCTTCACTACTTTGTTCCACTGGTTAACCACCCTGACTGTTAAAAATGAGTAGCTTGTTCCTAATATGAATTTGCTTTTTAACTGCTAGCCATCATTTCTTTTTTCTGTCTTTCTAGATTAAAGAGCCCTTCGTATATTCTTCCCCTGAAGGGACCTTATTTACACTAGTTATGTTGTCTCTCAGTCACTTTCTCGGTTAACTAAGCAGAGTGAGTTCTCTAAGGCATCCTCTCTAATTTGTGAACCATTCTCCTGGCACTCTCCTATATATCTACAATTTTTCAGCAAACTCAGAAAAGTATTTTTCTGTGGGGGTTTAATTCAGTGAACCAAGCAGTAGGCGTGAAACCAAAAAGTGGTCCTCAGTCCCTCAGACCTTGAGTCCTGACACAAGCCAAGAGAGGGATGCAGGGGCAGAGGGGAAGTGCAAGGAGCCAGTGGGATGTCCCAGCCGGCATGACAAGCAGTTATCTCAGCACACCCAGAGATTAACCGTTGACAAGTTTTTTGTAGGCATCACGGCAAAGGCAAGCTTTAATGAGGGATTTGAGGGAGGATAATGATGTAGCTTCACAGATGTTTACAGGGAGCTTCGCCCAAGCATGAGTAATTAGCACTGATAATACTTACTATCTTCGATGGGCGTGGAGGTTTTAAAGGGTGTCTGAATGAACTAGCTTGGGTACCCCAGGCAGAAGACTGACAATAGTGTGACAGTATACTGCTGCAAAGATACCCAGCTTCTCCACACAGTTAATTAGCCAAGCTGCGGTATCATATCATACTGTTTCCAGTACTTGGCAGTATTATTCAGAGGTAGCAGAGCCATCTCTCTGCGTGGCAGTACACTGGTGCTGTGTGGACATTCCCTGAAATGACTGAAGGTTATGGATAGTGAAATACGGTAGGATTGTTTTATTTACTTTCCTCTGCATCTGGAAGTTTCTTGATAATACATTGCCTTTTCTGGGTCATATTTAAGAATGGGAAATAGCATATTGATTTTGTCATGCCAGTGAAGAAATGTGAACCTGTCAACAGCTATGGTCACTCCATCCAGCAGGCTGATCCTCCATCTCTCTGCCGACTGTAATGTGCTGAAAAAATAGTTTTATTGGAGGGAGAGAAAAAAAATATTTTTGACAATTAATCAACATTCAGTCTGGCTGTAACAGTTCAACAGTACGCAATAAAATTGCTTTTTCTTTTTACCCAGGAATGTTCCCTTCTAGTCTGAAACTAAACCATTTTGGCAGCAAGCTCTGGGCAGCTACATAGCCACAATCAGTTCAAGCCAGTATCAAAATCTTAAGCAAATATGACTTTAAACTATCTTGTGGGAATTTCTTTTCTAATTAAATGTTCTGTACTTTGGATCGGTCTGTATCTACTCTATGTCTTTATGTCCAAATGTCATGGCTCACCACTCTCCCTCTGCTGATTGTGAACTATATAAATATTCAGCCACCAAACAGCACAGAAATTCAGAACATTTCATATAAAGGCCTGGGTCACTTGTTGCAGTTTGGAGGTTTCTCTGGTGTCTACAGAAAAATATGGTATTTCAAAAATTACTGTTGTGCTTACTGTGTCTGAAGAGCTTTCTTGAGCTGTTGTGCTACCTCTGCAGACAACAAGAAATCTTAGGTTTTATCCCTAAAGGGTTACTCTTTGTATTCACATTATTTTCAAAGCTGAGCTCAGACACTCCTGAGAGCTCCTCAGTCTTGTTACTTCAAGAATAAAGGACTGGGCCTGAGCCCACAGTAGGAAGAGGCAGAGGGAACCTCTTACCAGGGCTCTTGTGCCATAGAGGTGCAAAGGGAGAAGCAGGAGCAAAACATATCGCTTCTGGGATATGCCTCCCTTCCTTTGCAGCCACACAGCTATTCCAAACAGCACAAACCCTCTTCAAATGGCAGCGTCTGCTATACGCATGATTTCAAGAGGTCCATCAGAAATGACCAAGAAACAGGCTGTGTTTATACTGGCACTCCCAGAAGGCTGCCTGCCCTGGGGAACTCCCTGTTTTGCCTGTACCTTCAGCCAGCAGTGCCTACATTTGTATGGCATCAAAATTCTGTCTTTTATCTATGTCACTGAAATATTTACCAGAGCTAAATCTGAATTTGGGGAGTTAAGAGGAAGTACCAGCAGCCCTTAATCTGAAAACTCCCTTTAAAGCCTTAAAGTGGAGTTCTGATTTATTGGACATTGAGGACTGAACTGTCAGTAAGGATTTTCCAAGGCAGCAGTGCAGATCTTCCTCCCAAATGCAGCAGCATTTGTCTCTAGCTTGAAATCCGATGTCTTTTTGCTCAGAGAGAACATCTTTAACTTTTGGTCTGATACTGAATATTTTTGGCTCCTGGACCTCACCAGCCTACACAGCTGTAGTGAGATGGTGGATTAGAACCAACTGAGGCAGCAAAAGGCAGCCACGTGCAGCTTTTTGAGGACAAGACAATAGCACAGACTAGTGAACTATTTCAGTCTTAATACAAACAATTTCAAAGCCAGACTGAGCCTTTGAGTGTGGGAAAAAAGAAGAGACATGATTTTACCCATCTTAACTTTTCTAGCTATGAAGATTAGATGCTTACATTGTCACTACACCCTCCCTCCAACTCAGAAATAACCACTGTAACCATATTATTCTGTCCTTATCTTCTGAAATGCAGAGGCTGAAGAGAGATAAGGTAAGTAATCTGACTGGCCAACGCATGATCTTAATTTTCTTAAAATAATTAGAGCAAGATATTAAAATATAAAGAATGCTACTCATTAATAAGAATGATAGAATAATAGTGTGTCTCTCTGCATGACTGTGACACTAATCCAATCATAGATTGATTTCTAGGAGAATATAAACAGCTATCTCTTTACAGTATCTTATTTGCTTCTAACTTACATCTTGTCCCTGGGGATAATTTTCTTGGTCGGTATTGCCTAATTATACTTCAAAATTTTGCCTTTTATCAGATTGTCATCTCTTTAAATTAAGATCTACTATCTATTTAAATCAAGGGTCATTGTTCCATATTTGCTCATAGAAGGAAACAGTAAAGAAAAGGCTCTGAACTTCCTCCAGTTAATGAAGAGACTTAAAGGATGTACTTTAGAGTTTGGCTTTGGCCAAGACATCTAACATCAGCCCCACTGTCACAAAACTCCCTTTGTTTTCAGTGTAAGTACTGCTGATTAAGGAGAGAAGAACTTGTCTACTGATCCATTTAATATCTTCCAGTTCCCTACCCTCTGTCCCTTAATCCATCATTTTTTGAAGTGACAACACTGCTCACCATCTCATCCATTACACGCAGTACCTACCAATGGAAACTTCCCACAAATCAGACTGAACTTGAAGAATATAGGCATTAATGAAAAGAAAATATATAGAAAAGTCTGAAATTGAGAGCTGAGCTAGGGAATTGTAGCTCCCAAGTTTTAACCAGCTCAGAGGTCTGTTTTCTTTTACTTACTTCTTGAAAACATTTTACATTGGCTGTACTTTGTTTTCCAGCTGTCAGAGTTAGAAACAAATCTAGTTTATCCCTGGTGGTTTTGTACTTTTATTTGAAACTACTTCATATTAGACATTTTTAAGTCTAGAACACATGGGTTTTTTTAACTTTCAAACCAAATTTAGAGAGTTGAAGGTAAACATTGCAATGCATTTTGTCCATGCAAAGTTAACTGACTGCAAACATATAAACTGTAATAAGTTTTTAAAAATCTTTTTCTAAATCAAATTCACTTTCCTCAAAAGTGTATTTGAAAATGAAAGCATAAAGCCTTTACTTTGGCATTTTAAATTGTACTGTTGTTTTCAATCAACTGTGACCTTCCCTGAAGGAAAAGTCCCAGTTTACACTGAATGTAATTGTTTACACTTCAAGCTTCAGAATCTCTGATATTAGCATGAGTTGAAGAGTCAAGTAGGTAGGAATTGTTCCCTTTTTGGAGCTTGACTTGCAAGAATTTTGTGTCTTTTTGCCACATTGAGTAGAGGGAGTCTTTTCCCCCTCTACTTTCCTCAAGAAAAAAAAAGATCCTTGAAAACCCCAGTAAGGAGGATGCCAGCAGCAAGAGGGAAGAAGGCATAACAGAGTGTGAAAAGCATATAGAAAAGCAAAACAACAGCAAAGCCTTATTCTTTACTACCGTTGGCAGGAAATTAAGTCCAGGCAGTAGGACTGCTTTTCCTACGGTCAGTCCCCTCAGTTTCACAGACAGCTTGGTTGGGGTGCAAACCAGACAAGCTGGAGGAAATGCCAGAAAGGACAGAGAAAATACAACAGTAGAGAATTTCCACTTCCCTGCAGAAGATAACTAGTTAAACTGTTGATGTCAGAACTGCAGTTTGTTACTGATCCCCTCACATTTCTTCTCAAAAGAAAGGAAAGAACTGTTGATATTGCTATTACTGCATCTCCTAATTAAGTATGCAACATTGCAAACTATTTCTTGGGTGGATTTTTTTTTTTCCAGGAGGATATAATTTTACCAAATGTAATAAAAAATTTGAACTTCACAAACTGATGTTCACAAAATCACAGTCCTAATGTGCTCACTGATACGGGGCCGTATGAGGGACAAAATTGTTCTACTTAATTTGAAGATGGAAAAAAAACTGTTCATTTTTCTGGTTCTTCTGTATAACACTTAAAATTGTTGCCTACAGAAAGATTTCTCCTTCCTCAGATAAATTTAATTTTAAATGCACTATGTGCTCACTGGGGAAAAATTACACAACCTAATAGAGCTCCCTCTATTCAGTTCTCATGTTCTACTTTCTGTATTGCCAAGTCAATATGTGTATATTTTGTTGTTTCTTTATGTGGACTCCCTTGTTACTTTAGTGTTCTTTCTGCTCATATTTCAGCACTTTCAGAAAACAAATTTTTGGGAAAAAACAGTTCGCAAAGGTAATGGAAAAGTTCAACTTAAGTTTTCAAAGGCCATTTTTACCTTCTTTGCCATTACATAACTATTTATTTTTTAAAAAAAAACATATTTTTTGGTAATTTCTATGCTGGCACTTCACTGGGTATATAAATCTATGAGGTAATTGTAGAATAAATTATCTAATTGCATATAATACCACTCTAGATTTAGCTAAAAATTACAGTATAATTGCATACACATAAATGTTTAGTTATCTAGCAATTATAGCATAATTGTTACACTGTTTCTTGCAAAACTGATGGTTTGGTACATTCAGCACCGTGAATCTGGCTATAGGTGAATTCTCTCTGTTTGGAAGTTCTGAATTCAAAAATATGACGATTGTTTAACCCACACTGGTCTTCATTTTTTAAGAAATTATTTTCAGCATCTAAATTGAGAATGCAAATTAGTCTGGTTTTAAGCACATAGCTTAAAATATCCTACCTCCAAAGTAGGTAGGGCAAAGGTGCTCATTTAGAGTTACTTTCTTCAAACTAAATTCACTTCAGTGAACAGCAAATACTTATGCAACCATTCCGATGGAAGACGTAGTACCTGACCAATTTAAGCAAGAACTTCTTACCATAAAAACCATTGAAAAAATACAATTCCTCATACCTTTTTCTTTACATTTGTATCTCCATCTGCTACTACTAATATATATTTCAAATATGTCTTACACCATCAACATGTCTTGATGTAAAGTGTGTATCTGCAGAGAAAGGTGAATATG
The DNA here is from genome assembly GCA_013398815.1 of Ibidorhyncha struthersii. Classification (NCBI taxonomy): domain Eukaryota; kingdom Metazoa; phylum Chordata; class Aves; order Charadriiformes; family Charadriidae; genus Ibidorhyncha; species Ibidorhyncha struthersii. Next base: position 64,880 of record VZSZ01012184.1, on the reverse strand, counting down.
AATTTGTAACTTCCTGACTAAACTCCAGATTTCTCTCTTATCATGATGTTGAGGCCAAGATAATGGGACTGATCTTGTCAGCATTTCTCCTCAGCATCAGAAAACAGAAGTCTGAAAATCCCCAGATGAGGATTGAAACAAAGTCTGGAGCTGGGTGGCTTTTCTCGGCAGGCTTAAACAGAGTAGGATTAAAGAGAGAAAGCTGTACCACCGCTTGCAGGTATGACATTAAAAGAAAACAGTGAGTCCGTGTTATCAGCTCCTACCAATTAACTGTAATTGCATCAGACATTTATTGGATTTGGTTAGTAAACAGTGTCGATAATCTTAAAAGGTTGTGGGAAAACTGTAAAAATTAACCCAAGTTATTAAATCAGATCTAGATGCTGGAGAAATCTTTGGTAGTTTTGGGACACCTGATATTTGACCCAAATCCATTAAGTAGAATTATTATGTTAGAAACTCATCAGAGTATATTCTCTGAGACAGAGTTCTCTCCAGTCACTGTCTGTAATTACAGCATGGTATCAGGAATGAAGGCTGAAAAAGAAGAGTAACTTGAGACACAGTGGAATAGAAGAGGAATAATTGGGCAATGTGGAGCATGAATTAAAAAATCTAAAGGGGCTGAAACTCTCCAGGAGTACAGCAGATGACTGAAAAGGTTCAAGCAAGATAATTGTATCTTTGTGAAGTCAAAGGGAAACCCTGAAAAGAAAAATGGAATAAGGCAGGTTTTCTCATTTTAATATTGCAGAGTATGAGATTAATTTAAGAATCAACAGTTAAATGAGAAAGAGCAAGCTAGTTAACATATTATGTTACTGAAATTTAACAAGCATTGTAATCCATGAAGTGGATTCATGTAGTACATACTTGAGAGTGTTGAGACAAATAGACAGTTCTGAAAGCTTTGACAAATCCTTAACCTGAGATTAGTGTGTAACAGGTTTCATAAACCTGTCAAAATCTGTAAGAAATGCACAACTAAGAAAAAAGAAAAGCATTAAATTTACATCTTGGATTAGATTTAGAAAAAGAATGTGATGATGCCAAGCTACACAAAAAACAGATTAGATTGTAATGTTAGAGGGGAAAAAAATTCTTGCGGGTACATCTCAGAACATAGAAATGACCAGAAAAAAACAGAAAACTAAAGAGATGACAATACAAATCCTAATCAGAATAAGAAAGTAAGAAGCATAATGAAAAAAAGTATAGACTTTAGCGGTGCTCAGCATTTCAGCAGAACAGCTATATTCAAGGGAAGCTAAAATTTGACATAAAAGGTCTGAAACTACCTAAGAAAAAAAAAAAGAGATTAAAAAAAAAGAATTGGTGAGAATAGTGCATGTTTCAACAACACCCTTTCGTTATTCTGAAAATTAGAGAAATATTTGTTCCATGTACATCCATTGCTCGTAACCAAGTTAATGTGATATCAAAAAATATAAGAAAAGATTTTAAAGTTAAAGCTTTTATTTACAGGTGTGGATAGGAAATGTTCAGATAAGTCACAAGAGGAATTCTTTCTATTAAGGGAAGATGAAGGCAAAACAAAATCTTGAAAAGACAGAGGTTGAATTGTTGCAGGAAATGGAGCACATATTGCAGGGCTGAAAGTGTATCAGACCCTAAATCTCAGTGAGCATGGTTATAGTGCAGAGGCAGAAGGCTGAAAAAAACGGAAAGTAAAAACGACAAAGAAAAAGTAGGACTAAGCGAAACTACAGAATAGCAAAGGTGTCACAGGAGAATTTAGGGGCAGGGTAGCCACAGGGAAAAAGCCACGGTATTTTGTCCCATAAAATTTAAAATTTATTTACTAACCAGGATGAGTACAGTTTCTATTCTACAACATACACACGTGCACATGCCATACACCCCAACTAGCCAAGGCCTTGGGTCCAGCTGTGAGTGTCACAGCAGCCTCGGGGCACCAGGACTCCCCACAGCTGGAAAAAGTGCCTGAGCCCTGGCTTGGTGTCCTGGATTTCACGCAGTGCTTCCACCTTGGGCTCAGCCTTCTGCAGTGAGTTAGGCTCCTGAGGAGGTTTTCCCATCAAGGGGCTGTGGGTTTACCTATTTATTGCTTTCTAACCTAGACAGTCAGCCTACTTTCCAAAGGCTTTACTGGCCTGTTACCCCAGGACAGATACCTTTGACTTTCTCCGTATTTAAAGCCAGGTAGCTGTTTCTACATGGGTTTCTCTCACCTTCTGCTATCCCACCCTAAATGTGTTATGAGGATGGAGCATTCTTAAGAACCCCTTTGTGTTTCTTGGTCTCTTCCCCATGCACACCTAAACCATTGAAGGTGGGCAGAGGTAGTTCAGGGGTTCTGGATAAGGCTCCCCCACAACAGTTTGTGCTTGATTTATTTTCCCAGCACATATCATAATCATCTAATGAGTAAGAGCCAGGCAGATGTAGTCAAGGTCTCACTTATGCGATTCGTATTTTCAGGTAGGCTTCAATACATCACAGAAAGGAAAAAACATATTCTTAGCAAGTCAGGAAATTATATAAATAAAATGCTAACATTATACTGACACTTTTAACAAATGGGATTCACATCAGCATAAGATTAAAAAATGTTATACATACTGCATATAAGAACAAGGAAACTTTATAAATGGTCCACAGTTCACACAGACATTTTTCTATGTGCTGGAAAATATATATTGATTTTGGATTATGATTTCCACTTAGCAGAAGGATAAAGAATAAAAACCACAACCATTACAAATTTGATTTCATGTAAAAATCAATAGTTGCAAGGTATGACACATGAGCCACAGTAATGACATATAAGAAACAAGTTTTTACACTTTGTAAGGGTTTATTATTTTAGTCACAGTCCAAGACAGGCACTGCCAAATGGGAAAAAAACTATCAAAATAATTTGAACTATTCTTAAAAGCCTTCTCTGCTAGCTCAGATTTGTACTCAGTTCTGGTAAGTTATAGGACTGTACCTCTTAAATCTAAATTCTCACTGGCCTTAAGTTATTTAGAAAAGGAAAGGAAAGTTTCAGACCAGACTACACTGTTACACAACCAGTGCTATTAAAAGTAGGAGTACTGTGAATTTCTTTTAAGCATAATGAAATAACAAACAGACAGGTCAAATAGGTCAAACATGTCATGACTGAGTCATCTGATGATGTGCATTCATACGCCTCATATGTGGAGTATTTGCCCATGAAGCCACACCTTTTTGTGGTTAGACAGCAGTGCCTGATCTAAGAGCACAACAGGAAGAACAGAGCCAAGGTGAAGAAGTTCAGGCAGGAGAGCAGCAAGTGGACTAGGCGTTACCAAGGGAAAGGTCTAAGCAGAGCAATGCAGGGACCTAGCACAGCTCTGTACAGACTTAAACACGTGCAGCACGTCAGAGATCTCAAAGATGTAAGGTACCACCTCAAAGACTGGCTGAAAATACAGGTATGTATTGTATTATATATTATTTATATACTGTATAGGTATTACCTGCGTACATTTCTTTCCTCTGGAAAGGGGAGTTGTGAGAGTATGTGCTCCTTAAGAAGCTCCAAGCACTTTAATATGAAGAAGTCCTGCAGCCTGGAAGGCTGGGACACCAAGATCTCTTCCTGCCTCACAAGGGCCGGTTTCACTTACGCCTAAGTTTATTCTTTGAAACAAGCTTAGACTCGCAGACCACAATTATCACTCCCCAAGAATCTTTCTGACTGCATCATCTTCTTGTATGATGGTGATTACACTGATGTGTAGCCTGATAGGTGACCTGGTCTTGTGCAGAACTTCTGGTCTGTGCCTTCCTTGTTCACCAGACAAGAATTAGAAATCACAGTAATACTTCTGAAGAGAAAACATAATTACTTTTAATTTTCAACTTAAATTCCTGTTTCTTAATAAGGTTTATATGGAAATTATGTTCGTAATATTGAAACAGCATAAAAATATAAGTGAGGTTTTTTCTAATTGTCTGCAACATAGTCATTTTTTAACAATGAATAAGAAATCAAAGACAGTAAAAATGAACCATAATTATTTTATGGCAACTGCAATAAAAGAATTCAAGAGACTGAAAATATATGCAAACAATACATGGAGCAGAAATGCAGATCCCTGACATAACTGTCAGGCTGCATCAAGATGGACCTGGAGGCACACACCACGCATATAAAACCCTGCCAGCACCCACAGCATGCAACTGCCGTCCCCAGGAATTTTGTCCTCACAGCACACCCCCTCTTGCAGATAAGGGTAGGCAGAGAAAAGGTGCCGTGAATGGACAAAATGCGGAGACAGACTGTCAGAAGAGCAAAGGTGAATCTTCTTATTTGCTCAGTTGCTTTGACCAAAGTCCTGCACTTCCAGCTCTGAGCACATTGATGCTGAAACAGAGACTGAAAAGTCTAATTTTCTCCCTCAGAATTTGTGGACCTTCAACCAGTACTTGCTAAATGAGGTACTTAAGGTCACCCCGGAGAAGGTTCCTTTCCCAAGCAGACATAGAGGGTGTTGAAAAGACTGATGTTTCTAAAACTAAAAGCTAAGCACAGAGTAAGCTGTGCATCATGTCCTTAAATACTGAATTATTTCTGAGTGGTACTGAACTCAGAGTTGAGGAGGTCAAGGTTTGGGAAACTCCAAATAGCTTAAATTATCTGCTGACAAGTCCAGTTTTACTTAAAGTGCAAGCAAGGGTACTATATACAACACAGGACCTATACAGGGCCTTCAGCTTTTATACACTGTAATTTCCTGAAAGTAAGGACCGTTCAAATATCCATGCACAAGGTGGGGGTTTTTAATCTTTTAAAAAGTTCCATTGTTAGGTCTAAAATTGTTCAGAAATGTTTTTCCTTTAAGCCATTTCTAATGGCTGTCACTATGATTTAAAGTCTTCTACAGAATCTCTCACATAAGGTATGGCTGCCTAAATTACTTTGGACCTAATTTTAGATAAACTGCTATAGCAAGTGTTGAATAAATGCATGAGTAAGCAAAGAAAAGCAAAACAGATATTTAACATTTGTGACTGGTGTTATCTTTCCAGAGTATTTGAATAGAAGTAGTTTAAGTTTGTTAATTAGGTTCCACACAAAAAAATCATGTTCAAAGACATTACATTGCATTCATCATCTCTCTAAAAGGCCTGTCATTGCATTACCACTGGCTAAAAAACCCAACCTAACACAGATCAATGCCAGATGCATTTCTCTATAAGACACTTTCTCATCCCTTGGCACAACAATGGCAAGTATGAGGGGAACTCTCAGGACGAGCATACATTTTAACCAAGATTATTTTGCTGGGGAAAAAAATACCATAAAAGCACTCAAATAAAAAAGATGCTGTGTTAGAAAAATATAATCACTCCATAGTCATATATATTGAAATTGAACCTGTGAGGTGTTCTTCTGTGCTGGTCTTTGTGTTAATAAAACTTTGAGGAGATTGTTCCATGACAACTGTGTTTTTCAGTCTGTTGTGTTAACTTAAAAAAAAAATAATGCATCAATAATAAAATGTTCTGGTAATAAATTTTTTAATTTGAGGTAGGAGAGGAAGAACCAATCAAGTGAACAGAAACATTGAATTCTGAGGTCTTTGGGCACTCACAGGTTCCCTGAACTGTCACCCTGAGTTAGTTATCAAGCATTCAGCCTAAGGCTCCTATGGCATAAAAAAGTATGTTCCTAGACCAAGCGCATATACCATAACAGGTGACTAAAAAGGACTCTTTTCTTTAGTCACAGGGTCACAGGTAGATATTATTCCCCTTATTTTCATTGTCAGTTTAATTTCACCCTTTAGTTTATCCAGTCAGAACCATAAGAATCACATAATTTGTACTGGAAATCACACAACATCCAACTTTATCTAACTTTTGCCAACCACTGAAAATTGGTTTTTAGAGCTATCATTCTGCTTGGGCAAATCCCTTTGAAATCAATGGGATTTTCAGAGCAGCATGACTGACAGATGGGGCCCTTAATCAATAGGGAGGGCAGATTCTGAATACAGATTAAAGGAAAAAAGGTCATAGGTCACAAGATGAACAATATTAAATACTCTACATCAGGCATTTTTTTTTCAGCTATCAAATGTACCTGAAAAATCAATTAAAAGAAAAAAAATTGCCTTCTATAAATAAAGAACAGCTGCATTTGTTGTCTAAGCCATGTCTTTTGTTTGGCTGGACTGAACTGCAGTTCAGCTCACATCATACAAACGTGGATGGGTCACGGTGGTGACACAAACCTCACCTTGTAACTCCTTGTCATGAGCTGGTTTCTGATTGTTATCAATTTAAGCCTCCCGAAAGCTGCTGTGATGTTGGTTACCAGTGACAGCACAGCTTCAAATGGCAACTCTGCATCAGCAAGGATGGGGAAAGATGCGTCTGTGGCCTTTCAGCCTGTCTCACGATGAGAGCAGTGGATAAGGAGGGAAACGGCTCAGCAGGGGACAAGTAAGCTCTACATTGAAAGAAGACTGGTTTCATCCACACCTTGTTGTCACAGTGGCTGTGCAAATACCCTAATGCCAAATGGTGTCCCAGCAACACTGTCCCTCCTTTGGAGGTGTCCTGAATGCAGTCCAGCAGGGATGCAACAGAAAAGCTCTCGCTGGCAGGTTACCTCCAGTAATGTGGGGGACCAGTATCAGCAACAACCCTGCTTGGGACAGCTGAGCTCAGGCAACGTGTACTCCGCAATGCCATGGGGAATGTCATGCCCCAATGACCTACTCATGGATACCTTGGGGCTATTAGGGTCATACTCAAACTCATCAGACCCTGATCAAGGGTACTCTGGGGTGACGAGTATTCTGCAGTCTCTCAGCTTGAAAAACTATTGCTGTTTTTACACATATTGAAAAATACAAACCAGACCACCTTGTGACCATCCAGCTGGGAATTCCCGTACCAACAGAATGGGAACGGACGTCACACCACTGGGCGATCAGTGATGTGAAGCTTGTTTTTTACAAGTAGGAAGATGCCAATTTTGCAAACAGCGTCCTATTTACTTTGATCTTTTTATTAATAAAACATTGAGATCAATGAAGAATATTACATATATAGTTATCATGGGTGTTCATAGTGGACAAGAAAGCGTGCCTGCTGGGTACATTACATCTCTACGCTATTTCCCAAGGACGTATGAGGTTGTAAAAATGTTATTTAGTCACACAAAACCTCCAATTACAGCAATCATTGACTTGTGGATTCCAAGCTGATGTGCCATGATCTGTAGTAATCATTTTTTCCAAGCTCCAGGGAGATAGCACTACCAACCTCTGGACCAAGATAAACTCTCCCTGCCAGACTGATACAAACTCCTGACAGTACAATCAAAGTAGCCTTTCACTTCTTGTAAATAGTTGCCATGTGAGTTGGAATAACCCTGTGATCTCACCAGGGAAGCAAGTGATGTGCATCCATATCGTTGTAGCCTTCAGAGGTGTGGATGCAGGTGCAGTGCCCTTGGCCATCTAGCCCTGGGAATTTCAGACTGTGACTGGTGGAGAGCTGAGCCAACTGGGGCTTTCACCTTGACTAAGTTTTGGAGTAAACTATAGGAGCAACAGAGACAGCTGGCACATGCTCTTTATGGAGTTGTATGGTAGGTATATACAAGGATTGCACATGAAACAGGCAAGGAGGATGAGAGATAAGCTCTACAGTAAGGTTTGTGGATAAGAGGCACCCTTAAGAGCATTCCTGGATGTAAGCATGACTTAAGTTTTCCATGAGCATGCTGGCAGCCTGCAGTGCAGGTGCTGCCAGGGATTCCCACACCTGGTGCTCTCCGAGGGGAGGCCTCAGGGAATGGTATCGGATAGCATGGCCAATCCCGCCTGCATGGGAGCCGTGCTCCAGCAGATTAAGGCACTTCATGATCACAGCGTACTGGTGTCACAGAACATTTCACTCTCAGCATAGCCATAGGGAGCATGACATAATGAGCACTCATATAAGAAAAGACTTTCTCTGACAAGCTGGTCAGATCCTCCTCGGGTGGCTGGGTTCTGATTCATCACTCTCTGCTGCTCTACCTTTGGAACAGAGCAGCTTTAATTTAAAGCAATTTAATTCCACATGGAAAACCAGTGCAATACAGAAATAAATCAAGTGCTCTGTATTTACATAAAGACCAATATCCTCAGCCAACAAAAACTGGAGTGGTTCTGCTGAAGTCAATGAAGTTGTACTGATTTACACTAGCTCAAGCTCTGCTCTAATATGTTAGAAATAATGGTCTAAAGCCTCAGATAATGTGTGCCAGAACAACTCCATCAAATTTGTACATCGACTGAGGATCTGACCTTTTATTGAAATAGTATCCTAGAATTCCCCTTTGGTTTGTTTAAAACATTGAAAAACAGTAACCATGTTGTTGATTGGTATGCTACTAACCCAGAGGCACAGTAGTTCAGATGCTGCATGCCATGTGGCTGCAGTTTGTACCCAGCAACACAGCAAAAGTATTCAGAGAGGTGACAGAATGGGTAGTAAGGAACTGAACCTGGCCTATGGCAATCCCTCATCATGCATCTCTCACTTTGCCAAATTTCAGAGTGAATGCTGCATATGGATTTTGCCCTCTGGAGCGTGAGGTCCCATTTTCACTGTTTTCTTTTTTTTTCTTTACCTTCGATAAGTATTTCTTATGGCTCAGGTGTTTAATAAAGGATGGGGAAAAAAAAATGTGCAAATAGGAAATTGAAGGTTCAGTGAATTTCATAAGCTTTTAGCATTTTTGAGGTCTCTTGGTTTAGCTTCGTTTCTGAGCAGAAGATACCTTAAGTCATAGGCAGATACACATACACTTTTTCAAACTCTGTAGGTGAGCTACCATTGCTCAGAGATGGGAAAACTAAGTATCAACTATCCAACCCATTTTTTTCCACTGTGTACTCCTTAAATCTCCATGTGTTATGATGACTGTTATTACTGAATTAGTGCAGTCTCTAACAATGCATTGGACACTTTACAGAAATTCTAGCCTTATTCAGAAATAGCATACAATCTCAGGCATACTGTCTGCAAATGTGCACGCATGGGGATAAATTCACGTGACTGAGTTCAGTTATTTTGAACTCAATGGCATTACTTATGTAAGCAAATTAACTCAAAAATTAAAGATCTTTGCACTGTTAAATTTTGAATTTAACCTGAAAAGTAAAATGTTGACCTCTTAAAGTCCAATAAAGGATTGAGGACATTGAGTTTAGTGGTAATTTTACCCCAATGGCAACAGATGGGCAGGTCCAGGTAACGGAAGTCCTAAATAAAATAAATGAAGAAGACAAACAGAAGGTAAATTCAGTTGTTCAGCCAAGGCATAGAATTGTTACGAAGATCCAGTTGAATCCACTTAAATTTTCTATTGTTGTGTTTCTTCTTAAGGAACTATACATTGCAGCTGATATATGGGAGAAGATAAAGAAACCAGAAGAATCCATCGTAAGGGCTCTTTTGTGTCCACCATATAATACAAGGATTTCTAAGAGCTGCAATCTGTGAGAAGTCAATGCCAATTGAATCAGTGAGGGAAGAAACTCTAAGGATAAGGAGGCATCACTAAAACGACTTAATAGTCAGTAATTACAGAAATGACCTTGCTTATGCATGTCAGAGAAATTTGAATCCCTCTACCAGCTTCAGGCAAACTGTACCGATCAAGCAACAGAGGAACAACCTACTGGATCACAACCACTCAATTTTTTCATGGTTTTATGGGATACATTTGAATGATTGCTTTCATACATAAAATCTTAAATGCATTTGAAACCAGAATTGACTGAACAGAGCTGGAAGATGGTTTTGGAAGAATTAGTAACACAGACCATATTTTGATCCCATAAAATCTGAGAAGCTTAGAAATCTGCTCTAGTACCTTTCTTTTTGTTCTCAGGAGAAGAAATAGACAGGGCATTAAAATCTCTGAAACTGGTGAATGCTTGCTTTGTCTCTCACAGTTAGACTCATCTTGGCATATCTACACTTCATGCTTGAGCATAAGCTGGCAGTAATTTTATCTATGTTGTACCTGTATAATGCAAAATTATGATTGCTGCATGCTGCATTCCAATTTACTTTGATTCAGTAAGACACAACATATGGCCATATTATGCATTAACGGCTATAAAGTGGTATTGCTGGGAAGGTACATTGCATGGAAAATGTTTGTCTCCCATCACAGAGATCCAGTCCACCACAAGCCATAACAAATACCTTATGCTCAATGCTTTGACGTACAGATGGATTTTGGTACCAGCTTGGAATCCATCTGCTAATGAAGCCATATTAACAATGAGAGGTGTCTGTACTAGGTTCTGCTGTATACTACAGAGGGTCACAGAGGTGGGAAAAGAAATCTTCAGAAAGGTTAAAGGGGAGCTAAGAACAACAAAGACAGTTGCTGTGATATGCACATTTTTTATGTACTCCATTCTCTGCCTTCTTTTTGTCTTTTAACAGTGCTTGTGTCTATATTTTTCTTTCTTTTCATTCTCTTGCTGGTGTTACTTTAGTATAAATCTCATTGTTTCTCTCTCATCTTTGCAGCTTTCCCAAGCTGATTGTAAATCAAAAGAAGGCCATGCTGAACTCTTCCACTCTTTAAACCCACAGGACACTAAGTGCAGTTTTTCAATTACAAGCATATAGGGATAGGCTCCAGTCTTGAGTCCAGCTCCCACTGTAACTACTTTTGACAAGAGAAAAATGCTGTTAAGAACAGGAATATGCGCTTAATGACTTTCTGGAAGCATGTTGTTGACACTGACAAGTCCTCATTCTAGAGACCTTACATTTTCCAAACATCAACAGAAGACTTGAGCCTGAAAGAACATGCTTTTCCATGATTAAAGTGTTAGGAGACACAGTCCTGTGAGTCATGCCTTAGCATGACTGTACCATGCTGTCTGACTCTGCTGTGGACAGGTTATTGGGTGGGAGGGGGAAAATGCTTTTATTCCTTCCCCTCCCACCCCATCCAAAAATAACCCAGCTATGTATATACTAACACCCCTAAAACCTACAGTTCTGATGAAGCAAGGAAGGAAAACAGAAAAAAAAAAAGTCAATCAATATACCAAAATCAAAATGTGAACCATTCCCTTTGTTCTCAGTTCTGTGGGTGCAGGTGTACCTATTAGAAGATAATCCCCAATTGTTCCTTTATTTGACAGGCTGATATATGTGAGGATTTAGACTGTAGAGAATGAAAATGTCACACATAGCTTTAGGCTTTTTCTGTATAGATGAGTTTGATGTGATTTGATAGCTCACAGGGCTGGTTTAGAATTATCATAGTCATGTTCAATACCTGACCTCCCAAGGACTTGGTGGCCCAAAAGCACAAAGTAGGCTGCATACTCTCTCTTTTATTGCTGCCCATCACCGTGTAACTAGTAGAAAAAAGTATACTTGTAGAAATTTTAAAAAGAGTTTATTTGCTTATGATTTTGATATTTATTAAATGTCAACAAGCAATAAAACAAAATAATTAGAACTTTATTTTGTAAGATAAATCAAGGAAATTTTTTATTGATGCTCAGCTTAGATGACAGGTTTATATTGGTATGCACGGGCATGTCAATTTTTGTTCTTAATAAGCATGACCTACAGTTTTCTTCAAGTTAGGAAAGTATGCCTTCCTAGGACACGGTCATTGCTTTACCCAGTTCTAGTTTACTACATTTAAGGTAAGTCTCTCGTCTATGACTAGTAGAAAAATACATCCTTTAGTCTAATAAGCCCTGACTTTGCTTGTAATTATAACTGTCCAGGTTTTGAATCTTATTCATATCATGCCTCTAGCACAAACTAGAGCTCCAGTCCTGCAAACATATGCCCATGCCTCACTTTACATAACCTCGCATATGCCTAAATTTACACAGCTAATCTGTGCCACTGAGCACAATTTTTCTGAGAGAAGAATTAAATGTATTTATTAGTATTTTGGGGACCAGGGATTCCTAGGAATCAGTCTAAGAACAAATACAAAAGTGAACATAAGAAATCTAAAAAGTAGAACAGTATTTTTACAAAAGCATGTCTGAGCTATTGTGCAAAAGGCAGGCTCGCAGAATCTTATCTCACAAAGCATTGCTGACAAAGATCATCCAACAACATTAGGTGGAGGAGTCTGCAGGGATGAAATGCTGTGATTACAAAAAGAAGAAGAGAGGACAAAGAAAAAGATGGGACAAATCAAATGTGTTATGTATGGTGAATTGTTTGGAAGCAAGCCATCTTTTTCTTACTGTCACCACCGGAATAAATGCAGGATGCTTTCATCTGTAACGGTGTTTTCAAGTCTGCAAAAAAAACATTTCCCCACACAGTTGCCAAAATTATTACTTAGGAAGAAAATTGGGGAAACAGCAATAGCACAATTATAACTATTCACTCCGCACTGACAAATAACAACTACCTAATTGCCATCACTGAGTTTGAACAGAGCAGAGGTTTTTAAACAAAGAGGGCCAGCTTCATCACCGGCGAATGCTGGCCTTGCAAGCCTGCTTGCCATTCTCCACTCCTCTCCCTAGGGCTATAGTTCGATGATTTATTTATGCACAGCTTGTTTGCACAACTGGAGGTGCTGAGCTGTGAAAAATTACAGATAAACATTTGGGGGTTTAAATTATGGACATCTCCTCTAAGGTAGCTTAGATAAAGTTAACTTTGTGTGAGCTGATTTTCAAAGCTACAGAGAGCTTCTGCTGAGTGTCTGCGGGAGTCACACGTTTTCATCCGATTTCTGCCTTCAAAGTTTTTTTTTATGTTTGGGACAAAAAATTATCTTCTGCCAAGACAGTGTACCTGGAGTGACACATCCTTCCCCAAAGTTTATTACCCCACTTAGGTAAGAAGTAGCCAAAAGCATTTAGCATCCAAAGGTTATTTGGGGATTAGTACGAAAAAAACATGTATCTCTGAGCCAAGTCCTAAAAGACAGCTATCCACACAGTAGAAGTCATTGTTCCTCAACATTCTTCAGGAACTGATGCATAGAGCCTGTTTTTTTAAAAAAAAATCTGCCTTTTTCAGCAGTCAGTACTATTATGGTCATTGCATTCAGGAACCACCTACCCCTGAAAGCAGAAAATAAAGTAATGCGTTGAATGTGTCTCATCATTAAAAACAGTAAAACGTTTTTGTGGATGGTTTCACATCTAACTATTTCCAGGTATTACAGGTTTTAGAACCCGCTCATCATCCCTGTTTTCTTTTCCATCCCAGGTGAGAAGTGGTACTGAGAAGTCTTCAAAAAATTGTTAAAAAAAAAAAGCTTGGAATTTCCTCAGGAAAAAAAAAAAAAAAAAAAAGAAAAAGTTTAAAGTGCTTATAGAGTCAATTTGATTGGAATATTTAATTATGAATTTTGTGATTCGGGTAGAGGCATTTGTCTTTAAAAGGCTTGGGTCCCATTCTTTTTGACATTGCTCACTTTCCCCTCCACATTCTCTTAGATCATGTGATGTTTCACACTTAACAATGAAAATTGTACTGCACAGCACATTAAGTTGCTTATTTTCTATTAGGTGGTATTGCTTCTCTTTCAGCTGTGAAACATTACACTCTATTTCCTCACATGGATGGAATAGATGCCACTAGGAGGAAAATATTGACTCTTATCTCTGCTAATATGTTTTAAAATATTTTGCCTTTGACAAAAATACAACTGAACTAAATTAATATTTCTGATAGAGAAAGCTACAAACACAATGCTGCAAATGTTTGCCAAAATGAGAAGTTTTACTCTTACACTTGTGCATAATATGCACTATAAAATGGTTGCAAAACTGGGCCTAAAAACTTACACGTTTGGAAAGATTGCACTGTTTTACCATCAAGGTGCATAAGAGTCAGACGAGACAAACTTATAGGTTGTTTGCTAAACACCTGAGAAAGCCGATTGACAATGCAATGAGAGAGAAACTACTCTTGGATGTATTGTGACTATTGTATGGCTAAGTAAAAAAAGTTTAACACATTTCCTGGAAATTATATTGGATGGCACTAAATTAATTCAGTCCTTAGTTTTTAAATGTATCAGTCAAAAGTAGTCCCCAGGTGAAAGCATACTTTTGGCTACTGCTTCCTGATTGATTCTATAATGCCACAATTGAATATAGCAATATAAAAATTTGGTCTTGCCAGACATCTGATGTGTACTTGGCATATCCAAAATATCTGGAGGTATCTACATGGCTTAGATATGATAATCCTCATCAATCACCAGTTTTAAAATAGTGCCACACTAATCACCCCCCTGATTCTGGCAATTTTTTTTAACCTACTGATTTATGTTAAAATGATTGCCTGTGGAAACTGCTGAGCATTAGCTTCTACAAGTTATTTCAAGTATCTTGTGAAGATTGGCACTAAATGTAAAAGATGATTACTACAAATTCTGACTTAATGATAGCCTGTCTTCAGAGTAGAAACAAAACAGGGTTTGTATGGGTGGTTCTGTCTTACAATTGTTTATACTGGCATTTTTTTCAATATATTTACATGAAGCAATAAAAATGAAACTTGGCTTGCTGCAGTATTCAATTTTGATTAAAGAGATGGTGATTGTCATGAAATAGGAGTAACTTGAAATTGAAATGACCCTTTCAATAGCCTGTGACTCTTCAGATAAAGACAGTTTTGTTTGCATCACTACTTTTCTCTAAATCTCAGTACTTTATTGCTAGCCTACAAAAAGAGACCTCTTTTGAGTAAAGCAATACCCACAATTACTTGTTGGTGATTTATAATCAAGGAGCTTTTTCACAACTTCTTTTCTCAGTATAGAACTGACCACAAAATGAAAATCCAGTTCACAACAAATTTTGAGGATTTTAAGATGTTTTCCTTCCTGACTCTAATAAAAATCAATTCTGCAATCATTTTTAGAAAAAAATGGAGTTATTCAAACTGTCACCTTTACTCCATGCTTGAAAGTTCTTTGTTTCTTTATCTGTTGCTCTTTACTTTGAACTGACACAAAAATTTCACGAAAACTTCAGATAAAATCCCATTTAAAATAACTGTGTGGCTGTAAAACCTCATATTGCTGTTCTTTTCCCACCCTTGTCCTCCACCCTGTCCCCAAGAAAAAGTTCAAACATTCTACTGAAGAATAGAGCTGGCCAGAATTTTTGGGTGAAGTGTTTCATTCCAGTACAAGGCTGAGTATTGAACAAGGAAATTTTTATTTTGAACAGCACAGTAATTATTTTGTATAATCTAACAGTATTTTATGAGGCAAATCTCTATGTACAAACCAGCTTAACTGAAAATTCTACAGCTTTTAAGTTGATTTCCTTCACACAAAATGTACCCCAGGAGTCAATACTGAGGCCAATCCCTTTCAGCATCTTCATTAATCATGTGGATGATGGGACAGAGTACAGCCTCAGCAGGTTTGCAGGTGATACAAAACAGGGAGGAGTGGCTGATACGCCAGAGAGTCATGCTGCCTTCCAGAGGGACCTTGACAGGCTGGAGAAATGGACTGACAGGAACCTCATTAAGTTCATCAAGGCAAATTTGATGAACTTTGGCCCTGCACCTGGATGGGAATAATCCCAGGTACCAGAACAGCAGGGGACAGGAAGGCTTGAAAGCAACTTTGAAGAAAAGGCCCTGAGACTCCTGGTGGACAACAAATTGACCATGAGCCAGCAGCGTACCCTCGTGGCAAAGGCCAACAGCCTCCTGGACTCCATTAGGAGGAACGCTGCCGGCAGATTGATTGACTCTCCTCCGCCCTGGTGAGATGCATCTGGAGCGCTGGGTCCAGTCCTGGGCTCCCCAGTACATGAGAGACATGGAGCTACCGGAAAGAGTCCAGTTAAGGGCTGCCAGGATGGTTAAGGGACAGGAGCATCTCTCCTATGAGGAAAGGCTGAGAGAGCTGGGACTGTTCAGCCTGGAGAGGAGAAGGATCAGGGGGATCTTATCAATGTGTATAAATTCTTGATGGAGGCAAGTAAACAGGGCACAGCCAGACTCTTTATAGTGGTGCCCACTGGCAGGACAAAAGGGAATGAGTACAAACTGAAATACAGGAAATTCCATTTAAACATAAGAAGAAACTCTTTCACTCATATGGTGGTTGAACACTGGCACAGGTTTCCCAGAAATGTTGTGAAGTCTCCATCCTTGGAGATATTCAAACGCTGACCAGACACCGTCCTGAGCAGCCTGAACTAAATGATTCATCTCTGAGCAGAGGGGTTGGACCAGATGATCTCCAAAGTTCCCATCCAACCTCATCCATTATATTATTCCATAAAAGAGACCAAGTTTTGTGTCAAATGTAAAGTCCAGTGCATTACAGTGTGAGTGTCTCCTAACAAACGTAAAGGCTGCAAAACAAGCCCACTTTCTTCTCATGCATGGCTTTTGTCTGTTTTCCCTGGTGGTCTTCAGAATTGTACTCTTTCTTGCAGATTTGGTTTATGAGTGTTACCCACTGTGAATCAAAAGCATGTGCTTTCCTCTGAGTGGCAGGTTGTTATTTAGACTTTCTCACTTAGCTGACCTGTACCTTCTAACTTTGCAATATCAGCAGAGAAATATTTAGAAAGGAGCCGAGGGCAGGGAGATAGATCCTTTTGCTCATCTCACTTGTGGGCAATCAGTTCACCCAGGAGCTGTCATCTGAAGTGAATCCACTGGCTTTATAAGGTGCGTGCAATCTCAGAATTGTTTCCTCAGAGGATGCTGCATCTAGCAAACAAATTGGAATGAAGCTTATTCACCTGTGGGCAGTTATAACAACAGTGGCAACTTGGTAGGGCAAGAAACATACAGCCAATTTAATCTGCAACTAACAGGCTAAATCTATTCAGCATGGGAGAGAAAGAAGGAAAAAAAAAACAACCCCACCCAGGAGCTAAAGATTAAAGACAGAAATGTCTCATAGGAAAAAAAAATCTTTCTCTAGCTCTGAGAGAAAGACCCATTTTTATTTCTGGTGGTTGCTTTTTTCTTTTTTTTCCCCCTCAAGTTCTCTTGTTTCTTTGCCCCAGTGTGCTCACTAAATCTATTTTCAGCAATGGCTGAAGAGCATCAACACTCCTCCTTTATTTGCAGGACATCAAGGTGCATGCAGGTTCATTCCAGGCTACCTGGAGGGAAAAGGCAGTGGCCTGTGCAATAGGCAGACATCCACAGAAATACTTTAGACCTTCACCACCCTCCTGGGGGGAAGAAAAGCTTCAGTCTTCTTCAGCCTAGGAGAAGAGCAGGGAGGTAGATAGCTTCAAGCCTCAGTAGCTCTGTGCTAAATACCACATAGAAAGGGAGATCCTCTGAGAACTGCCAAGGGAAAAATAATGGGAAGGATGAAAATCATTTGGAGAACTGCTATGAATTTATACTCGTCCTGGGTTACAATCCTATGGCTAGTGATGACATATTGCTATTTTCTACGGTCTGTTGCAGAAATCTTGACTAGAATCTAGCAGTTCTGTGACCAGCCTAACCATACAGGTATGCTTCCAAACCTTCCTCTTCAAATGTTAACTGCTTTAATTCCTCCGGTTGAAATTCTCCAGCACTGTTTTGCAGTTATTTCTGGGTAACATGATTTCTTATAATGCAACACAGGCCGCGTTGCTTCAAGGATGAACCAATTAAGTACATTCTATCCCACATTAAATGGGAGAAGAGGAACAGCACCCATACTATGTGATCTCTTTTGGCACGCCACTGGCACCTTTTTGCAAAGGAAGAACGCATTACCCATTTATATCCTGCCACCTGTCCAGCAGAGCAGAAATTTTGAATTGCATTTCACTTTCCCTGGCCGTCCTCAGACATATATGTCACAAAATATAAGGCGCATAATTGCATTTTCCTTGTTTTGCTGGCATTTCTAGTCTCATAGTGACATCAAAGGCTGAACATAGCTACAGTGAGAAAGCCAGTGAGAGCTTGATACTGAGCAAACTGGTCTCAACATGAAAAGGAATCATGGAAACCATGCTTTGGAGTTAAATCACTCCCTCACAGACTGATGCATGGGAACCTATAATGAGAGGGGAAGTTTACAGGTAACATTTCTGTTTAAGAGACTCTTAATTGTTTCCGTTCACTCTGGACATTACCTTTCAAATATCTTTTTTTTCTCTATGTCTCTTTTCACTGAAGAGGACCAAATGAAATGTCCCATGATGCATCTCAGTACTTCCATAAATAGGGATCTCTCTGGGGTGACAAAAGACATTTTCATTTCTATTCCCTTTCTATCTACTTCCTAATAAACTGAATATTGTTCCTCTGAGACTCTGTAGCATGTTTTAGGATACAAATTTCCAGGCTTCTGGAAAGCATAACATCCCAAGTGCTTTGGTCTGGGCTATCCCACTATCCCACCTGCACCGTTAGCCACTTCTGCCATCTCACTGTGACTTTGCTTTATTCTTCACTAGCTTTGCCTGATATCTTGCATTGTTTCCAAACCACTTTGAGCATTAGTCATGTTGAATAACAACTCTTTATTATAGTCTTTGTGCATACCTCTGTTTTTCTCTCTTATACTACGTTTGTTACAATCTAGGATGCAAGCTGTTTGGGGATGTTATAGGAAACATTTAACTTACCTTTTTTTTAGATTCAGTTGTGTGTTTTGCAGATCATATCCCTCAGCTCTCACTGGTTATGTTGCTGATATATCCCTGTGGCAATTTTGCCTTTTTGTGTTTCTGGAGCCTTGTGTGGAAATGCTAATAACATCTGAGTGAACCCTTTAAGTTTTAACAGTATAGGAGCCTCCTATAAATCAAACTAAATATCCTCAATTATGTTCCTCAAAAACTATCTACAATTTTAAATCAAACAATGTAATTTAGAAGTAAAGTTCTGCCTGATAATAATATTTCAGAAAATACACAGCTTCTTTTTGACTAATAGATACAAATTACCTGTCATTCTAAACCCGATATTAATACTAATATTGGTATCACACCACTGAGATGAACTTCCCGCTCATGAAGTGTTATCATTGCAGACATCTGGCAAATTGGTTGTTAACTTCTAACACAATTGATATGCCTTTTATTATTACAATATTCTGTTTCAACAAAAGATCGCCCATTTCCCAGTGATGAACCATTTTAATGATTTTATGTAGAAATGCAGCTAATGAAAAATAATGACAAGGGACTTCTGAATTCAGTTTTTTATTCTCCATTCCAGCAGTACTCATTACAATATCACAAAATTATGTTTTATGAAGATGACACACAGGTACACTTCAGTCTCTGTTTCAGGCTGCCTACCATAAATAGAAAAAATTATGTTAGTATCAGGAGAATGTCCTACAATGCTTGGGTTGTCCAGCAAATAGAAGCATCAGAATAACTTATTCTTTCTATTGCATTTGGCATATGTATTACCTGAAGCATTCGTCTTTCCCAGTTACTGTTCTCTCTTGATATGAGCATCCAAATGAGGAAATGAGAGCCCTAACTTAGCCTAAATTTTAAAATCAGACTAATACTACTTCTAGGCTTGAGAATATGCATAAAACATCAGAAATACAACTGAAACCTCCAATTATCACTGTCACTCTATTATATTTCTTTCTTGAGAACCAGCATGTGGCAATTATGAAAAAATAAAGTGGAATATAGTAATATAGAAATGTTCATGCTTGATCAGCTCAGTGGTCTATTTGGCTCAGTATCCTGTCTTTATTAGCAGTTAATGACAGATGTTTCCAAAGAAAGTATGAGGACTCTATGACTGTCTAAGCTGTTTACCGGACACTTTTTCCCGTAAGATCTATCATTTAAGGGGTACAATTATATACTGAAGTGTGAATGCTTATATCTTTTTTTTACCCTACTGTATCTGCCACAACATGGAAAATGGTTTGACATTCATAGAGGGTAGAGAGGTCAGCAACTTGACTGCTCTTCAGGCATGTTTAAGAGCCAGGTTTTGATTCCTGTTACCAAGCCACCTTATCTTTTATGCTATGATGTGTTTGGGGGTGGGGTCGGTTTTGCGGGTTTTTTCAAAGCATAAAACAACTGATGGGAAGGCACAAGATGCTGGAACAGCTTTATGGCAGTGTGCACCAGCCTGACACTTTCCAGTTGCAGGTTAGATTACCTGGACTTTTCTTAATTTACTTAATGTGTACTTTTCTTAATATACTTAATGTGTTGATAGAGTTTAAATGCACAGGTAATTTCCAATATCTATATTAACAATCTCAAAGAAAGAGATCTTCACGTTAATCAGTTTCTGTATGGAAATGTTCTGATTCTAGTATACAGGAAAAGACATCAACTGCTACTTGCTCCACCTGTACCACGTTTTTTTTTTTTCCAGCAGGTGGGTGATAATTAGCCTTTCTATTTATTTCAAACATTTTAACTGATTCCAAAGTATGGTTCAGTGATCTGCTCTATCTTGGATGGCATCCACGTGGTTTCAAGATAGAGAGACTTTTGCTGTTTCCCAGTCCCACAGGATAGTAGCCGATTCTAATGAGCTTTTTAAACATCTTCCTTATTAGGTCAGTATTTGGTCTGTGTCTTTTTTCAAAGCCCTGCAAAGCATTCAGTCTTGGGAACTTAGAGCTTAATTTACTAATTCGTTCCAGCGTGTCTCACTAGAGAGCTTGCAGGGTTCTAAACACAGAGAGGAGGGAAAAAACAGCCCACCAAGATGATAAAGTCCAGCACTTTGCTGAATGGGCTTATAAACACAATAAAACCTGAAACAAAGTACTTCTGGAAAGTATGCAATTTGTCTGTGTTCTAGGAAGCACGCAATACAGGCCAAGAGCAGTGTGAGTGGCATACTGTTCTGCACTGAAATAACGTAAGAATCTCACAGCAGTCTGGTGGGGGTCCTGGAAAACATGTGGTGGGAGAGTTGTAAATTGAAAAGAAGAAAAATCTAGTGAAGAACTGAGAGAAATCACAGCGAATTCTCTCTTGCAACACAATATNTTTTGGGTAGGAACCCTCAGATTGTAAATGTAGTTTCTTAGTACACACAGTGTAACTGTATATGTATTTGTATTCAAGACATGGCCTTTAAGCAAGCATAGTTCTTTGTGGAAAGATAAACCTAGGTCGCTTATTTTTAGGTTGGTATTGAACAAATCATCATCTGTGTTAAACTCAGTTTTAATAGTAACTTAAGTGTTATTTTGCTGTATCATCTGTAACAAAAAGTCTGTGCTGAAAAACATTAATAAGCTATTCTTTTTTCTTTCCTTTGTCAAATTAATTGACAGAATTCTATTTTGAATAATGCAGCAATTAAAGTTTAGTTGATACAGTGCAACATTACCATAAAGGCAGTTTTCTATGCTTGCTGTGACAGAACATAAGACTAACAAAATTAAAATGTGCACTAAATGTCATCTGTTATTCTTTTAATACTGTCACCCTATCCTGCCAACTACCAAGTCCACTAACACTAGATCTTAAATCACACGTAAGCTGAAGCAAATACCCTGCAGTCTAACCCATACAGCTATATGGAATAAATTCTATTAACCTATATCATGTTTCTCTGAGGATAAATATCACCACACCATGAATCTTTTACTAAATAGACATTTCAAAATTGCCAGGAAGGAGTGAACATTCTGAATCAGTCAGGACCACATTAGGAACTGTGATACAGTTCATTACTTGTGAGATGTTACGCAGCACTAAGACTTCCATAGGCTTAATTTGACATGAAGCCATCAAACTGTGTAAAATAAATTATAAGAAAACAAACTTCAAATACATTTACCTTCCAAACAGATCTGAATTTTGCACGTCCATTTTCTTCCTGAGCCTGCAAAGGTGGAGTGTGATGACAGATAGAATTTTAATGTAACAAAAAGAAATATCAACTTTAACCCCTATTTTTTTCTTAGTCATTTAACTCACAATTAAATGTGAGGAAAAGAAACACTAAAACATTTTAGTGTAGCAGTTATTGCTACTGAAAAAATGCAAGCACTCTTGAATATTTTTCCTATGCTAAGCTTATACAGAACCAGCACAAATTATATACTACAATTTATTTGGAGAATTTTGTCTTTTCTGTTGTCCATAAATTACTGGTAAGAATTCAGAATACTTCAGCCTTTATATAAATGTATTTTAGCCTTTGAATTGCTTGCAAGCTGTGTTTGTGTTTGAAGCATTTTGTTCACTGAAGCCTACATTAGAGGTTTATTTTCTATAAACTCTTAAAGTACTAACTACCCTCTGAGCATGTACAAAGCCACATTAGAGGAAGTTTTTCAGCTGAAAATGTCTCACTTTTTTTTCCCCATTTCAAAAAAAGACCATCAAGGGTGTCATCTTCAGTACTCCTTGAACAACGAAAAGATACGCATAGGACATACAGACAGAGTAACGCCAAAAATATACAGTGAGACAGCTCTTTGTAGTCTGTGAAGAGAGATGCAAAGGACAACGAATGAAAACAGAGCCTTCCCTAACCCCTCTGGTTGGACACAAGATATCCCCTCTGTGTATTCAGGTAAGTAAATGGTGTTGCTGATCTACAGAGGAAGGGACACACAGATGAAAAGCAACCTGCTGTTCTTAAGAGCTGAACACAGATCATTATAGTTTAGGGCATGTACCTAACTTGTTACCCATAAAATCTCATACGTTCTTTAATCACCCAGTCTTTATTTTTGTCCATTGTACCCCTTTCCTTTTGTTTCAGTTCATGCCCCAGTTCTGTAAAACCTCACAAAACTGCGTTGAACGTTAAACCTTCTCAGGAGTTTCAATCACCTCAGTGGCTCTCTGCCTCCAGAATTGAAATACATTTTTAATCTTCACAAGCCTGAGATTATAAACTTATACAGTCTGAGGCAGGAGACTCATTTATGCTTCAGTCTGAACATTGCTGTAACTGACCAAAATAAGTAACACATAATAGCATATGATATCATTTAAAAATGTAACTAGTCAGATCAAGTGTTAGAGACCTACACTTCAGGTGCTGAACATTAAAACACCCCAAAACAGTCTTTCTTGTTGAGCTTGTGTCACGGGACTGATTGTGTCTTTTGTCTGCAATGTATAGAAGGGGTGGAGAAGGGGCAGTTTGGGGGGGTTCAGCAGGGCACAAGACTGCCTGCGACAGAGCTCAGGTTATTTGGTTCTGCTGGAATCTATCGCAAATCTCCCTTGGCTTCCAGCAGGCTGGGATTTCACCTGCTGAGCTAATGGGAACAGAATGAAAACAAAGTGCCCTGCCAGAGTCATCCCACTCCTATCTGCACATCTGACTTGCTGTAGTCTGGAAATGAATTAAAGGAAAAAAAAATTTTCAGACAGAGTCTCTGAGAGCCACATGTCATTCTGAGGTGGAATTGCTTACACATGATTTCTAACTCCTCTTTCGTGTCATTTGAAGGATAACAGACTCCTGAAGGTAGTCTTCCTGTATTTATTAATTTCTCCTTTTCCTCCTCTACAAGGGAGTACTCTTTTGGGATAAAGAGGACCAGCTTAGGAAAGACAATTTTTATTACTATTTCTGATTTACTATGTCAATGGATACACAGTCTTTAATGGAAAAGAAACTTCCCCCCCTTCACCTTCTACCAGCATTAGTCTTGGTTAGGCTTCTCTGTGTGTACGGGCCTGGCTTTTGGAAGAGGAATGCACCATTCCCAGAAGGAATGAGAGGATCCGCCTGCTTTCTGTGCAATAGCTTGCTAACCTACCATACACTTTCTAATAACTCACGGGAGAGCTGATGGACAGCAGGATTAGCTCTGTAAGTGGTCTGAAAAAGGATATGGAAGCCAAGTGTAAGGACAGGTGTTAAGTTCCATGCCTAGAAGGAACAATCAACCCTGTGAATGCAAGACTTTGCAAAAGAGATGAAGTAGCTGCTCTGCAGAAAGGTATCTGGTCACTCTGAGAAAATCAGTTATTGCAGAAGGGTAAAAGTCAGTCTAGGGCATACACACAAGAGTATACTTTATACCGATGATACAGAAGGTAAACTTTTTCTTTCATTCAGCATTGATAGGAATGCAGCTGAAATCTTATGTCCAGTTTTGAGCACCACTCTTCCAGATAGACGTGCACTAATTTCAGAGGTATTCCAGGGCAGATCAAGAAGAATGAGTGGTGGTCTAAAAATGCAAAATCTAAGGAAACTTCGAAGAAACTTTTTCTATTTATTCTGTAAGAGAACAGTAAGGGGTTGTAGCATGACATTCATCAAATTTGCAAGAAGCTGTGGAAACTAAGGAGTAGTCTGCTCTCCATATCTGTGAGAAAAGGACGAGAAGTAATTGATGACACGAGATTTAGGTTAGTTTTTAGAAAGATTTTCTACTCAGAAGATTGATTCACCAAGGAATCAATCCTGTGAACTTTCCATTGCTGGCAGTTTTTCAGTGCTTACGTTAGACAGGCATCTGTCCAGCATGACAGAACAAGTACAGGTAATTTGGAAGAACCTCTCATGTTCCATTCCGGATTTATTTCATAAAAGTATTCATTTGTTTCACTTTTTCCATTATATGTTATCACAAATTTGTAAAACTTGAATAAATAGAATTAGTGGAAAAGGCACAGGCTGAAGCCACAGTCCAGCAAAACAGATTTAAGAAAGCATTTGTACTTCACAAGTTAAAATGCTTAGGTGCTAACCAGACTTAAGTTTGACAGAAGTAGGGTGAAATCAAAATCAAGTAGTGATAATAGTGCAGCTC
Source organism: Ibidorhyncha struthersii (assembly GCA_013398815.1). Classification (NCBI taxonomy): domain Eukaryota; kingdom Metazoa; phylum Chordata; class Aves; order Charadriiformes; family Charadriidae; genus Ibidorhyncha; species Ibidorhyncha struthersii. The sequence goes on along the minus strand of VZSZ01012184.1, from coordinate 40,153 downwards.
ATGGATTGGAAAACAAACATGAGTATCAATTTTGTTTATGTTGGGTGAGCAATGACTCAATTATGTCCCTGTTACTACTCTTGAATAAATTATTAGTGAAGAATAAAGCCAGAGGCAATAATAGGGATTAGTGTGGGGAGGTGCAGTGCAATAATAATTAGGATTCTGTGTTTACTATTTTGTGTTTTTTCTATAGTATGACATCCAAAATGCAGTCACTTAGAAAGTATTTCATTCTACACCACATTTACAGTATCATTCAAGTTTTTTAAACTAGAAATGGGGATGCAATGTCATCTTCACTTTGCATCAAAAAAAAAAAAATCTATAAGACCTATTCACTTACCTGCTTTTTAAACAACACCTTGAAAGGGATCTCTTTTCATTTTTAAAGCCTATTTTTGCAAGCAAACTAAATTTGTCTAAATATAATAATAAATATCAGTATTGACTAACGATTAGGATAGTTTGCAAGTTGGAAGTTATTTTGCATTCTTAGTTGTGGCACAAACGCTTTATTGCGGAACCCCAAACATTTTATATAGCTTTTGCAAATATGTCTATCACCAATGTAAAATCTCACAAGCCACTTACTACATTTAATTTTAGCTTCCAAAGTAGAGTTTGAAACACTAGATTTGAAGTCTTTGACCATTAAGGGAAAGAACAGTCTCTCAGTTTGAAACACCATTGTCAGTTCCCTCACCAAAAATATGAATTTAAAGTTTGAAAAAGTTTGGAAGCAGCTGAAGATTTGAACTTCACAGCTGAGCCTCATCAAATATTGACAGCCACTGCATAAAAGATATAGGTTATTGTGCAGTAGATAGTATGTATTCCCATTGACTGTGTCTTGTGGAATTAATTTGAAAGCAAATCACATGGGCAACTGTAATAAAAACAAATAAAATATTAATTTAGATATTTTCTAAAGTTTCTAGCTTGGAAATCTTTCTTTATACTTTTTAATGCAAAGAATTCCATAGATCTCAGGATTAAAACACATTATCATCTAACGTGTTACTAATAGGATGCTAATGTGCTCTTACCTTTCATTTTCATAGCAATCACTGCAAATTACATATAATTTACATAATAATTGGTATAATAATTCACATTAAAATAATTGATGTCAAAAAGCATAGATATGTATATATTTTGTTTTAGTAATGGTAGGTAACTTGATGCATTAGGCATTGATATGTATTCCTTTTTACTTAATAATTGATTAGCTATACTAAGGTATGAGGTCTAAAAAGGAAAGGACAGTAGTAAAGATGTACAAATGTAGCCAGTGTTAACTTGGGACTGCTTCTGAGTTTTGTATTCAAAATATTCATCTCAGAAAGAGAACATTCCTTCAGGGCACGTTTTAACTTTTTATCAGGGGAAAAAATGTCTCAGCTGTGCCCAGTTCTTCCATGTATTGTATGATATATTTAAGCTATTAATGGGCTACTGTGGAAGAACAACACTATTAAAGAGGGCATGGCCATAAAGCTGGGAAGCAGAACCATAGTTTACGTCGTTCTGGCTGTGCAAAAGCTCCTGGACAGAATCAAGGAGCCTGAGTGCAGAGCAGCTGCCCCAGCAAGTATGGGAGACACCTGGGGAGCCTTCTGGCACTGGCAGCAAACACCAACCAAGGCAAAGAAAAGGAGAAGGCTTGTCTGGAGCCTGGAAAGAACAGTCAAGATTTACTGCAGTTCAGAAAGCTACTGAAAGCTTTTGGATAAGAAAGCGTGAGGAAAGGACCAGCGCACAGACAACATAGCATCCGTGGGAGATACATAGGCTTTTAAGTGTTTTAATATGTCACCTAATAGATCTGATTTTTCTCTTTTTCTGGGTTATTAATTGTACTCTAGCAAAATAGAGCTTTAGAACTTTTTTTGATGTCTTTTGGCAATTCACATCAACAAAGTAGGCATGGCTACAGCCCAGGGCTTGGTGCCAACAGCTGTTTCAGCCACAGCTTGGCTTTCCTGGGGACTCTCATTGCCTCAGCAAAACATGTCCACCTCTCCTGTGCTCAGAAGGAACAGTGCCAGTCCTAAATATTAAAAGTCATAAGGCAGGTCCCCAAATTAACAGGGTACTTCAGGCACCATGCAGTTTAAAAGGAAAAATATGTCTCATTCTCTGCCTCCAGCTGGTAGTCCCATGGGGTGCATTTGTGCTACATCTTTAGGTCTGTGTTAGTTGTTGAGTTTCATACCTTTTTTTTTTTATGACACTCATCAGTCATCACTATCTTGCATTTTTTTGTTCCAGCAGCTAGATCTCCAAGAAACTTCAACTTAAAATCAAATTGCAAGCATTTTCAGCCCTGACTAATTCTGATTCCAACTGCTCAGGATTCAAAACTTCTATTAAAGAAATCTTAGTCCATGTGCAAAATAACCACAGGACTTCTCAAAAGCTGTTTTTGCCCAATGTGTATTTTAAAGAGCAGTTCTATTCAGAACAGTAAAAAACTACATGTCTTCTCCCCATGTGCATACAATGTCACTTCTGCTCCCTTCAGTGAAGAAAATAAGTGCCTAACACCTTTTATTCCTACTGGCCCTGAAAAACTAAGCCCTCTGAAACAGCTGACATTTGGCTTCTTATTACCTGGGCAATCACAAATTATTTGCCAAGTTTTCACTGAGTGACCGAGTGGTCACACAAATAAAAATTTATTAAGATAAAAGAATAGTTGGAACAGAAGAAATAATCTTTTTTATGTTTTTTTAATGGGGAAAAAAAAGTAATGTTATCTGACTTGACTTTTGAAATCAGATTGAGCTTGCAGGACTCAAAGCTGAAAAAAAGTCCTGTTTTTCTCCCAGTTAAAACAAGCAATTCAATTTGGAACCAATTCAAAGACAATAAATGTGGAACACTATGATGCTATTTCTACAAAACTGCTTTTCCAGACTGGAACTACACTTTGAAGTCAAATTTGTCAAAACATGTCAAGAAAGTGATGAAGTACCAATGGAGTCCGTGCAGCAGAAACTGAGGCGAGCCATACCTTTCCATTAAGCCACCCTCACAGTCTCAATCTCTTCCCTGCTCAGAGAGTGACAGGAGATTACTGAGATTCAGCACCAGCAACCCTCCTTACCTAGGGCAGCTCCAGGGCTCGGTATATCTTGGCTTGCTGCTCAGGAATACAAACAGCAAAGGGAGAAAAGCCATTTCATGCATGCCGTTCCTCTGACTATGGTAACACTGAAGGAAGGGACTCTATTTATTATCTCATATAGCTGTTATTATTAAGTGTACAAGATAGCCCTTCATTGCATGCTTGTTTCTCTTGTTGCTTTCCTGTTTTCTAATGAGCTCTGGAGGTCTGTTATAAGTAAGTTCTGTTCTTATTGAAATAGTGGGCTAAAATGAAGATTAAAAAAAAAACAACCACAAAATACCCTAACCAAAAACTAATGCAGCTGTGATGGAATAACATATTTCCCATTGTGACAGAAAAGAAGATATTTTGAGTTAGGTGCAGATTAAACTAGTTGACAGTTCATCACAGTTATGATCAACACTACTTAAAGAGCTAAGTTTAACAGACAGCTAAGATATTTTTTAATCTTTGAAATTAAGTAATATTAGGACCCCTCTTAATATTAGGATAAAAATGACTTCTGGGCAGAAGCACATAACAGATCTGTGTGACCAATCTTCACAGAGAAATATGAAAGCAAAGAGTTAATGTTTTAGGCAGATTTCATAAGTATATACTGCACTTCATCGTATGAGTTGACTTCTGTTTTTTAAAATATATTCTCTGCAATACAAGAAATAATAAATGCTGTAACTTGTTATAAAAGAGATTTCTAGTTATGGATCACTTCTTTTACCCTTTGTGTAAGGCAAAAAGAAGTGGTTTAAAGAGAAGGCAGAGCAGAACCCATCCCACCACTTAGAATTAAGCGTCCTATGTCAGTCATCATAATCTCTTGAGAAAAGACAGAAATGAAGAACAGACAAGAGAAAGGGATGAATCTTACTTATGGATTCCAGGTTCAGGAAGGAACATAGAGGCCTTTGCCTGGAAGCCCACAGTTTGAGTGCAAGCAGCAGAAGCCCACCCTCTCGCTCCACCTGTGAAGAACCACAGCCATGAGGGCACAACGTGGAGCTCGCTGGGCTGCCCACCATCTTCAAGGGGCATCCAGACCTGTATGCAGTATGCCCTTGGGGGTCTTTCTTTTTTCCCGCTGACTGAGAAGAGGGTAGACAATATACAGTGAGAAAAAAAAAAACATCTGTCACGCAGCCTGGGGTTAAAAATTCTGTCCTGGGGCTGTACTTGCTCTCTTTATACAGCAACTGTAAGCAGGGCACGTGCTATGGTTTGTTCCCCTTCTGACACGTTGACTGCCTCCTGGACAGCCTTGAGCATGCTGCTGACATGAGTGCCCTCATCCACCACGGCGTCCTGGGCCTGCAAGACCCTGCACAAGGGGTGTTGTGGCAGTGCCTGTCACTGAATTCAGAAGTCTGGAAAACAGGAAGGTCAGAAGTCTAGTCTGAAGGGTCATCATCAGACCACTTCTTTAGAGACATCCTAGAGGTAATCACTTATTCCTGGATCCTACGCCGTCTCTTTATTTCCCATCTTGACTTCCCCCAAAGGTACAAGAGTTGTATAAATATGCATTTATACACAAATCCAAACTTTGGACAGTTGCTACAAGTTCTTCTAACAGTATTATTTACACATACACTCAGTGCCGGATGAGAAAATAAAGTGTAAAAAGCTTCCCAGTGCTTGTAGCAGGAGCAGATTTTTGTAGGTAAACATTCATGACTGCCATTCAGGTTTCCTGTACCATAGTTTTACAAAGTGATGCGAATAAACCAAACTGTTCTTGCTGAATATTCTCACAGCTCTGTAGAAAAAGAATGACAATTCTGACTATTTATGTCATGTCTATTTTTGAAATGGTCTCCCTAGAGGGTATTTAATCTGTTTAACCTATTGAAATCTTGGTTGTTTCACACATTTCAATGAGAGCAGAGAAGGATTAGAATCTCCCATTAAAATATATGAAGGTCCCATAAATTCTAGAATTCTAGCTAGAAGCTGAAAACACTGCTATTGTCAGTTTTAAGAAAGATTCTTATCTACCTGAATCAGAGTATCCTTGCTGCCAACTGTATTTAGCAGGTGGACTATATTTCATTTTTTGGAGGCAAGTGTTTCCAGCTTACTATACTCTACTTTGAACCTCTGTTTTTACAAAACAATTCACAAATTTTAATATTGTCCCACCTCATTCCACACTTGTCTTTGAAATTATGACACTGTGAAGCTCACACAATTAGCAGCAAGATACTGCATAAATAGTGAAACTTAAATACAGGGCACATTTTACATTTTAGAATATCTAGTTTAAAGAGAAGTTGGAAAGAAAGAGAAAAAATGTGAAGTCTCAGATATTAACTGAATCTGAATATAAAAACATGACACCTCTCTAATATAGTATGTCATTGTACAGCAAGATGTCATATCAGTACCATTCTGTTGTCTGTGATAATAGAAATCATTGCACCTCTTATATTATTTAAGACTATAACAGAGTTAAAACTTGGGAAAATGCAGTGGGAAGGAAATTGCCTGCATATGTTGATAACACATGGGTCTGATGTATTTGTCATATTTTAACTCTTTTACAAAAGAATTCAATCATGTATACAAAATAAACTAATGGTCGGCATAACAGCACGGATTTTAAATTGAACCCAGAACTGTAACAGACACACAATAAAATGTCTGAGATAAAAAAAATAAAAATCAGTGAACTATAGAATTACATTAATACATGGATCAAAATGAAAATATGTTATTTCTGGGTTTTGAATGCATGTTAAAGATAAAATATGTGAGAATAAGGACAGCAAAACCATGACTGGTTATCCTACCTCTATTGTATTCACCACTGCATAAACTGAAAGCTGCGTTTGTGAATATAACTTCACGAATGCAGCCATTGCTGTCTGCATCTTTCTGGCTGTAGTTGCACAGCAAAGCAAGCTGCTATCCTGCTGAAATAGGGCAGGTCATGCCAAGTACTTCAGCAGGGTCATAATTTGCTGATGTTCAGAATGGACCAAACAGGTCGCTTTAAGCAAGTCTGCTACATTTGCACTTCAGACAGGTGTTTCTTGTGGAGGGAAAATGAGAGGCAGCAACGAGGTTCTGGACTTTGCTCTCAGGACTTTCTTATCCAACAGAAATTTCATTTAAGAGATATATCATTGTAGAGAGCTGGATATGAAAGCTCAATGATTGTTCTTCCTAGGTAAATGCTAAACCCATAAAGATGAGAGTTAACTTTGCCAGGCACTCTCTCTCTTGGTGCCTTCTCTGGTTATGAGTGATCCATTGTACCCAGGCTGCTTCAAGAGGGAGGGCTCACCAACCCCCTGGCAAACTCTGGGGCTGTGACAATTGCATGCTCCAGCTTCCTTTTGTGCAGTCAAGCTGTAGGCCTATTTCTTTCTTTCACACCTACCGGACCATTATGCAAAGGTAGGCAGCACCAGCAAAATCAGCTCTTTGTAAATGCTAGGAGGCTGCTAACCCGCCTCAACCTGCCTCGGGGCTGCGCTTCAGGGGGAGGCTCTGGATCACTCCCCTGAACAGGCACTTCAGAGATGGTTGGCTAATATCAGCTGCGAGGAAGTTTTCAGAGGAAGCTGTGACGTATGTGTTGAATACAGGCATTACAGGGCTAGGCATTTTTTGATACTGTATTGGCTTGAGACATGGGAGGATTTTAAACAGACAGGTTCCCCAAAACTTCTGAACTTTCATATTGAAATAATGATGTGGTAAAATTAAAGTATTCAGTACCCTAACAGATATCATATATTGATAGTTTACATTTAATAATCAGGGGGTTTTATCTCCTTAAAGCCTTTTAAAGTATATACAAGGATATGCATTTTTTAAGACACAAAATCATAGTATCTCCTTCGTTTATGCATTGTGATGAAACACTCAGGTAATCCCTGTGACAAAGAGGGTCAGGTATCAATAACAGCTGTCCAGAGATGCGTTCAATCCTACCGGACATTGGTTCTCTGATACTTCCTTTTTTCCCTCCAGCTTCATCCCGTGTGTTTCCATATACATACAAATAAAGTACAGAAATACAGGTAGCTAGCGCCAGTTCTCAGGCACATCACTGCCAGATTAGCTATTCCATAAACTTGTTCCCATTTTTTACAAACAAGAATATTAAGATTATTTAAGTAATTCTCATAGCCTTGTATAATAATGGCACTAGATCCATGTGATAGTAACCTCTTTCTGTGGAGATGTCTTCACCTGATCTTGCCACTAGAAAATGTGTGTGAGGCTTAGTTACTGGAGGTGGATATTTCTTAAGAACAAGAAAAAACATAAGAAACTAGAGAAAATATTGTACATGAAATAAGAACAACATTTTAAGAAAGGGCAGGTATTCTAACCAATACCTTTATCTACACGAAAACCCCACTCATCTGCTTAGTTTTTCTATACTAACTCTTCACATGTAATAGTTTCTTCCAAGCCATCGCACACATACTGAAGAAAAAGTCGAAGATGTATGCATTTTCTTCTCATTCACACAACATTCGTGCGTCAAAATAAACTTAAAACTCTAACGGAAGAGATTGGTGGATACTAATGGTCATGTAGCAAAGTAATCCTAGGGTCCCCTTAGTTTCTTGAAACTTGTCTCTGTACAAAGGCAAAACTCCCTTAAAAAAATGCCAAAGCTTCATTAAAAAGCTTCACAAGATCCACTGAAAAGTGCAGGCTAGATTGTATACTTGCTCATATTCATGTAATTTCACTGAAAAGAGCTAAACGTATCGCTTCCATGAGATACAATTGTGCAGGATTTGCCATATATCTTTCTCTTCCTCTAGTAGATTCGGGGCGGGGAGGGGGGGGGAACAAACACCACTCAATAAGTGCAAAAAGCAAAAAGCACTTGATAAAAACTAGTTCTATAAGCATTATGTCAGCCCGGGGCTGTTGCTGGCATCTACTAATTCAGCTAGCTCACAGTGAAGCCTTTTACTCAGGGAGGTCACTAATGTGAGCCTCACTCCTCCTTCTTTATACACTTATTTTCAGAAACTTCTTGGCAATTACTCTGTATGTCACTATCAAAATGCATTTGGAATCAGTCAATATACTGAAAAATAATTTGGGCAGGAAGGAAGTTGTCATAAAGGCACACAGCACACTCACAAATGTTTTATGTCTTTTAGAAGCCAGGCAAAAAAAATCAGAGGTGATCCATTGTGCAAATTTCTGATTTTTCTCAGCTGCCTATATTAAATCTTACTTTTTGATCAATTTAATAATTTTTATGGCACTCTACTTTCAAAGTTCTTCCTTTAGAAAAGGGCAGCAGAAAATTTATGGAAAATAAAGATATGCTGAGTTCAGTTTTCTTATACAGCAGAGGAATTATTAGTCTTCTGTAATATAAATTACAACCAGACTGAGTGTTTAATTAAAAAAAAATTGCAAATGGAAAAGCAATCATATTGCTCTACTCCAGAGATCTTTTGATACAGAGTTTAAATGAGAAAGAAAATTCAATAAAGATCATAATCTTTGACCTGGTTTCGCCAAAGGTTTCATTTTTATTACAGATTTGTTATGCTCTCTGAGTTTGTTTGGCTTTAGCAGCAACACACAGAACACACATTAACCACATGGAAACTTTCATCTTTTTGATGAATTAAACATATTCTCTTTGTTTCTCTTGCTCGCATCATTGACAACAGGCTTTTGTGTCCAACTGTGATAATGTCCTGTGTTCTGAACATACACGTCTCTGTATGAATCTAACAACAGGCAATTGACATCTTGATGGCTTCCTTGTCCTCCATAAGGGGATAAACAAACACGTGCATACTGCAGCCCATGCTTAAACGGAGAGAAAAACTTGTTCTGACTAGCAGGGCTTTCGTACACCTGCTACATTTAATACATATGTCAGGCACCATCTGTTAAAAAGACTCTTTTTTCACTCCTTGTGCTTTAAACAAGACACACAAATAAAGTGCTAAGAAGCTCAAACACTGCAGAGGTGAAGAAACGCGTGCTAATGGCTATCCATCAGGGCCTGGGCTTTCAACATAAAAACCACATTAGAGCAGAATGAGATCTAAATCAAGGGATTGTTCTGTTTCCGAGCTGCTCGCATTATTCACACAAGACTGCAATGAATTCACATTTACTTTATTTGTGGTGACCCAACACTACTGTGACAAAGCACTAATTGCTTTAATATATTGTGATTAAATATTCAGTTGGGAATTGCTGTTGAAATTAACGTTTGTTTTAAAGACGTCTTTGTCCTCATATCTTTTTGATCTCTTGATTGATACACAGTCAACCCTTAATTGTGAGCAATTTTGTGAGCTATTGCCTGTATTTAAAATACTCCTTTTATATTGGTCCAACTGCCTTGATTAGATAACCGAAAAAAAAAAAAAAAAAGAAAATTTCTAAATCTAATTCTTTGGGAATTTCTTTATGGAGTGTAACTTGTGTCTGCCCTTTTTTAGCTATTTTGTTTCTTAGTTTGAGTAAATCTAAATGAATTAAACCCTCTTCGCCTTTTTCTGAAAAGCACTGTATCCTGTCTAGGGAATATTTTGAGAGGTTTTCCTTCGTTGCCAGCTGATCAGTGGAAGCAGCCATGGGAATTTACTCTGCTTTTCTATAGCCACTTGACTGTGTAGCGTTTCCCTTGAGTCAGGCTTGGAATCTGGAAATGCTTTGGGTGGCAGGTCACAACTGACTTTCTTTTTGTGAGACAGGGAGATTTCCAGTTTCCATCCAATGCAAGTACAACAGCTCTCATGATGTCCTTATCCCTCCCAATGACTCAGTTCATCATTCATTTTGTTTTATATTGTAGTCGGGAGATTGCCTGAAGGAAGCCTAAATGGAAGAAATAAGAAAGCTGGTTTAAATCAATTTTTTCTCTATATACATATCAAGCTACACCAAAATTATGACCATTTCTGAACCTGAATATTGTTATCAAATGTTTTGACTGACTCTGCCTGTGTATGAAGTTATGAACAGCAGTGGGAGACCTAATTTATTTAGTAAAGTATGTGAAGAATGATTTTGTTCTAAAATATAATCTTTCCTGTACGTAAACCTAGAAAAAAAGGGAGCAATTATTCTGCTTAATTTGTTTCCTCTTTATCTCTGACGTGCTGAGTTGTATGACTGCACCAGCTGACGTGCAGAAAAGTGGGAATACTCTCAGCACTCTTAACTGTGGAGAGTGAAGATCCTGCTGACTGCTGGTGTTACACCAACACCAGTGAGCTGAAACCTACCCAGGAGTATTCCCATTCCAACTAACTACAGAATAATACTTAAACTATAGAAAATTGTTGTATATGCTTGAGTAAAGCTGCTTTGCTTTGTGGATGCAGCCCATATCAGGTAGAGAATTGACTCAAATAGCATTGTTAGGGCTTAACTGCTCTAAAGAGTTGAAAGCACATAAATAAAACCTTTTAAACCTTTAAAATCAGGACTGTCCCTTTTGGCACCTGAGTCTGCATATGTGGAGATCCACCTTGACTCCTAACAGAGATCTTCTTCTTACTTCCAGCTTGCATGAAAATTTTCTGAGCCACTATGCACAGTAGGAAATATTTGTTCTGGGTTATGCGCTCTGTTATTATCCTGATTTAGAGCTCTGTTGTGATTTTACTGTAGGTGGACAACTACCAAGGCTCTGCACAAGTCCTCAGAGCTACCGAAGATCCTGGGCACAACCAATGTCAGTAATGACGGAGACTGCCTCTCTCATGATATACCTGTAATAAGAGCACATCTGAAGGAAGTGGGTTACCTGTATTCTGGGCATAGCCATCCTAGGCATGTTTCAAGCCAAATTGCTGGCCCAAAGCTCTGCATCACAGCAATTCGGAATGAGAACATTTGACATTTTCTGCTAACATAGAGCCACTCTGCTGCCAAGAAAGTAAAGTTCGCAGGACCAAACAGAGCTAGCAATAAACAACCTAACTCCAGCATAATGATAAGAGCAATGTCCTCCTCTTCTGGGTTCTTCTCCCAGGACTTTCCGTACCATTATTTCTTAAAAAAATGTCAGAGAGAGTTGTGTTAGTACTGTATGAAAATGACCAATCAAGACAAAGAGGTAGAGAACCTTCTGCTCAGTTCTGGGCAAGTAGTCAGACTACAAGGTTAGTTGGAAAAGGACAAAAGCAAGGTGCTGCCATAAGGTTTGGGGTTTTGTCTGTTTTTTGCTTAAGATCAAAAGCTATGCATAGTCTTTTAAAAGCAGACATGTGAGGCCTGGGTGTTGAAAAGAAGTAGGTGTCTAGCATTTCCTTCACAGGCAAATGAGAGAGCTAGCCCCCTGCTTTGGATGCAATATGTGACTTCTGGAAGTTTTCTCTTGCACCTTTCCAATAACATTAACTTTAGGATGTCTGGATGTTCCCAGTACTAGGTCCTCAAATCCAGATATATGCGTGTCTGACTCAGGCTCTTTAAAACTAACCCAGGAATACTTACATATCTCTTTAGGTGAAGATTTGCAGATTAACCAAAACGAGAAGCAGGTCTCTTTTACAAGGATCTATTAAAAACTATCATTATATGAATTTGCTTTTTTATGTAAATGAACTTTGAGTGATAGACTACTCAGCAAGCTGCAAATAGAGGCGTGAGTGGCACAGAATTTTATTTCCCTTTTATTCTTAACCAAACTGAGCCTTCCAGTCTTTTGTGCCAAGCTCTGCAAACATAACCACTTATTTAGAAACACATAATGTTTTTCCTGGGACCATGTCTCCTACTTTTCCTCTGTTAATGGAAGAAAGGAGTAGCACTCCCCCCTCTGTTACCCTTACCAAACTCTAAACTTCCTAATCTGTACAACTTCTGTAAACTAATAAGCATGGGGCAGAACTATACGCATATTGACTACTACCTAGACTTTCAGGATAGAAAGTGACAGTGCCCACAAAGAAAAACAAATTAATTAAAGAAATGCCAACAGTCTGAACAACAAAATAAACCAGTGGGATGCCAAATAATAAAGCTCAGCTCTACCATTCACAAGTAGATTCCAGTAGTTTAACTATTTGTATGATGTTATATTTTTGACACAAAATATTTTTCAAAGACGCAATTGAATACCGGTTCTAGTTAAATGTGTTGTTTTCAAATAGTACTTAATTTAATCAGGTGAAATTCAGCTGAGTATTTCTCTACTATCACAAGGTTCAGATTCTAGGGATAATGACAGTGAGTTTGTACCAAAATGAGCATCATTCTTAGTAGAAAGATAAGTACTTATTTAAAACTCTTTGCTTTGCTTGAAGCTGCAGCATTCCAGCTTTGCAAAGTCTCTCAAACTTCTGACACTCATGCCTCCTTTATTCCTGACTTCCTTCTTACCAAATATTTGGGATTTGGGCAAACATTTTAATTCTAAGAATTCTGGACGTCAAAATACATTCATTTGAGAACCTAGATAGATACTTTTGCAAATTATTCTGGATCCTGAGTGTTTCCTTGCAGAAATCTTAAATGTAGTCTGTATTTTATAAATTGAAAACACCACAGTGTGTTCAAAACAGTGAACTTGTATTCTAAAGTTATGACTTAATAGTAAATATAAACAAATTATTTTTAAAAGGCAGAAAAAGAAGTTGTAGGTGACAATTATTTGATATATAGGGTTGCAAAGTGAGTAAAGATAGCAGTATTTAATTTTAGACTGGTTTCTGTCTACACATTCATTCTTACTTGAGCATAGGCACATTTAACATCTGTGACAAGCTAAATACAGCTTTAGACAAGCTAAAGCCTAAACAGGTCAGGAATCTCAGAAGAGGAAACATGTTACTCTGACTGAGCCATGCAGTGGCAGGGAGTGTCTCCACCGATCTCTCCTGTTCTTCTGCACTTAAAATGGCCTTTTTATGCTGGTTCATAATTTATACACCATATCACTTAAGGCTTGCCTCTGGATAACCATATTTTGACCTAGGTTTTTTTGAGCAAAAGAAGAGGGTCCATACATGAATGGACATTCAAGGAATTTTAGTTTGGAGTGGGAGAAGTGTGAACCAAAGGCCCAGTGGAAGAATGGTAAAGGTCAGAGAAGAGGCAGAGGAGGAATAGTTGAACACTAAATGAACTCCACCTTCGCTGTCATTCGTGACACATTCACTACAGAAAAAATGTGCTTGTTTCTGATTAATTTTCTTTCTATAAAAGGGACTGTTCTGTGGCAGCTTTTTGTTGAGTGTATTTTTTCTGCTATTCCTTTCTATTTCTTCTGCACCACCATGTGCAAACCAAACTTGACTTCAAAAAAGGTGAAAAACCACCTTCCCCAATAAATACGAAGAATTGTGTTACCCACTGCTATTTGTACACAATTACAAATGATTAATTTAAGAGAGATAATATGTTCAGTCATAAGGATTTGGGTTGTACAAGCATGTTTAACACACTGGTGGCATCACTGAGTATTTTAGAGGCATCCTCGTTATTAGAATTACTAGACCTTCTTCCAAAGACTGTCTAGGCAATCAGTCTGGTAGACAGTGCCTCTCCATGGCTAACATATTATAAAGATATACATCTGGTCTACCTATACATTACGAGCTTCTATTCTAGTAAACACATTAAGTGAGACAGAAGCTTGAGCCACCCTCAATAAAGATGCTGAACTGTTCTTTTTTGTGGGAGTCCTACTCCTCAGTCAGCCTTTTGCAAGACGAACATACTTGTCCCTCTTCAAGCTCACTATTCCACTTTAGTCATTAATTTGCCCCAGTTACCAGCCAGTGAATGAGATCAATGATACCACGATACTAAAAAGCATGGAACAAGCACAACTTTTTTTTTTTCTGGAAAAGGTCTCCAGGGAGATAACATTTTCTGGTGGCACTATAGCCTAGATTAAACCGAAAGCCATCAATAACCATCTTTCTCTGAATTTTTCTCAACTCTCCCATCTACAAACCTGTAAAAGCTAGTAGATACATAAATAAAGCCGGCACTGTAGGTTTTTGATAGCAAATAATCTATTTATGTTACTAAATGCGTGTGTGTGTACAAAAAGCTAACTGTAAATCACAGAACATGAATAAAGGGAAGTGTTCTAGTTAAAACTTGGCACAGTAGCTGGTAGTCAGACAAAAAAAGTAAAAAATAAAAAACAAAGAGCAAAACAAGCACAGAAAGTAGGTCTGCTTCTCTTTCAGTGCGTCATTGTCTGTAGCCTCTCCTTCAAAGTATTACCTTTTACAGGCACTGCACAGTTTTGGGTAGATGACAGTGCATACCCGTAAGGGTGTGCCCATGTACAGGTCATGTATTCCTTCCTTGTGAATCCTGATGTTCAGTTGCAGCTCATGTGGTGTTATGCTTCTTGAGCTAGCTGTTTATTTTCTTTGCATTTTAGTGTTGATTTTGTTTGCTGCCTGCTTTGGGATTTATTTGCATTTTCTTAATATTGTGCCTGGATATCCTGCATTGTTGATTTTTCATAAATAATTTTTCAGACAAATTCCCTGGTGTATGAATACTTGGGCAATAAATAGAGATAGTAACTTCAAAGCAGAGATTTTAATTGTAAATGAATACATACAATTGATTATATCAAGGGGTTAGTGATACAGTACTTTAATGTTGTGCTCCCATTATCTCACCACCTAAGATCTGAATCACTCCTTGGAAGCGCCTATCTCCATTTTAAATAAAGGTTGCCTGGGGCAAGTAGCCTACAAATGCTTACATTTCAGTTGCATGCCTAACATTAAATGGACTGAATCCAGGATCAGAATTTGTCTCATAGATCAGAATAATGCATCACCTTCAGATGAGAGTTGTTTTGTCTTCACATAATCTGTTACCTCTTACCTGTGTAAGCCATGGGTCAGTTAGTATGGGCCTAATATGTCAGTTCACAAAGTTATGATGGATCTATCTTGGCACTTGTCCTCATCTGAGGTGAATGAAATTCATACTGGGAGGTTTGAATGGTTGTTGAAATTCACTGGCAGGAATAATTTTGAAAATGGGTTAATTCTTTTCACAGTTGCTGCCTGAGGTTGATAGACAGAATTAATGTAACTATGTCCTGTTAATTCTGTAAATAGATATGGGAGTAGACATAATGTTATCAGGTTCAAGAGGAAAGATTTCATCTTAGTGTCGGTCTTTTCTAATTTTATAAATTCAAATTAGCTGAACTATCAGCTGTGGTTTTCCAGGAAAAAAAAAGTAACAATGTCTGTAAATTCTACACCGGGTTTACTAAACATTCATTCCAATGTATATTCCTGATTCTTAACTTTAATGCAAGAAATAGATGACAGTCCTGATCATCCAGGATATTTATCCCTTTAAGACTGATGAAATAAATAAAAGACAAGATATGCTGGGAAAGTAACTCACTATATATATGCTTCTGCAGCTGTTAGTGATGCAAAATAATGATTCCATCTAAAAAAATCAACAAATTAAATTACAAATATATTTATTTGAATAATCACAACATTATAGTGTAATAAATGAAATCTGTATCACATGTACCTGGGAAAGTCTGTTATCAAGAAAGAAGATGTGGTCCCTCCAGACAAAAATGAAAAATTCATCATTAGCAAGCGGAAAAGTATGGTTAAACCTGGCAGTATTTAAAGTAGTCCTTGGTTACTCTTTAGATTTGAGTTCTAAGCCAGCCTGTAGAATATATATGTGACTTACCACAACAAGCAATGTTGTTGTATTTTGAAATTGTGTCATTAAAAGTCTACAGTGAAATCATGGAGGATTTCATTGAATGAAATCATAGAGGATCCTAAATAATGATGGTACAGATTTGCCCATATTAAACTAAGTATGATAATTCTGCAGGTTTATACAAATACCTGAGATCATTGTAAAGTAACTTTGAGGTTGGCAACTGTGAGGACACATTCACACTTTGAGAGTTCTGAATTTGCCACTAATAAACAGCAATTAGTCATCCTCTGATGAAAGCAACACCGAACTCAAATGCGTAAAGTTTTCCTGAGTCACACACACCACAGCTGCTGTCACAAACAAATCATGCTTATCATGCTACAATCATAAAGCTTACAAAAGCTTTAAAAAGAAATGTTCACATCAAAATTTGAAATTTCTTCACCACCGTAATCCTTAAGTAACAGTTTATCATGGAAAAGAATCTTCAGGACTGTTTACAAAGCCTTAATTGTATATACCTACTTTTAATAAAACATTTTTCTGCTGTTTTGTTTCTTCATTAACAAATCTCTGTTTGCCTTTTTTTTTTCTTCATGGTTTAGTGGTGGACTTGGCAGTGTTATGTTAATGGTTAGACTCAATGATCTTAAAGGTCATTTCCAACCTAAATGATTCCTTGATTCTAAAACGTTCACAAAATAATACTAAACCAGTACCTTGTATTATGCCAAAAACAGGCTTACCAGGGAGACAAGGGAGGTGCTCTACCTTCTGACAGTGTCTAATGAGACATTTCCTCTGAGTAATATGATAAGGGAAAGAAAACATCATGGTACAATTCTTGCAAGACCACAGTTTGGGCCAGAACTGCATATGTGCTTTTGTCTTGCTCTAAACACTATGCAATGGTGCACAACAAGAGAGAATCTGGTCTCCAGTCTGAGTTCAACTGCTCCCACTTCTGGGAGAGCTGTTTACTATAGACTTCTTTGAGAGCTCAAAGAGAGGGTTGCACTGTAACACTGACTGATTCAAGAAAATTCAAACCAGTGTAATGATATGTGCACAGTTGTAAACACCTAATGTAGGCTGTAAACCTACAAACAAAGCAAAAACAGACCTCCTGGAGTCCTTTGGGGGTATTTCTGTGTGTTTTTTCCATACCAATAAACACTTGTTTTGTCCAGAGTTTGGGCAGATAAGAAACACCAAAGGGAATCCCCAGCCATGGTTTGTACACTGCTACCCTGACACTAGTAAGACCAGCTACTGAGATGGCTTCTCGTTTGATTTGGCAAAATGTATATAACAACACTGCAATGGTTCTATATGTTAAAAATGCAATCCCATGCAACACCAAACTCTGCAAATTTAGTGTCCTGAAAAACAATGAAACTGTGCATGACAGCACTTGCTTGGGTTAATTCTAAACAGCAACATTGCAGGATTTCATTCGGCTCATCACAAATGAGTGGACAGACTTCAAGAAAGTATGGCTAAAAAGGACAAGTTACTTTCTGAAAATCAAATTCCTGACTGGTTTTATCATTTAGATAGTGAAGGTGGAAAGGTGGAAAAGCACATGCCTGCATGAATTATAGCTTTTGGCTTACTGGAAGATATCTTTGCAGATTTTGCTGAAAAAAAAAAAGGTTTATAGGAAAAACTACTGTATATTACACAAAGAAAATATCCAGTTTCTTTTCTTAGATGTTATTAGTTCAGTAAAGGAGAAACAACTGCTACGTGGTTTGAAAGTAGCTGTTGGATCCTGAAATAATCCTGCCACTGAAATGTTTCTGACACCTTGGACACAGAGTTTAATCTCTCTAGCTCACATTTTTATTTGTAAAATTAGGATAACAATATTTAATTGCTTTCCTTAGTGAGGATAGTATAAGAATTCAATAGTTAATATCTATACAGTACTTTGGTTATGTAGAATTTTATTTAAGTGCCAAGCAGTATTAATATTTTTTAAATATAAAAATTGTATTTATGTACTGTCTTCAGTTTCTTCAAATAAGCAGAAAAGCATTGTGTATGTGAAACATGTAGAACATAATTTCACAACCAAATTGAAAACCAACAAGAAAACAAATTATGAGAAGTAAATGAGTATGCTAAATGGAATATAATTAGCTTTGACTTATTTTATCCATACATGTTATCCTTGACAAGACAAGCTTATTGTACGAGCTCATTAACTTGAGTCTGTGGTTTGAGACCTGTTTTCTAGTTCAGAAAGATGTGTTTCGTTTTGGACAAATTAGCTGAAAATTATTTCAGCATTA
Organism: Ibidorhyncha struthersii; assembly: GCA_013398815.1. NCBI lineage: Eukaryota > Metazoa > Chordata > Aves > Charadriiformes > Charadriidae > Ibidorhyncha > Ibidorhyncha struthersii. Next base: position 22,081 of record VZSZ01012184.1, on the reverse strand, counting down.
TGCCAAAAATCTCTATAGTGAAATAGACTTTTTCTGGAGTGGGTCAAACCATTCAACAATGTCAAAAAATCTTCCTATTGCATTTATTGTAAAACTTCCAATAACTTCAACAAAGGCAAAATTATTGAATAACATGAAGCACACTTGGAAAGGTTGCTCTATCATGTATGATAGGTTTCTTTTTTGTATAATAATTTATGTTCTAGCACCTCCAAAATTTATATAATTAGTTTCTCATAGGTCTCTGTGTTGATAATCTCCTGTAACATGCTCTGTAACGCTGAAGACAAACAGAATGTACTCAGTGAATACTGTGTGCCTCTAAAGGAGGCTAGTGCCAACCTATTTAGGGCTTTACAGAACATCGTCTCTGCATTGAACAGTGTCTCTAAAGGAACAGAAAGATGTTAAAGAAATTGAAGGACAGGGGTCATCTGCTTGTATCAGTTGAACAAGCAGAACGCTGTGTTGTACATCATCAAAAGACTCTGAACTGTCCTCCTGTGCAGGAAAAAACAGTACAGGCCATGTTACAACAGATTAACCTGAATTTAGCAATGGCATGGATAACCGTAACAGTGTGCTCCAGAAAGGAAAACTTCACCCTGCAAACCAACTCACTACAGCCACCTGAAGATCACAGCTGATGGATCCAGAAGAACTCTGAGCTGTCAAGAAACCCAAAGCGATTGCTTCTCCTTACAATCTCCCTCTAACAATCATAATATCGATAACAGCCCCCATCCATCCCTCCTGTACGATCAAGTACTCCCTATAATTAAAAAAAAAATCTCTGCATATTGACAGGGAGGCAAAGACAGATAGCTGACATTCAGCATACTATCTCAGCTGAGAAAGAAAAGGTAATATCTCTACTTCAGAGACAGGAATATATAAAACCGTGCATTATAACAATGCAGGTGATATCACAACCACAGAAAAGTCTCAGGCTTTCTTCTTAGTGTATTTTTTATTTATACATAGACACACACACACACTCACAAAAGTATTTGGCAGCTGTTTTGAACAGATGGAGTCCTATAGATCTCCAGGGGAAGAGCCTGTGAAAACATAGACAAAATACGTATTACCATCCTTAAAATACTCTATGAAAGAAATAAAGTACTGAAGACAACTCTTACCCGCATGTCCAAAATGAGTCATAGCTCCCAAATAATCCACCAGTACCTCAGGGTCAGATAAAGAACAGCGTGATCATTTAACATGTGGTCAGCTGCATAACCAGTTATGTTATAGTCAGTTACTGCAGATTCTGGGCAACAACCACATCCTAAAACTGACATTCTGGAAACCAAAGGCATCAAGATTTTTGAAACCAGATTTTGCAAAGAGTATTCTTAAAACTTTCCATAATGGAAGAGATTTTTATATAGAATGGAAAAAGAAATTCACATACACTCATTTTTTGACTCATCCAGGAGAAAAAAATAATCCAGTACCTTTGAGAAGGATTGATCCTCAGGCAAAACAAAATCATACTAGGAAACATTGACATTGCTGACTTTTACTATCCACTTAATTCTCTCTATTCAGTCTCAAAAATTCTATCTCAGAGCTTATTTTGTTTTGCAACTATATCTCTGTGAATTCAAAATAAAGTGGCTTTAGAGTTCAAGGAAACCTCCAACATGGATTATAATGTCTGCACAGAAATACATATTTGCATAACAAAGTATCTATCTTGCTATAATCCTAGTTAAGAAGGATTTTTTTTTTTCTTGGAAGATAGTTCAGAAAGTTATACTGTCAAAATGTAATCAGAGTTGGATTCCTTTTTTCAGGTTTAGTGACTGCATGCAAATAGATTTCAGAGGAATTTCCTAATTGAGCAAAAGGCAGCAGCATCATGGAAAGACAATCCGTATTAGAGATATAGATCATAGCTTCTAGAAAAGTAACTAATGGTAAAGTAAACATCTTCAAGCTGTCAGTAAATGTACCTTAGAGGATTCTGAAGGATTCTAAAAGGTTTTAAAGATTAGGTGTCGTAAATTAGGTATCGTAATTTGTCCCCATTGTCATTTAAAAAGTACTATTTATCCAAGCCTATTTGTCTACTTTATATAAATCCCTCTTCAAGATTTCTCTGGAAAAAAGTTCATTGGGTACATAAGTTGGGAAAAATTCTATTTTGCTGTGTTTTGCTCAGCTTACTCCACTCTTTGAATTTGTTTCAAGTAATCCAATAAAATATTTACTTCTGTGGCTCATTTCCACCACTTAATTGTTTTATGATTAGTCTTTAATCATCTAGAACTTGGTTCAGCTTCTCGCCCAGAAATCTATAGTACCACCTAAGATGCCTGAGGATATCCAAAGTCTCCACATAGAAAAGGCAAATATAACACAGGGCTTACAAGAGGAGACTGATTCCCTCTGGAGTCCCAGCTGAGAGTTGAGCAAGATATTACTATATCAGGTAAATCAGATGTGACCACCTCCTTTCACACTCTTTGCTCTGGGCCCTGGGTTGGAGATACAGGTTTCATTTCTCTGTTTGCCAACAAAAAGTTCTTGCACAACCTTGAAAGAGATCTCTTCCTTAATTTTTCATGGGTTCAAGAGAGGCAAGAAGTATTTTTTTTGTCATCTGTCTTGTATGGCCACATCCCCAGAAGCATTTAGGCACGAACTCGCCATATATATTTCAGTGAAAGGTTAAGTGTCCTCCAAGAAACTGAGCACCCTAAGTCAGTACTTAATGCAGCTCTGACGTTAATGCAGAAAGACGCATATGAGCACCAACAGTCCTGTCAATTTACCCTGCATGTGCACCATACGGCATGATGGTCATGAAAGCAAAAAGGCCTTCTTAGCTCACTCCTCTACTCTTTCCTCTGCCAGAAAACCACCTTTTTGCCTCCAGGCCGGAGTATTTATGTAGTGCTTGTGATCTTGACCGGGGACAGTGTATACAAAGGAAATATAAATCATACTAAAAAGGCTAAACTCTAGCCATAAGGTCATAGGTTTATGAAATGAAGACACAAGAAGGTTATGAGCCTAGCAGAAAGAAAAATAAATGCAGACTTACTCTCAAAAGAGCTCTTTTAGCCTATTAACAGAAAGCAACACACACTTTACATATGGGGTGCAGTCAGCTAAGTGGCTGTAGCACCAATTTTAGATTATTCCTAGCTATTCTTTTATTTTCTCTTAATCGCTTGGGAATTCAAAACATATGACAGCTGCCGGCCTCACTGCTTTTCCTAGTAACAGGAACTCCTTGTTCCTGCCAGGGGCAGCAAAGGTGTACACCTTGGCCCAGCTGGCCCTCGCTCACCCTAGCCCAAACTAGCTGCCGAGCTCATTGCCTGAGATAAGTAAGATGCATTACTGCCTGGAGTGCCTCGTCTGCTCTACAGTTCCAACGTGATCCCACCTGATAAGTATAAGCTATACATTTAAGTCTCTAAAGAAAAGATGCATGATTTTTTTCCCCATGTGATCTCCTTGAACCCTGTGGCTTTCTGTCTGGGTTTGCACCGTGCAGGTGCTCTGCCTCAGACAACAATCTAGACAGCGCTTTTGTCTTCCCAGCCTTCCAGTGTTGAGTGGGAATGTATTAAAGAACGCATTTGCAATATATTTAAAACCTGATTTCAAAAACCAATTTAGTTAGCTATCTCTCTGCTAACAAAGCCCAAACACTTAAAAGCAAGGAAATGAATAGATGCCATCACAAACTGTCCACTGCTACCTCAGAAATTAATGCATATATCTCATCAAGTGTAATGAAATGCATATTTCATTACAATACAGTGACCTTACCACTGACCCACAGAGAGGTGGGTATTATTAGATGGGGGCTTTTGTTATCTTGATTTCAGTAGCAGAATATTTTCTTTAAAGAAAAGCTGTTACATGGACAACACTAGCAGCTAATTAACTATTGACAGCAAAATGCCATGGTAAGATACTTGTGGTACATTAAGAAACTGTGTATATCCTCAAGCAAGGGCAGAAGAATGGTTCCAGTTCACCCAAGATTTATGGATGGATTCTGCCTACTGGCTTTAATTGTCTCACATAGATGCTACAATCAATACTTGAAATGCCCTTGCCTGGTCCTAGCAAGATGACTCTGATTACCTAAATTACCTGCCTATTGTGCCTACACTCAGAATATAGTCTGCAGAAATAAATTAAAAGAGCAGGAAGCCCTGCAGAGTGAATCAGAGTGGGATCATCTATTTTGCCTTGTAATCAAACTCTTCCCAGTCAAGCCCTTTGTGCAGTTGCCCCAGTAGGTCTGCGGAAGAGATGAACCTTCACTGACCTTGGTAGCTCTGAGTGCATGCAAGGACTCCTGGCCACAGGCAGGTCTCCAAAACCCACCTTCTGTAGGGCACCTGGGCGGTTCACCGCAAACTCTCTCCTACTCCACCTTCAGCAGAAAAGTTGGAACCAGTTTCATGAACTTCAAAATGTTACCACCTGTGCAAGTAATAATTGGAGCACTGCAAGATCTAGCTCAGTACCTTCATGTAAGACCTGTAAGACGTTTCTGAAAGTCCTGGGCACCTCTGCAGGGTGAGCAATGTTAGCATTGGTAGGAACTCAGGTGTTTACAGGACTCAAACACATATTTTGACAAACAGCCTGTGTAATTACATTTTTTGTTTACTTTCATAGGGGCTATGTTGTATTTACTGCACAGTTGCCAGTAAACATATAATATTTTACATATGTATTTGACTTTGGTTTACAGTTGAAATGTTGTTTTGCAATAAACTGTCTGTCTCGGCCTTTGTAAGAGTAATACAGAAGCACTGAAGCTGGTAGAAATACCTGTAGCTTAACTAAATTTGGGAACATTGTGTCTGTTTATGTGCACAGAAAACCAGGTCAAACTTGTTTGTTTATTCTTTAGGCAGCACCAATTTTAGATTATTCCTAACTATTCTTTTATTTTCTCTTAATCACTTGGGATTTCAAAATGTATGACAGCTGCTGGCCTCACTGCTTTTCCTAGTAACAATGAGGAGACTTTAAATATTGTGTTTGTTTATGTATCTGGCATTTTAGAAGGCAGGAAGTTTCCTTTTATTTATTATTTTATTTAGATAAACAAAATAAAACTTGCCATACATCTTTGCTTCTTTTCTTTATTCTTTTATTTAGACAGATAAAATGGAAGTTGACATAAATTTTTGTTTATCAGTATTATAAATATTACCCACGTTCCAGCAGCACTTGAAGTCACCGTAGCGATATGGAAGCCCTCCAGCCCTAGCTGCTGTACAAATATGCCAAAATACACTCCCTACTGCCAGAAGAACCCTAAGACCTAAAGAGAGAAGGCCATGAGGAAAGGTTAGGCAGAGATGCTTCATGTTGGTTAGACAGTGTCGCCTCATTTAAACAATGCGCTTCTTATCAATGTAGGAAAGAGTATAGTTGAAATGTCTTGGTCTTTGCACTCCTATTTGACTTCTAGTTTTCATTTTCATGCCAAGTTTTCTGTAGCAGAATGTGGTATGAGGGGTGGAAGAATGTGGGTGTGAGTTATTACCACTCTTGCGTGCATGCGAATAGGACAGTACTAGGGGAGCGAGAGGGAGTGAGAGGGAGTAAGGGAGTAAGGAGGGAGTAAGGAGGGAGTAAGGGAGTAAGGAGGAAGGAAAAGACAGAGGGAGTGTGAGACACAAGAAGAACTAGGGGACACTTGGCTGAAATACTGTTTGGTAAGCAGCAGCACACGGTTTCATGGGAGCATGAGAATGTAAGACAAACATCTCCCTGGAGGTACCAGAACTGTACCACACTGTGCCGTGTGTAAACCCCATTGTTGACCAGCAGCTTATATTTTCCTCCCTCCAGTGTTGGTAAGGCTCATTCTGTATCTCTACTCTGACTCTTTCCCAGACTTCACTTCTAGCTAATTTTGTGTCTGGACTGTTTATAATATGTTCATATGCTCCTCGGTATTAAAAGTCTCTTCTTACACAGCTTCTGTCTTCTTTTTTCCATCATTTCAACCCCATTTCTTCACAATTCTCATGCAATTTGTGACAGTGTTTGCTTTTGTTGCTTCTTCACATCTAGACTTTAATAACTAAACCCTGATTCTGATCTCATGTCCACATATACAAACCCAGACCAGGAAGGTTGTAGTCAATCTGGTTTTTATCTTCCTCCTAATCTATATGTTACCTCAGACAAAAATTTGGAATTTGTTCTCATGAATTCAAAAGAATATGACAAAATCACCGTACTTAAATAAAATGACAACTGTCTCTCTTTGATCCCGGTTCCGCAAAGTCCTTGCACCATGCCTAACATTTAGCCTGAGCATAAATCTCATTAAAATCAAGCACATGCTTAAGGCCCTAAAATAAGCTCTCCTGGCAACAGACATCTGTAACTAGTTAGAAACATTTAACCATCCATAACTATCTTTCTGCACTGTGCTCCTGCTTCTATTGCTGCATTATCAATCTTCATTCCTGTCTCTTTGTGGCTGGACAGAAATTGCTTTGGTTCTTGAAAATCTAACTCACTCAAATTTATTCCTATCCCCTTCCCTCCCTCCTTTCTGTGCATGTAGAAATCTTTCCTATCAGCAAACCTCACTGAAAAGCAAACGAAATGCACATCCTCTGTGTGTCACAGTGACTTTGAGCCCTCTTTCCTCTGTCTTCTGTTACTTTTTACCCTAGAAATTCTGCATGCCCCCTGTGGGAAATGTGGATAGTGCATGGTTTTCACCTTTTCAGTTTCAGGTTATTCAGCAAGATATTGTGTGGGTCCCATTAATGGCTTCAACCTCCAAAGTACAAGCTTTCAAACCATGACAAGCTTTTAAAAATACTTGTTTGCAATAGCTTTTTAACCTTTTTTTTTTCCCTGGATTGTTTCCTATTGTAATAAGCAATCTTCTCAGAAATATCAAACCCCCTCCAGCAATATTTTCTCCTCACCAGATTTTTCTTATAAAGCTTCAACCTCTGGTTTGTTTCTGGCTTTCTTTTTTTTTCTTTTTTGCCTTTTTTTTTTAAAGTTCTCTATATATGTCAATAAAATCTATTCCATACATAGTATGTCATGTCTATCTCCAAAGGGGATTACGAAAAACAGTAACTCAGGTCTGTATGAATTCTCTATAATCTGTTTACATTAAAGTTACAGATGAATTTTTAACTGTTTGTTCTATTTGAATCCTTCCTTCCTATTCTATCACTATCCTCAACCAAACTTATGTTAACGACACATTTGAATTTCAGGGCAGATGTTGTTAGGCCGGGGATGCATTTTGCTGAGTTTTACGAGGTGACTGACAAGTTAGATATCATGACAAACAGGATCAGGGTGCAGGAGGTGGAGCCAGAGGTAGGATCTGAAGCGTGCAATTCAGCCCTATTGCTTTGGTTGCAAGCCAGCAGAAAGTTTCCCTTCTTTGACTTTTAGGACATACTACCTTGGTCTTTAATGCACAGATATGTGAGATGTTTGTGTTAATGCAGGTGTAACGGGACTATTCACCCAAATGTTCAACAGGAAAGGATGCACGCAGTCCTAAAATGGAACTTTGTTTAGTGATTTTTTTTTAAAAATCACTTGGTCTCTGATCCTTGAAAGTATTTGGCATCCTAATTTTCAATTAAAATCAGCTAAATCGCTCCATGAAATAAATGGCTGCTACATGTGTAAATACCATTTAATTCTGGACCTTTGATCTTTTAGAGGCCTTTTTACTGGCCTCCAGAGAGGTCCGTTAAACTAATGAAATAATTAACATCAACTATTTTGAGTCAGGGCTGAAACAGAAAACCTCAGATTTTCTGGTTGCATGGTATTAGAAAGAAGTGAATCCCTTTCATCTAAATATAGCTCTCCCTCCACCATCTTCATATGTAAAATTCAGAAGCTTAACTCCACCACTGGTATCAGTGAGATGCTTTTCGTGAGCCACTTTCAGAAAAAGCCATCAGAAATTGTTGCTAAATGTCATTTTCAGTATCAGCATTGCAGTTTCTGTCCAGTGCAGATTAAAAGTCTCTTTCAAGCACCACTTTGAATTAAGCAAATCACAGTAGCACTCCAGCTACTCCATAATCTCTACTGGAACACTTTCCTGGCGTATTTAGACTACAAACGTATTGCTATCAGCACCATGGAAGTCAGGGGACTGTGAAACCTCTTTGCTACAAGACTCCAGAGGAGAATGAAAGCTTTTAATTTTTAGCAATCTCTTTACGGAGTACAGTATTAGTGTGGCAGGGATAGTTTCCTTTTAGGGCTAGGCAAATCCAAGTCGGTAATAAAACAAACTTTTATTCTTTGTATTATATGTTTGCTATGACTCAGTTTTATTTAAAAATCTCTTCTCTGTGGAATATGTTGTTCAAAATGCCTGAAGTAATAATTATTACAATTAATAACATTACAGTATTTCAGTTTATATATTAATGAAGAGAGAATTAATGATAATTAGTTATATCTATTAAATATTAGAAACCAGGAAGCATTTAAGCTGAATATAGCATGTTTCATTTGGTTTGGGTTTTTTTTTCATTTACAACTGCATAAAACAATATATATTGCCTCCTTAGTACCTTTATTGCACAGAGTTTGGTGATTCAAATGCTCTGTTTAAAGTACAAAGTAGGCACTGCTGTGAGGACATACACATGAACACAAAAGATCAAGTGTTATAGCCAGGATTCATGCCACCGGCTTCAGGCAGTTACTGTTACCATTCCATATCATAAATGTAGAGAGAGAAGAAACTCATGAAAGATTCATGCCTTTGGCAGCCTAAGTCACACTTTGCAGGTGACTAACTTGCACCATGGGGCAGTTTTATACAGATATTTAATCATTTAAGCCCATAACCTAACAGGCATTTAAGCCCCTACCTTCCGTTGCAATAAATTTAACAAGGGCACCTTGGTCGGTCTGCCAGTATCTAACAAGACTTTCAAAAGCATCTAGGTACCTAGGGTAGAATTCAACCCACCTAAAGTCAGGTGTCTCCAATGTAAGTATCTATAGCTCAGCTGGGCATATGCATTCTGATTACAGCAGGTAGATAAAAATAATCAACAAACTCAGTGAAGCTCAAACCACGACAAGTTAACAGTGTGATACCTACATCGGATGTAGATGTTTGCTCTCGAGTGAGGAGCAAGCACCCAGAGCAGTGACAGTGAAAGTCAGCAGAGCTGAACCCACACCCTTTCTGTAAATCAAAATTCACATAGAATTTACCTTCCTCTTAGCCAATACTCTGCTAGGCATCTGAATACCACCAAGGAATTGGTCCTCACAACCCAGTTATGTTCCCAGTGGAAAATCTCCTCAGTTTCAATGGAAGTTAGGTCAGACTCTGACAGTAGCTCAAACTAAGAAGTTATAACAATCAATCACTCTGTATGGCTATGGCCCAAAGTAAGCCTGATCATACAAGCGTGCAAAAAGGCAATGTTTGAGGCAAAATTAAGCTGCATTTGCTTCTCAGCCTTCTCAAATGTGAGACTTAGTAAAGTAAAGCCTCATCTGGTCTTACTCCTGCTTCCAGATGGGGCTGACTTTATGGCTACCTAGCAGCATTCTCATTAATGCAGGGCAGAGTTTCTATGTATTACTTGTCTTCTGCATCAATTTTTCATTTGCAGTTTATTCACAGAACTCTTTACCTGTGCCCTTGAAGAGTCATCTTCTTCAAACGACTGAACTGATTGCATTACACAAAGTACACCAGTAAAATAGTTTTGGGAAGTGAAAAAACATTTTACTTTTTTCAAACTATTCCTTATATTCATAATGCCAAATCCATCACTGGGTAAGAAAACAACATGCTAGCAGCATGATTATGACACTAGTTATCCCTTTGAATAAATCTACTTTATGAAATATTATGAGATTGGCTAATTGTGGAAAAAATCAGGCTAGAAATTAAGTGCTCATTTTTTACTAGAAGTTAATTAACTAACGCCTGTATTGGGTGTATTATATGTTCTGTATTGTTCAAATTATTTATAATAAAATTGGCTGTCTTTCTCAAAGTTGTGCAGTGCCTTGATCAGAAGTTGCAGTCTTGATGTATCTACTACTTGGTGAAATTATGTCTTGCATTACAAGAAGACAGGATGTCTGACCATTGTGGTCTTTTCTGCCCTTAACATCTGAAGCTTTTTCTCATACTGACCTTGAATGAAAGCCCAGAGAATTTAGTGGGAAACTTTCCACAGGTTTCAAAGGACACCTCCCTGCAAAATGGCTATAATGTGCAAACTCACTTTTCAGGACTCCTGATGGCTGGGACAGAAAAATAGGGTTCCCTTTACCCTTGGAAATGTGATTTTCTTAGTGGAACAGAGACCTTCTATCTGCACAAGCATGAATTTTACACACCTTTCAGGATTGCTGCCTGTTACACTGAGTAATACAGTACTATGTAGGTTGTTCAGTGGAAAACATGCAAAAAGTTAAAATTAACATCACAGCAGGGAAATTAATTTCTGGATATTATTTTAGTGTTGTACCCTTATAGTTAAATGAGTAGGGGTGTATTGTATGCAACCGTGTATGAGGACCAATTTCCTGTCATCCTGAGCCCAGAAGTCATCTTACTGAAGATATGAAGACTGGCTTAGAAAAGCAAGAAGAGTTTGGCCTTTAAATTAGTTTGGGCTTATTATCTTGGGGAGGAAACGTAGAGTGTAGTTAATTATGATTGCTTCTCATTATGTTACTCATTAATAAATCTCTCTTTCCCATGCTTAAGTGCCCACCTTGCTGAGAAAAGTGTGTATTCTATTTACATCTAAATTATGGTGTTGAATAATTTCAGTGGGCTGTATATGACATTCCTCAAATTTTACTTACCACATGACTTCCCTAGGTTTCTCAGGTTGGTACATTCAAGATTAATGAGACATTGGCTCTCTATTAGGAAGCTATTTAAGAATATACATATAATTATTGTTATTTATTACATGAATTAGTATAATCTGACTTTTTTATCAATACAAGTTAACTAAATGTTGTCTGGTTTACCCCAGCGTAAGGTCCCTAAATAGGACATTTTTTATGGACATTGTTCTGCTGATGACGGCAAGTCAGACCACACACAGAAAGGGTCAAAATTTCAAACAACAGTCCTCTGTTTTGGGGACCGCCATCTACACACACATTTGTTCATTTGGACCTGAGTTAAGAGTAGTAGACAACAGACAAAAGTGGACAGGCTGATGCTTTTTATTCATTTCGTATGCATAGCTGTTGCCCAAACAAATGGGCACGATCAAACGTGGCCTCGCAAGTGCTGAGAAAACACATGTGGTTTCACTGGTACCCTTCTGGGTTCCTATAGGTAGCTTTCTGTGTTCTCTGAGTGCAAATAGCCAGTTTCAGCTTGCACACAATCAAATGGAGTAATACTGTGGGAGCACTCATTAATTTTAATGAGATTCATTTCTGAATAAGCTGCTGTTCCATGAGAGTAAAGGTGATCATGTCTGGTCCAGAGACATTGCTGTAGGTTGCTCCACTGTATCAGTCCATATTTTTCCAAACTTGTATGACCTGGGTTTGGGGTTTGGTTTGGTGTTTTGGTTTTTTTTGGGGGTGGGGTGGTGGTTTGGGGTTTTTTTTTGGTTGTTGTTTTTTTGTCTCAGCAAAAACCAAATCTGGCCCCCATGTCTAAGAGGATTCCAAAGTACATCTAGAATACAAAGATGTTGATAAAAATTAATTTGTTCTGATTTGTTTTTTTTTTTAATTGACATCTGATGAGACTTTATTTCCAAAGATTCAGTGGCTTTGCTGTTGTTCAGGGGGAATATCTTGAAACTACACATCAAAGCTAATGTAATTTCTGTATTCTACTAACATTGTTCTTTAATTGCTAAGATCTAAAGCACAGGTACCTGACTAGAATGAGTGTGATCCCATAAAGTTCTCTGTGACATCACACTTTGTGTCACAGGGAATAACTACCTGACCATAGGCACTGCCTGGACAATTCTAATAACAGACCAAGATTTGATCTTCAGCCAAAAAAACACCAACAGGTAAGTTGTAAATGTGATTTTTGGAGGCCAAGTCATCTTCAGCCTGGGGAGTTTTGCAAAACTGTGTCTCTAAAGGCAGGGAGCCAACAGTGCTGTAATCAAGAAACTTGCAGGGATACAGAAATTTAAATAAAACCATGTTAGATGATGCCTAAGAAGCTACATTTCACTCACTTAAATATAATCTAATATACTGTTAGTCCTATATCTATTGTCTAATTATCACATGGGTTTGCTTCTTGGGTAAACTTTCCCTACTGTCTGCATGGAACATTCCCACTTTCCATACACTTAACTGCCAGGTTTAATTCTTCTGTTACTAAATTCGAACCAGCTCTAGTTCTTGTCTCCAAGTAATAGGGTCATAGTGTAAACAAAGTGAATGCAACCAGATACAAGAATGTCTTACATATCACCCAAAAGCATATCTTACATGTCACTGTACAAATCAGATTTGTCACTCCAAGCCTCTGCACTCTGAACACAGCTGTAGCACTGGTTAAATGACAACTACAGAAGTGACAACAACCTGGAAGTATAAGGGTCCTTACCCACAAAACACTGAGGAATTATGGCAATATCATCATGAACAGATAATAGAGAGTTCATTTGCAGTGAATTATAAAGGGCCTAAAAAATTTGGTTTTTAACAGTCCTCTTACGTCTGCCTTTTTGACTGCATTCAAGGCTGCCAATGGGTTGCCTTGGCAGACAGAACGTACCAAGAATTACAATAATCCATTCTGAGGAGGTCATGAGAACATGAATCTAATGAATCTAGGCTAATAATTACAGCTCATTTAATTACCTCTGAGATAAAGCAGGAGCTGTAATTTTTTTATAATTGATGTTGCTGACATCTCTGTACCTTTTAAGTGTATTAGTTGTAAAATCTGCCATGTTAATGTTGAAGTTGATAAAAATGTCACAAAGTAAAGCAAAGGTAATGGAACAGAAGAGTCTCTAAATGTCAAATAAGTGGAAAGGTATTGATAGATAGATACTTTACTGCCTTTATGCTGCTCATGAGCTCTGCAATAAATGTACAACATGTGTGAGAAAGTGAATCAGGAGCTCCTGGCTGAAATAATGTCAAGGTTTTGTTTGGTCAGATTTTCTCAATGTAATTCTAATTTTTTATACTTGCCTTAGGCCATTATCATGAAAGCAGACTAGACACTTGATGGAGGAATCCATGTTATTATACAGACATCCACGTTAAAGTATTGGATAGCTTCAGGCCCTAAACCTGGTCAACTTGTAATTACATGGCTACTATACTCAGGTAAATTGCCTTGTTGAAGTTTTGTATCTGCCACATTGGGAATTTGGAAAATAGTACCTTTAACAATTACAAAAAATATCTACCTCAATAACGATCTTTTTTTATACAGAGCATTGATTATTCTTTCTCCATGGACTGATCCTGCACCTCTGCACCAATGAGAGTTTTACAATCAATGAGAGTTTAACTTCATTGGGAATAGGAGCAGGTCTTCTGTGCCTAATGGACCTTGAAATTAACACAACTTCTTTATATTTTTTCTTTTGCTCCAGCACTCTCAGTGCCAGTGCAGATTTCAAAGAGGTGTTTCCAGCCAGCTCACTCTCCCCCTGCTGGACCTTGAACAGCAGAGGACAAACAGAGCGGAAGGTAAGTCACACATGGACAGAAGAGTTTGTTATGCATCCTTGGTTGGTTGGTTTTTGAAAGTCATGTTTGCCTTCAACAATAATATAGTATCCCTTCCTTCCGCATGTCTTAGGCAATACCTTGATGGCCAGGGATATGGCCTGTGAATCCAAAGGACACTATGGGATAGTCTTGCAGAGCTCAGCTCTCGGTGCAGTGGGACCTCTGGCAGTGGGCTGAATAGTCAGATGTTCTTTCTCCCAGCATGTGGCATTGAGATTACCAAGAAGCAGCAGCTCAGAGAGCACCGGCCCTCTTCCTACACTGTGACCCTGGTCTTCTCCCCATGAAAGGGCTGTCCAGGCATCAGGGAAGAAGGGGAGGTTTGTGGAAGAGACATAAGATCAAGGTCTAATGCAGATAGCCTGCTAAAGTTGTATAGGCCTGTTCATCTGCAGAAGGAGGGAAATAATAGGTACTTTTTCTGCCTTAATTTAGGTTAAAAATTCTTTGAAATTATCTCTGCCTGCATTAGCTTACCACCTAGTGCTACTACATTTCTTGATGCCTATTCTAACTGTATCCATCATGACCTGTTATAAAAACAACAATTTATGAATATTTATTGTTTGTAGAATCATTTGACAGATAATAGCTAAAGTGAATCATCCTGCTGTCTTTTTAAACAAAACACAGGAGTATACACACACACAATCCGGTATAAAAATACCCACTCAGACCTGATCGTATTTTTCATTGGTGGCACATAAACAATAACTTCTTCCTTTGTGGAACCATTTTAAAACCACAGCAATAGTTTTAAATTCATCATAGTAGTTTATTGTTTTCCTGACATCTTTTGAATTATATTCATTGTACAAATTTAATTCATTTATGCATTCAGAAGGGAAAAGACAAAGTTTCTTTCTGTGGTCCAACACGTGGCTGATCGTCATTCTGGCTTTTGATACTTCACGCAAGGTTTACCTGCAAAACTCCCTTTATCTCAACAAAAGAAGAGGAACATTGATTCAGAAACGTAACGTGGACATGTAACAGTGAAAACTGGGCAAACAGGGCTCTGGTGTCACCGACAAATAGACCCTTTTGGAAACTACAACAGTTCAAGAGGGAAGAAATAATAAACTCTTTCCTTCTGCTTCTTCGATCTTGAATTATACCGATGAAAACAACCCATTGCAGGAAAAGAAGAACAAGGTCATCCCTAAGGGACACAGCATAAAAAGTGAGAGGATTATGCACTTTCACCCCTCTTAGCAGCCTGTTGCAACACAGCAGTTTTAAAAACTCTATGATAATGACAATAGAAAGAAACCGTACAGTCTCCTCACCTGCTTTAATAATCTCATATAATTGACCTAAGAAGTGACATTTAAAGTGTTATTTAGATACTGCCAGCTAGCTGGTTGCGATCTAACACTTCAAAACTGTACTGATAAACTGGAGTTGCTGTAAGTCCACTTATGGTGACATGATTTTGAAAGAGCAGAGGACTCATGGGTCCCATAAGCCCTTGAAGTAAAGCAGCAATAAAGTTTGTAGCTCCTACATGACATCATGATTACATTTGTTTTTCTTTTTTAGAGTTTGCCATGTATTAGCTGTCTCTAAACTCTATGGAACAGATCTTCTATTTACTAGTAATTTAAGAACTTCTCAAGCAGAAGAAACAGGCTTACAAAACAAACACAGAAACAGACCTCCTCTGCATGAAGGGTGTCTCCCCTGTGACTGAACACTCCAGCCCATCCAAATATCTCATCCACTTCAAAGTGCACTGATAGCCAGACAAGGGAATTTTCCTTCCTCCGAAACTTAGGAGCATCTTCATAACATTTCTTGGAACAGGAAGAATGTCAAATTAGAGCAAGTCAGGAAAGAAGATGACTAGGGAGATGAGAAGAAGGTATTAGTAACAAGATGGGCATACTGATGCTGCTGGTCTTTCAAGCCCAGTCCCACCTACCACCTATACTGTTCACCTGCAGGCACAGACTTATGTTGTTCTCCAGAGCATATCTAAGTAGGTAGAGCTCATGTAACTGTGAACCCAGCTCCTCCAGCCAGAAAGGCTGGAGCTAAACACCTTCCAGGCCTGTCCACCAGCAGAGAGCTCAGATATAATTCTTGATGGGTCTTCAGGTGACTTTTACCTCAACTAGCTCAGTGTAGACACTGACTGAGCTAATCCCCCTAGTTCATGGAAAGAAGCAGGTGCTTTACAGGCAGGAGTTATCTGACCTATTTTACATGACTAATTTAAGATCAAACGAACTGTATGCTGGAAGCACACTGTTCTGTACGTTGGCTTCAGAGGGAAACCTTTAGAAGAGCTGCTAGCTTTGGTGTTGGCATCTGCACTGTGGATGTCTACATTTGGTCAAATGAATCCATCCAGGGTATACATCTGAATCCAAGGCACAGCTTGGCTTCTGGACACCTATGGAGACAGAAAAATCATGGTTCAGTATGTTTAACATGCCCTCTCAGTCTGCTGCTCAGTCAGGTTTACATGTCCCATGATGCAGAAGGTGTCCAAGGAGCAGCAGTTGACCATGGCTGGAGTGAATTATCTAAATATCTAGCTAAGAGATATTTAAGCTTATAATTAATAGAAGTATAAAACATATGCAAAATGTCATGTTGATTACTACTCTTGCAAGTAGCAGGAGACTGGTTGTGTCATGCCTAGCAATTGAGCTATTGAGGTGGGTAGAGGACAGAAGCAAAGAGGTCAGAAATAGACAAAGATTTGGAGACAGACACCAAATGGGGAGAAATGCATCCAAATCCTGCCAGCTGCCACAATCCAGAAGGAGCTGGTACCAAACTTGCTCTGTAATACGAGCAATTTAGCCCCTGCTTTGCACTTCACCAGCACTGGGAATTGTGAAGAAGGTTCACAAAACATTTGTCAAAAAGCTTTTCTATCTATAATTTCCACAGTTATTATCTTGATTTCATACACCAAGACGTAGCTTTTCGTCTTTATTTTATTCATCATTTTGGACGTGTATCACACCTGTTCTTTGCTTTTAGCCTAGCAAGGCTTATCTTATCCTATGTCAGACATCTAACCCAGACAGATCACCTCAGTCCGTCTTCCTTCAGTTATTATAAAGGGAGACAAGAATTATACCGCAGCTTTTAGGGTCTGCTTTGTAGATAAATAAAGAGGAGTAAGACGAAGACAAATTAATTTGAATGCTGTTTTTTTCCAGCATCAAAATAAAATCTTTCCTATCTTAGCTTTAACAATTTTAAATTGTTAACTTTGTTCAAAGGGAAAATGGTTGCATGAAGTGATACATAACCGTTTTATCTTTACTCCTGTATCTTGCTGTCCGCAAATGCTTAGAGATAAGTATATGCTTGTTTTGCTGGAGAGGAACACTTTCCTGAATCATGGCCTTAACAATTACACAGAAAAGAGACCTGACTATGAGGAACATTTTGCATTTTATTGAAAATAAAGCACCACTGGAATAGAGGAGACAGTTATACAGCCATATACAGCACCATTATCCAATAGTTCATGGTTGAATGTGCATAACTTCTTAGTCAGATGAAATTCTCAGAGGCAAATTGAGGTAAATAAAATATAGTTTTCTGATATAGAATTTAACAGCTGTCTTTGCTTAGCATTTTGATTTCCTTTTCTTTCTCTCCTAAAGTGAGCAAAATATGTTGAGAATCTACATATTAGCACCACAGAAATGTATTTTTCTTGGCATCCCATATCCTGTTTCCTTCTTTCCCAAGTTTGCTGTTCTCAGCTTCCCAAGTACAGCAATCCCCCAGCTGCATCTGATAATTCTCATCTCAACAACAACAAAAGAGAAAAAAGAAAAGCCCTCTGCAAAAATAATATACTCATTTTCATGCCAAATTTAAAAGAAAAATAAGTAAATGAACAGCTGGACTACAGTAAATGATTTTTGACTAGTTTAAGGGAATTTTATATACAATCTTCTCTAAGTATTTCCTCCACACCTGCAGCAACCCCTTTTTCCTCCTATTCCATTCTGACTAAGGAGGATGATAACATGGGATCCTGAATCATCAGTTAATCTGGAAAAAATCCTGCGTTGCAAGAAGCATAGTTAATTCTACTTTTTTATTTCATGCCTTCCTCCTCTTCCTTTTTCTATGATAAAAAAACAAGGCTCCAGTGAATTTTTATATCAGAATAATGAAGATTTTTGCCATTGGGAAATGGTTTATTTTTCAAGAGTACTACAAAACACACCTTTAGTGTAAATTGGGGTTTTTTATTTATTTTATTTGAACTCAGGAAGTTCTTTCCTGTATGAACTTGGGCAAGGAAAGGAGATACCTGATTAGTGGAAGTGTATCCATAAAGAAACATTTCTCAAATATTCCTCCCCCCCGAAAAAAAACCAAACATGAATGACATTATTTCAGCATCTGCATAACTATGCACAGTTTGTTTATTCTCATTAAGAGCTATGAAATACACTCTAGACATTTCTACAACCACTGTTGTATTGCAACACAGAACCCACCATTTTTCTCCCCCAGTAAACTTAGAAATAAACATTGAGCTTGCTTAGGCTTCAATCATTTAAATATTGTGAAATATAAAAATGGGGTTTAAGTGCATTTTGGAGTTAGGCAAAAGTATGGTAGACCTTTGTCCTGGTTTCAGCTGGGACAGAGTTAATTTTCTTTCTAGTAGCTGCTGTGTTTTGGATTTAGTATGAGAATGATGTTGATAACACATATTGTTTTAGTTGCTGCTAAGCAGCCAATGAGATTTCAGCTTCTCATACTGGCCCACCAACAAGAAGGTGGGGGACACCCAAGGAGCTGGGAGGGGACACAACTGGGACAGCTGATTTCAACTGACCAAAGGGATATTCCATACCATGTGATGTCATGCTCAGCA
Source organism: Ibidorhyncha struthersii (assembly GCA_013398815.1). Lineage (NCBI taxonomy): Eukaryota > Metazoa > Chordata > Aves > Charadriiformes > Charadriidae > Ibidorhyncha > Ibidorhyncha struthersii. The sequence goes on along the minus strand of VZSZ01012184.1, from coordinate 3,477 downwards.
TATAAAGCTGAGGGAACAAGAAGGAAGGGGGGGACATTCAGAGTTATGGCTTTTTGTCTTCCCAAGTAACCATTATGCATGACAGAGCCCTGCTTTTCTGGAGATGGCTGAACACCAGCCTGCTGATGGGAATTAGTGAATCAATTCCTTGTTTTGCTTTGCTTGCATGTGCAGCTTTTTATTTACTTATTAAATTGTCTTTATCTCTACTCAAGAGTTTTCTCATTTTTACTCTTCTTATTCTCTCCCCCATCCCAGCACAGGGAGTAAGGGAATGGCTGTGTGGTCCTAGTTGCCAGCTGGGGTTAAACCATGACAACCTTTAAAGGAAAAAATTCTCTAAATTCTGATATTAAGATAACAATGTATTATAAAAGCAGATTATTAGATTATTTTAAAAAATAAAAAAGCTTTATTTACCTAAAAAGGCTTGACAGAATCAGTTACCACAAACCATGGCCACTATGTAATTCAGGAGACAATAAATTTTGGTATTCACTGAAAATAAAGCTGATACAACCTATAATTATTTTTTTTCCTTCTACACACTCACACGTACTGTCACAATATTACTTGATGAGCATTGTTAGTTCTGTTGATTGTTAAATTTCTCAAACAATGAAACTGGCATATCAGCTCCCCTAATTGAACAATTTATCAAAAGTGTTTGCCTTTTAGAATGAATATTCTAAAGGACAGACAAAAACCAGAGTCAGTTAAAACTGCTTACCTTGTGGAACACATATAATACTACTTTTCAACGAACAAACTGGAACCAATGGAAGTGTACTTGTCTTCAAATGCCATTTGACTGACTGACATTTCTTCAGGCTTCATTATTCACGTGTCAGGAAGTAAATAAGTGAGTTTTATAGACTTTATGTTAATTTACTCTGGCAGCTAATTTACTCTGGCAGCACTGCCTTCTAGAGTATTATAGCAAAGTTTGTACTGAAGGGTGATGAAAGCTCCTCCGTTCACCCCCATTCAATCTCTAACACTCAGACACTTTGGTTTCTTCCATGCTTTTCCTGTGATTTCAAAAGATGGAAATTCATTGCAGTACAGTAGATATGAGAGTGCACGTACATGTCTGTATTACATACACACAATTTTCACCACATTTTTAGACCTGGCGACTTTGGTAGAAGAATTCACAGCAGAACACCTGATGCAGACTTTGTTAAATTCACTGGCAGTATCAAGTGGGCCTATCTCTATGAGAGTTCAGCACCGTGGGCTCCAAAACTCCTGAAAATATATAATAAAAATGAACATGATTACCCCCAGTGTAAGACTAACGCTGACATCAGAAGTCTCCTGCCAAAAGTGGAAGCGCTGGCAGTTATATTTAACAGAACAGATATCCTTTGGTTTTGGTTTAGTCCTAAGTAGTTATTCTTTCCTGTTGTTTGCAGCTCTCTTTGTGCTGAAAAGAAGAAAGGGATTCAGCTGTTTTGCATATAAAAGAGAGTGGGGGTGGGGAAAACCATACAAGTTGTCTCATGTCAAAATTAAGGGCAGAAGGAAGCAGGTGGCAGGAGTCTGATTTGTTTCAATGGGGCTGGAGTGCAGCTGACCCAAAAAGATCTTGCACTGCTGCAGCTTGCCAGCAAGATCTGCCTAAACACGGCTTGGATGCTGCTGAAAAGCTGGCGAGTCATGAAAGGGCCTCCCAGCTGTGGCACACCACAGTTTACTTCTTTGTTTTCTCAGGGTGTTTTCCAGGACAGGTTTGGTTGTTCCGTTGGTTTGACTATTGTTGGAGGTTTTTTGCTTGTTTGCCTTATTTTTTGAAAGTTTACCTTAGGAAAAAGATAAATTGCTTTTTGAAAATGTGAAAGGGACTAGAATTGAAAAGAGGGAGGCAAGAAATCACCTTATGTGAAGATCTTGTTCCTTTCTTGCCAATGCCAAAGTTTTGCCCCATCCTTCGGCATCCACAGGGCAGCCTCCAGCACAGTTTCCTCCCACCACTTTCTGTAAATTGTTCTGAGTCATGAATGATTTCAGAGGAAGAAGAGTGGTTTGGAAAACACTTGAATTTTGTAAACTGAAGTACCGGTTTTGATCAAATATATGAAAATGTCAGTAACATCATAGTTGCTTTACCATCAGAATGAAAACAAGGCACAGATGTTGTTTTCCAGAACATGAGAAGTCTTAAAAGATAAAGTTAATCTTACCTTCATTTCAGTATTTTATTTGAATTATCCTTGTAGTACCATCAGGTTCCAGCCTTATTCACTATCAGCTGAATCAATTACCTTTCCTGAGAAAACAATTTTCCAATGTTTCAGGTTTTAAAATATGTGATTTCACCAAGGCAACAGTCCCTGACTTCCTAGCAAGAACCTTTTTTAAATTACTACACACCCCATTCGCCTTCTCTATAAAGAAATGCAATTTAGTGAGAGTAAGTTTGTTAAATTAAAGCAGTAGGTGCATCAGACACTGGTAGGATTCTTTAAATGCGGTATTAGGAATCAGTGCAAATATATGCATACTGGAGAATTGTCTTTAAATCAGATATAATAGAAACATGCAACACAGTGATATTCACTCTATAAGGAAAATTATAAAATGTTTCTCCTAAAAATGCTCCTCATCCAATGGCAAAAAAAAACCCTCTCCTGCAGTACTTAATCAAACTATTCTAAGCAGGACATGCAAACATTTTTTTAGTTTTTAAAAGATGCTTTGCACCTTATATCTATCCCTCCTCCTCAGAAGTGGAAGTTAAAGATCATTGATGCGAGTAAGAAGCAACACTAAAGAAATTTGAGGCAATGTGCACAGCCAAGCAGTGGAGCAGTTTGCCCAGAGATGCTCTGCAGTCTTCATCCATGGATGTTTTTCAAGACCTAACTGCATAAATCCTGAGGAGCCTGGTCTGACCTCGTAGCTGACCCTGCTTTGAACAGGAGATCAGACCACAGACCTCCTCATATCTCTTCCAACCCGAATTATCCTGTAATCTTATGATTATATTACCTACATTTTTTCTGAGTCAAAGTTCATTTTTCTAGGATATTAATGTCTTTCTAAGGAAAGAGATAGCCTCCACTAAAAAAGTACTTTCAGGAAGTTCCCTGGTGTTCTGCTCACACTCTAACACATGCATAAAATTGAATATAACTCTTGTTTTGAATTGCATGTTATCATAGTATGTAGAGGCTCAAGTTGTGCGCAACTGCAGCAGATGGCAAAATGCTGTTAGTATCCATAGAAAGCATAAAAGAGATTTCTATGCTCACCTTTATTTTTCTTATGAAATCACCAGGAGATTAGGATGGATATAGCCAACAAGGCTTAGTGAATTTAAGCTGAAAGATCATTTAGATCCTATTTGCTTTTTCCCTTTTGTTCACAACAGATTACCTCCCTTGTGGTCATAGAGGGTTTGAAGACCTTCTTTTGGTGTTTCAGGCATCTGGGATCACAGAATCACAGAATTGTCAGGGTTGGAAGGGACCT